>OX438788.1:7431001-7901585 GCA_949316455.1 Acleris holmiana
TCTCAACGGCTCGCCGTGCACATCGCATGAGCGCATACGAATTTGAGTAAAATAGGTGAGCCGTGCGTGCCTCAACCCGAGGCTGCTCTAATTCGTACCCACCTTAAGGCTTTTCTAATTATGAATAGCCATTCTCCGTCTTTCATAGAAGGAGGGAAACGCCTCGCGCTTAAAAGGAACTCGAGTGTCATTTAATTGCATTTAAATGTATTGTGTTTTAGTGCCTGACTTGTTTAGATTTTTGGAATCAATAACAACTTGCTGTCGACTAGCAATTACAATGAAAAGTATTCAATTGACAATAGGAGCTTTTTAATCATGTTCTGGAAAGAAAAACATGCTTATGGAGGTTTGTCTCAATTTTTTTATTTTTTTTTCATTATTCAATTTCTGTTAATTGCAAAAGAGTTTAAACGCCATATGCTAGAAAATAACGACGTCATTCCGACTACTAATCCAAAGAGTGCGTGATAATATTCAATTAAAATATAATCGGTAAATGGACGCTGTTTCGCAATAATGTGTCAACCCACAAGTATTTAGCAAAAAAACGTCAACCTACAATGATCGCACCGAGGGTTGACACTTTATTGCTAAATACTTGTAGGTTGACACATTATTGCGAAACAGCGTCCAAATAATAATAAAATAAATAAAGAAATAGTATGCTTTTGATGCTCTGTAAGCATGTTTTTTTTTAGAACACCCCAAAAGATTTTTGGTGTCAATTGAAGCTGGTAGAATAGGGGTATATATATATATATATATATATATATATCTAAACGAACAAGTAAGAACTAGCCTTTGCCCGCGACTCCGTCCGCATAGAAGTCGTTTCGCTAATGACGAAAAACACTTTCGCATTTATAATTATTGATTAGCGAATAACGCCTCTACTGCCTGGAACTTGATTTTATACGGTCTCTTTTATAAGTTGTTATTGATTCTCAAAAAAGTAATAATTAGTGAAACGTTAGAAATATAACGCAAAATGTATACACAGCGATACCTCACTTTAAATTAAGAACAAATCTTAATTATATTTTTAGTCTACGGTAAATGTACAGTTTTATTTTAGTTGCACTCTCTGTTGGATGTTAAACAATAGTTGTTGGAGTTTTTTTTGACGTTTTAAATGCTGATGATTAGTGATTATTTTACCACAGTTATATGTCTCTAGGCATATAAATATGTTGTCACATAATTAGTAACGCTTTTCCCAATACAATTGCTTCCGAATATGACTTTCAATTTTTGAGAACCAATTAAAAAGCTTTTATCAATTTTATTTTTGGTGAGAATAAACTTAGGTTTAAAATGATATGCAATTTATCTCTATTAAAAACAAAGCTACGAATTAAAATTACGAAAAAGTGCTGGTACCACCACCATCTTATCCATTAACCCACCGCCAAGCAGCATTCGCAATGTTGTGTTCCGGTACAAGATAACTGGTAAAATTACCAGCAACAGTTAGTCTTGAGAATACAAATGTCTATAGGTCTCAGATCCCACTTACTATCAGGTGGCCTGAGTGCTCGTGTGCCTTATACTTACTACAAAAAAAGAAATATGAACGCGTCACCACTTAGTTTTGAAATCGCTATAAATCATAAGTCTAGTTTTTATCAGAGGTTCATTGCACATCAGGTTAGACCTTAGTTAATGATCTAAAAAAAATTGTAACTAGAAATAAAATTATTCAAGTACTCTTTGATTGGTGGCCAAATTCAATAATATTTAGGTACGGAAAAAAACGCAAATGCTAATTATGTGACCGCCCAGGAATAATTATGTTTGTGTTAATTTTGATACTTTACGGTTAAAAGGTGAAGTGATATGTGATCTTGGTCGATGTAGTATAAGTTCCTAATTCACGCCATGTTTTTTTGTTCTTATTGTTAAGTTTATTTTTTTAATTGAGGTAATGTTAAAATAAAAGTACAGTGTTACGACTCGTCCACTCGTGTGAACAATTACTGTTCTAAACGTGGTATAATGTTAAACCAATAGGAAGATCAAATCAATACTATGTTATCCAAGAACTGGTCTCATGATGGAGTCGGAAGGTGGTGACAGGATCTCCGTTATACTTAAAGTAGACCCACCAGGTTGGGACTCATTATTTTTGCCTTGATAAGCTGATTTTGACTGCAAAAATGATACAGTCGACAACGAGAGCTTAATCCGAAAATTGTTTTTTTTTGGACAAAAACTTAAGATTCGAAAGTTTTAAACAGAGATATATAGGTGAGGAACATAACGTTGGACCATAGTTAAGCGTAGTTAACCATACGAACAACGAAGACGAAAAAGTATCCTTACAAATTTTATGGCAGATGCTGGATGCGGCGCTCATTATGGGAGGCCTATGTCCAGCTGTGGACTAATATAGGCTGGTGATGATGATGAAGGATACTTTTTCGTCTTCTTTGTGATTGCGTGAGTTAGTGTGGCTGACTTTTTGGGCCTTACCTAAAATATCTTTTATAAAACGATGACGTCACAATAACCACCACAGAATAGCACACCTTTTGCTTTTCGATTATTTAAATCAGAACAGAATTTATAATAACTCCTGTCTTGATGTTCTTCTGTATTATGTGATCTTCTTAGTGTTTAACCATTTATTTGTGCTCCATCATCCCTATTGGTGATAATATTTGGTGGCAGTCGATATATAAACGAATCTTTTTCAGACAATACGGGTTGGTTAGTTTTAATTCGTTTCATATTTTAATTAAAATGACTTAACTTAATCATTCCATTTTTTAACAGAGCAAAATGTATTTAATTTAAATTTAAGTATTTTATTAACATCAGTATTTGGAATACTGTTCATTATTTGTTACCTTTTGTATCAATCTCTTTACTTACCGCCTACCAAAACATGATTTTATTACTTATTAGAAATTCTGCTTCGTTAAATAACTTAATATAAGCACAATTCGAGAATGACGTATTGTTTTGATTGGATGTAGGTAGATTTACATAAATAAATATTAAAAATACTTTTTGTAATGCGTATAATTATGTATTATGTATAGATGTTACGTATTATTTGCTAAAGTCACTTTCTTATCTAACGTTATATATTTAAAGTGATAATATATGCACTATCTGAGTCAGTATTGTAATATGTACCAACATTGAAATAAAAGGTGAAGAAAATTTCATTTTCAACCTCAAGCATGATTTACAACTTTTAAAGCTGTTATTTTGTATTACAAATGAATACGCAATTCATGGAGAGTATAACGTAACTAAAAGAATTGACCTATGAATGAGGAACTTAACGGAAAAATGGACACCTTTCAGGTTAAAAGGTTATCAAACTATTTCATATATATGCTATGATTTTTGCATTAATTTTAACAACAAAAAACTACTGTTAGATTTCAAGACAATACTTTAGTTTTTTAGTTAATACAACAATAGTAATGAGCCACTTTATTTATTAACTATGCATAAAAGAGAATGTTTTAAAAATCCTATTGGGCGGGTTACTCATACCAAAACCATTCTTACCTATCTGACAGTATAAACAGGTTTTTTTTTTAATGTTCTTCTGAACAAATCTACTTGTAGAGGTTGATCTCGAAACAAAACTAAACATAATTTCTGCTAATGGCTAAAGAGCATAACCTCCTAAGGTCTCTCGTACAAAAATTGTACATAATACGTTCATTAGAAAATACACCTATTGCAAAGGAAATAAAATAGGTTTTCCTTTGTTTTTATAAGGGACAATCAAAGTAGAAAATGGACTCTATTGCATTTGTAATAGGTTCATATTCCATTGGCAAATTTCGTTGTTTGGTGGGTCTTAGGAGGTTAGGTAGGCCACATGGTCCTTTTAACGTCACAGCTAGTGCCAAACTTACAAAACGCGGTTACAAAAAAAATGACGTCATGCTCACTAGTCCAAAGTGAGGTAGCAAACACTGACAATATTAGAAAAAAAAACTCAGCAAATAATAAAAAAAATATTATACAAAGTATGATTTTAAGACAAGCCTCTATAAGCATGATTTTTGAAGAACACTTTAAAAAGATCATATTGTCAATTTGGGAAATTGATCTAGGTTTATCTTACACGCTGATCGCAGCATAGTTACAGAAATATAAATAAAATCTAATTAAATTTGGACACATACGACATGTTAAAAAGATGGTGCTGGTTATTTGGTGTATTTTAATACTGACTCCACATTCATATTAATGTTCCATTTTTAAAATTGTACTCACTTGAAAGTTTAACGGTTATTGAGATATCAGTATGAAATAGATTTGTCTAAGCGAAAATTGATTATATTGTCGGTTGAACAATTGTTGGGAGCGAAAGTATTGCGGTTGAAATATGCGAGTTATAAATGTATTTAGAATAGTAAGGATCCATTAAAATGAATATAGTTAAAAATATTTTCTGGTCAAAACTAAAAAAAATCTATCTAAGGACCTTTGGCCCTTGGCACCGGAGGCACATCTAACATTTTACGTTAGCCAACAGTTCTTCAATGCTTTTTTATTACATACTTACATACATAATGTCACGCTTTCATTCCCAGAGTGTAACTATATCATGGGGGGCGATTTTTCACTTTGGATTGCTCGAAATCAAAATCGAGTGGTAGAAAATGTTAGCATACGAAAATTGACAAGATTATTTTCGCATGAACCCATTATCCTGTATATTTGACAGTTGACTTAATATATTCACGTGTTTCGTTGCACGCAGAACTAGACGAAGATTACGGGATTTTTAAATCATGTTTTAAATAAGTATAAATAAACATACGACCTTATTAGAAGTTGTGTTTAAGGCGATTATATTATTATTTATGTGCACTTTCAGTGTTTTTATCTCCTTTTACCAAAAATTTTTACTACGGAAAGTAATAAATGAAACTTAGGCCGCCAAGGTTCTTCATTTATGATAAAAGTATTTGAAGTTTAATTAAAAAAAACATCTTTGGTTTGAGTTTGTTTGTATTAATTTTAATGTTTTTTTTTGTGGTTTGGATCACTCGTTTTCAAATATTCTATAGCTCGTATTTCAAAAATACGGTTGCACCGTTTTTGCTCACTTTCGAGTGAAACTTTCGAGCGCTCGACAGTCAAACATCGCCCCTCTAGGAGGCAATTTTAGAATCTCACCAACGAAAAATGAATGACAAAATCAATTTGTGTAGCGATTTAATCTACGAGCGAGCCCACCTTTTGGATTTGATATGATGAAAGCGTTATGAAATGAAATCCAAAAGGAGGGCCCGCACGTAGATGAAATTTCTGCATAAATTGATTATAAAGATAGTTATTTTTCGTCGGTGATATTCAAAAATAGCATCCCCAGGACGGCTAAAATGGGGAAACTTCGTTAGCGCGATGTAGCGCACTATCAGATTTAGTTGCGCTGTCTGACGCTGGTGGCTTGGTCCAAGTATCTAAAAAAAATAAGTATAGACAAAATAGTTTGACCATAAAATACTTTTGACTGTAACACCTATACATTATTGTTAAATTATAACCAGTTGTGGAAATAACAAATATAAAAAAATATTCATAAAGTCTTACGTCTTGTGTTTAGGATTTCTGATTTCGACCATAGACAAGTACCATAAAAGGTTTCTCTATAGAATTCCTAATCGTCATTTGTCCTAATTTTGATTTATCCTAAAGCCATTTTCGCCTGAATGTTTAACCTGACCGCAGATATATTTGGAAAATGACTTAGTTCTAAACCAGTTTAGGAAAAATCATAATTAGGACAAACGATGAATCAGTACAAAGGTTATTAGGGATGCCGAGAGACACTCACCATAGAGTGTTGTCATAGATAAGGAGTGTTAGTTGGATGTAGCTTCTTATTTTTCTGCAGCTTTGTTGATATTATTGTGGACACGAAATATAAGGACTATGTTTTGATACTTGATGTTTTATTTAATACTACCGCCCTGGGTTCGCCTGGGTGTAATCTAACTTCCTATGTAAGGTTAAACTATGTCTGAGGGTTAAACTCATCAAGTAGGTATACATTTAGTACAGTCTACAAAGAGATGTATCGACTTTTAGACCTTATTACAAGGTAATTACGTAAAAAAATGGTTATATCTCTTTGGAGTCGACTGTACCTTGTCGCAGCTATTGATATACTAAATTTAAACCACTTCTACACATTAATACGTTATTGTGACAAGGTACTAAAATTAACACCTACTTAACCTTTTGAACGCCAACGACGCCTATAGTAGTCATGAGCTGTCGTGCCTACAACGCCACCGACACTTATCGTTGTCACATGTACAATTTAAAGGAGATGTTATTTCGTATTGGGCTGGAATTCTACAAGGTAATAACGATATCGTTTTTGACCTGTTTCCGTATTGTCAACATTTTGATAACTCGTATCTCATTTACAATAATGGCGACTGTGACATAAACGATTCTTAATCGTGTCAAACACCTGAATAGAGGCCATTACTTAACGTTTTGCATAACTTACATGTTTGGCGTGTGAGTGACGCATATGTAACATTTAATGCGTTGTAAGGGTTAAGAGTTTGACAGTTCATAACGTAGTTTAATTTTTTTTTATAGCAAGGAGAAGGCACACGAGCACTCGGGCCATCTGATGGTAAGCGGAATCTGAGACCCATAGACATTTGAATGCAATTCTAAGACCTATTTTAAATGGAAATAATGTTCCTTTTCCTTTGTTAACACTGTAGCCCAACCCTCGTAGTCGATTCGCGAACCCGCCGGGCACTGGCACTAAAAGTGTGAAAATTGAAAATAGTTGCATAATTAGAACCATACGTGAACCGTTTTGCTTATTGAAAAACCAAAAAACCAGAGCGAATGTCAAATTTGCCTCATAGATACTGAGGTCTATTTTGCGCTGACAACCATGACAGAAATATCCATCAATGGCGTTGAAAACGTTAAATGCCATTAATTAAAAAGCTAGTAGTTTCACATAAAGCCTATATTTTCTATTCTGATTCTCACATCATTACCACTAGGAAAGTGCTATAAAAAGTATGACGCAACAATGCTTAAAAATGAACGTGATACCATACTTAGTATAAAAAGAATTTATCATTTATTTTATTGGTTATTGGTTGGTTAATTGGTAGAAATTATCCTTTTTGGTTCTTACATTTTTTATTCCGATTTTGCTAGCTGCTTGGAAAGTGTTGAAAATAAAAGTACGAATGAAAAAAATTATTACGTGACGCATTTTATAGCTTAGTAGCGACATCTAGTGTCAAATAGCTGACAACAGCGCCGCCAGCAGTTGTCACTTGTCATTAGATGTCGCAACAAAGCTATAACTCAACGCAATAAGTAATTTGTAGCGACATCTAACGTCAAGTAGCTGACAGTCATCTACTACAACACCGTCAGTTGTCACTAGATGTGGCTACAAAGCTTTAAAATGAACATTATACTATAATATAAATTCTACTTATTTATACAATACTACATTTATGAAATGAACCTTCTTGGTTCGTACATCTTTATTCAGAATCTGCTAGTCACTCACTAGGTAAGTGTTATAAAAGTACGAACAAAATTGTTGTAATTTTATAGCTTGGTAGCGACATCTAGTGTCAAGTATTTGACAGCCTATAAAACCTATAAAATAGGCAACGCAAAAAAATGTTTAGCCTTTAGTAACAAGTTCCTAATGACTGACAACCAAAAATCCAGATCAAATTTTGAATTTAAAAAAATCTGCGCTGCGATTGGCTGCATATGCGTCGGCGTTGCCTCAAATGGTATTTTTGTCAGTCTAACTTCGTGATGCGCTGACTTAGGATGCAGAAGTGGGGATACGTCAAAAAATACAAAACATTACAACAACTAGGTACATTTTATTACCTTTTACATATCACATAATAATTAAAAAATAATCCAACAACTAAGAGCTTACACTAGCGCGGATACAAAATATATGAATCTTTAAATATAACCAACAAAAATAAATTTAATTCATCCACGATGTCGACATTTCATTTAGTCCTCGATAAATAAAAATAAAAAAGTATAAAAGTTTTTAAATGTTTGGAAGCGAAGCGATAATATTACCTTTAGAAAGTAAATAATAAATCTGAAAACCTTTATTCTCCTAAGGCCCACCAAACGAAGAAAAGTGCTAATAAAATATCAACCTACCAAATATTTCCGTGCCAATAGATCTTTATTCCAATACTACATACATACATAACTTCACGCCTTCATTCCCAGAGTCGCTATTCAACGCTAATAAGACTTGTTTGAATCAGGCCAAGAAGTTTACTAGTTATTGGTGACAGTTTGCAATTCCATCGCCTAATATTCATATTCCACTAGTAATAATTTGATAATCAAACTACCTACAATAAATAGTAGGTACTCGTTCGCTGCCATTTGCCAGTGTATTTGTTGGCAGAGAAAGTGAAAGAGACGGGCAGCCAAATAGTATTGCTCAACTTTTACTATACAGTGCTGATATGTGATGAATTTTTCATTATGTACCTTTCTTGTCATATTAGAATGAGATGGGCTCGAGACAAATGAAATGAGAAAAAAGAAGTAATAGAATCTAAAAGCGAAATATAATGCACTAAAACAGTGTAAAGTCTGTTTAAATAGTGCATTGCTGTAGAGAGCGGGAAGCGAGCGGTTGCAGGACGAATGAGTTGGCGACGCCAATAATAAAATTTTGGACATATTTCGCACTTCCCGTGTTGATATTTTTTTTATTATTGATATTGACAATGTCGGAGTAAAGGTATATCATCGCTTCTCCTTCAACATTTAACAGATTCAGTACACCAATACCTTTAATAATTTATACTTATTTAAAACATATTACCGAATAAATAACTAATATAAGTTGCCGGTAACTTCGATTCGTTTTAAAGTAAAAAGGAATACCTTGCAATTTTAATTGAAATTTGTAAATAGTTGTGACCAGGTGACATTCAAATTGGATCGCATATTGCTTTTTACTTTCAAACGAGTACGTAGAATAAGGAATGCGTATATTTTGTGACATTTTTGTGTGTGGTTTTGGGTGATCCAATTTAAAAAATCGCATCCTGTATAACTCTCTCTTGACATGAATTTCTCAGTTTTGTGGAGTGGCAACTAAGAGTGGAAAAGAGATGCTTATCCAAGTTTTCACCATTTAGCAACGACTACGTCATTTTCCATTTCACCCCTTATGTCCTTCGCATTCTGTTTTTTAAGCATTTTTAAATATAGTTTGACACATTTAGGCGGCACTTTGATTGAGTAATTTTGAACCGTGTAAACGTTTCACTACACGGTATATAGTGAAAAATTAAATAATGATAGTCTGGCTTAGACACGCGGTAAATTTGAAATAAACTGCATTAGTGCGTTTCAAAGTCTACTTTTGAATGTTCTAAAATGACTCCTTATTCTACGTATGTAATAAATGTAATAATTGTATCGAGATGTGATTCTTACAATAAAAAATGCAAATCACGAGAAGCGTACGCAAGAGCTATAAAATTGAACTTTATGACACCGCAATATGGTATATTCTTCATAAAACAAGTGCTAATATTGAATTAATTCAAGCTAAGTGTATGGCGAGATAAAACTATTGGTATTATTAAAGAATAATTAATAAAAATAATCAAAAAGATTCGTACGCCTCTAGCCACCGTAAAATATTTAACTAGACCGATATCACTAAGTCAAAATGAACCTTACCCCTTTATTTAAACGTACAAAACCCGACGGTACCGTTTCACTATGTCAGATATATTACATATCCGAACTGTAAACTGAGCTATTTGGCAGCTGTCAAAAGTTACCTCTGACCAAACATACATACAGTAGCTAAAGAAGACACATCGTTTATACTACAGTTGGCTTACGTGACCGGGTGTCGGAATGGGCTGTGGACCACATATGAAAACCTGATGACAATGCAATATTATGGTATTTAAGAGCTGGTCTGATGGAGTTGGGAGGTGGCGACAGGATCTCCGCTATACTTAACGTAACCCCACCTTTTTCTCATGGCCTTGACAAAAAGTACAGCAGAAACAAAAGCTTGTCCCATATGAAATTTTCGACAGACACTTATTCACTTGTTGATCGAACAAAATACATTTCAACGGAACTGATATGTTTATATGATGAAGCCACTTGCTTATCAATAAACATCATTTTGTTGACATCGTTAAAAACAATATTTTTTCAATATTCAACTGTACCTCGTAGACAATAAAGTCGAGAATGTAACTTTTGAGAGCCGCCTCGTTTCGTGTCTTCCCCTTACACTATGCTGAACCCGAATTAGTTTAGGACCTGGAATCAAATATTTTAGTTAACAGTTTGATATTAGCGCAATCTGTTAGTGGTAGTAAGAAACTTAGTACCAATTTCACCATACGATGTTAACCACTTAACAGACGATTAGAGCATTTACAGATGTGAAAAAGTATGAACAGTCGACATTGATTAAATTTAACATCGTATGGTGAAATTGGTACTTAACCTATATAAGAGAATCACTAGTTTAAATCTTGCTACATGGGGAATGTTCTAGATGCTTTTGCCGAGTGTACAAAAAACAAAGAAAGCTAGAAAAAAAAACTATGAATTACGGCAAGTGGGTAAGGTCGAAAAAATTGGGCATGCTAAATACCAATTTAACCATACGATGTTAACCACTTAACAGAGGATTAGAGCGTTAACCGTTGTCAAAATGTATGAAGTAACAGTCACGGTCAGTGCGGGGACCCAAAATGTATGGAAAAACGCGCCCGCAACTTGTGGCAACCACTAGTCATTCTGATGTGGTCGCCACTAGTGGCTTTATGTGCGGGGCTTCTAATAAACAAGTTGATAATTTTGTAACCAGATTTTGCATAATGAGGCTAAGATGTATACGAGTGTATTTAGTGACAGGTTGCAAGCCCATCGCCTAACAGTACTACAAGCCTTTATTCCCTTAGTCGCCTCTTACGACATCCGCGGGAAGACATAGTGGCACTTAACCCGGTAACCACTAGGCACCATTACATCATTTATTACACATTTCATCTCTTTTCTTCATCGCTAGGGGAAAAAACATCTCTCCATAGTACATAAGGTATAGGTAGACGACACGCTAGCCTAGTTGGTAGTGACCCTGCCTTCGAAGCTAGGGGTCCTGGCTTCAAATCCCGGTAAGGGCAGATATTTGTGTGATGAGCACGAGTATTTATTCCTGAGTCTTGGATGTTTTCTATGTATGTAAGTATATATTTGTCGTTGTCTAGTATCCATAGTACAAGTCTAGTGTTTAGTTTGGGACTAGGTCAATTTGTGTAACATTGTCGTGTGATATTAAGGTTGTTGGTAGTGGTGCGGCGAGGGTACCTGCAACAGTTGCAGCAGCGTGTTACGCGCTGCGGCGCTGCAGGCGCGCGGCGAGCTTGTAGGCCACGAGCGGCCACGCCGCCAGCAGCAGCAGCGTCGGCGGGCTCAGCTCCTGCCAGGGCCACCGCCACCCGCGCTCTTGTACCTATCATACAAAAACGTTTTTTCACGTCTCTTGCTCGTTAAGTCCTTCTTTAGGCTGGGTATACCCACAGCCAGACAGACGAGGTGACTGCACTAAATAAACTTGTTATTTGAATACATTTACTTTAATTTATTTGCCTTCAATGTTGCATCTAACACAAATTAAATTTTAAACTATTAAAAACAAGCAATATTAACAAAAAACCTACAAATTCAACGTATCACTTGACAGTGTTCCGTTCGACTTAAGTTAAAAGTTTCATGCAGATTTTTTTTTTAAAGTTTATTAAGAAATACAGTGGCGGGAAAGAGGTTTTTGTCTCGTTTTGGACTATTCATTAGTAGTTTTCTTCACAAAACTGGCAGTATTGCGTTCGACCTAAGTTACAAGTTTCATGCAAAATATTTTTAAAAAAGCCGAGGCGGGAAGAAGTTTTTGTCTCGTTTTGGACTATTAATTAGTTGTTTTCTTCACAAAACTTGTTGTGTTACGGAATTTTGTTAAAATGTTGTCAAGTGAAGAGGAAATAATTCTCACACCTAACACACTAATGGTTAAAGATGCAAAAGAACTTATTAAATTTATAAACCTAAGAAAAAGTTTTTTATATTATTACTGTTTTATTTCCTCGTTTTCGAAGTGAAAAGCAGAGTATATAACTCGGTCTTAAAACCCATTCTATCCTCAAATTAATTATTCATAGATATCATAAGTCTTGGATAAAATAGTTTAACCGACTTCAAAAACAGGAGGAGGTTCTCAAGTCACCGCGTATTTTTTTTAAATGTACGTACATGCAAAACTTTTTACTGCTCAGTCCGATTTTGATAAAAAATATATTTCGACACACCTTTCAACGAACGAATCATTTGCGCAGAACATTCAATTCATGCCACAAGTTGTTTCAGCAGATAATAGCGTTCGATAAAGGGATACAGTCGATGAAGTCAGATTCGATATAGTGATGGGTCACCCCTCAAATGTTAAGGCGACTACGAATTAGAACAGCCTCGGGATGAGGCACGCACGGCTCACCTGTTTCGCGCTGTGCGCTAGCGGCGCACGGCGAGCCAGGGTAATTTGGACGTGAGCGTGCCGCGGGCAGAACGACAAGTTCTAACTTGTCTGTGGGCGAGACGCGTACAAATTTCATAAAGTTGCTGAGCCGTTCCACTACCGAGGCGTTTTCTTCTTCTTTATGTTAACAATTCGGTGAATTGTGATAAATGCACCCCGCAGGTGTCATCTTGTCCGACGCCATTTTGGACGAGCCACAATGTCGGCTCGCGGCGAGCATACTGCTTCACGCACGCATGTTCATGTGCAACAATTTTGGTCGTGAGCAGCTCGCGCAGGGCAAGCATGCCTCAGGCTGAGCCGCTCTGATTCGTACCCAGCTTTACACTTACGTTGGTCGTCCTCTCTCCCTCCACAGCCTTGCGGAGCGCCGCCACGTCAGCCTCCAGGCGCGCCAGCGTGGCCGGCAGCTGTTCCAGCACCTTCAGATCTATAATAATAATAATAATAACAGGGGAAAATCTCACACAAATTGTCCTAGTCCCAAACTAAGCTCTACGCTTGTACTATGGGTACTAGACAACGACAAACTTACTTATATAGATAAATATATAATTAAATACATAGAAAACATAACATATTTTACGAAAAAAGTTGTCGATAAACTAGTCGATTTATAATGAATCACTAGCACTGGTATATTTTAGAACCCGTCAATCCGGTGCTTGGTTATGTCACTTCGCTACTCCCGAGGTAGCAGGCTAGGCTGCCGTAACACCAAAGAAGGTCGCTAATTTGAATGTAGTAGTTCACTAAGCGAAAAACCAACACTGGGAACACCTAGTACGGAGAAACATACTTTAAGTGATTACTTGAAAAGTTGAGTATTAATAAAAGGGAAAATGGATTTAAAAATAAAACAAAAAACTTCGTTCGCTGATTCGTAATGATTCTAATGATGTAAAATACCACTGATAATGTTCGTAAATAAAACATAACATTAAGAATTTTCATGACATGGAAATAAGGGAAAAATACCAAAATTCAATTAAAATTTATCAATATCTCAGAATCGAATAATTTTCTCTTAACGGGAATGTATGCAATAACCATTATTCCTGTAAATAGGTAATATCATTAGCTTTTTACTGCAGTATTTTCTTACTTAAATTCATTTTAATGAGAACCTACATAAAGACAGATTTTCTTGGAAAACAGTTGTTACGACATATTTTTTACTTTAAAAAAAACGGCCAAGTGCGAGCAATATTATAGCGTTTTGTTTTAGTTTCACCTTTCCCGGTGTCTGTCTGTAACCATGGTGCCTGTATTAAGATTGAGGAAGGGTCGGGAATAAAATCACGTTGGTTGTATGGGAGCCCCCCTTTTTGCATATTTTGTTATAACAGCAAACAGAAATACATCTGTGAAAATTTCAACTGTCTTGCTATCACGAGCCCGGTGACAGACAGACAGACAGTGGAGTTTTAGTAATATGGTCCCGTTTTTACGGTTGTACACGTCATGTTCTACAGAAACTCATTTCATAGAATGTATTATTCGCAGAATTTTCTTTTCATAAAAAGCTTATTTCTGCTGTCACAGGTCTAACCTAACCTAACCTACGTAACTCATGCTTAACATAATCCGCAAACATTAACGTTTCAGCAGAAATTAGCTTTATATGAAATGAAAATTCCGCAAAGTGATACATTCTATGTAATGAGTTTCTGTAAAACAAGGGGACACCCGTCGTGCGGAACCCCGTAAAACGTTGGAGGAGGCTGCAGTGAACGTGTTTCGGCTGATGATAAGAGTGATGATGCGTGGACTCACGTGTCAGCTGCGAGGAGATCTGGTGCGCGTGGCCGTTGCTGAGGCGCGGGGGCGCGGGCGCGGGCGCCGGCGCGGGCGGCGCCTCCGGCTCGCTCTGCCGACAAACAACGACAAGCTACAACCACCTGAGATGGGTTCGACATCGAATATTCTCGAAGATGACCACTTGGCAGTCATTTCTGAACCCAAAAGCGTATCTAATAACTATCATTAACTAATCGAATTATATAAAAGAAGAAACTGACTGACTTACAGACTGACATATCAACATACAGAGCACGAAGGTTCCTTATGAGATCTAGGGGTGCACTAAGAAGGGATTGTTGGAAATTCATCCCCTGAGGGGGTGAAATGGGGGTCCAAAGTTTATATAGGGAAGCAAGACCGCTGGACCTAGGGACTCAATATTTGCATGGAATATTCCTTGGATATCCTAGGGGAGAACTTAGAATGGATTTTTGCAAATTCAACCGCTATAGGAGGGACTAGAAGGAAACTAAATTCATACGTACGAAGTGGCGGGCGACCTCTAGTATACTATAATTGCATACCTAATGAGCAAAACACACTGAACGCGGGCGCAGGTCGGGTCAGGTTTGATGTACGGATATAGGCGAATAAGGCCGTACTTCTGTACGCATAGCACAAGTCGTGTTATCTCGCTTGTCGCTCAGTGCTTCTCCATCGTTACAGACTAGATAGAAAGGCAGATCTGAGAGACAAACAAGTTGCGGACCATTTGAGCTAACCCTCCTGATTCAACCTGCGCCCGCGTTCAGTGCGTCCACTTTCATTAGAACGCTCAATCCTCTATCTGCGTAGAATTTCACACGTATTGAACAGCGACATCGTTTTTGGTAGGAAAGGTTCGTAGTTATCTTGCGTTCTCGGTCGGCTTCATTCCCATCAATAAGCTATTTGAGAACGCAAGACGAAACTTAAATACCTGCTGTATACCACCCATTTCTTCCTATCTGGGACAGGAACAATAATTAACACTAAGAAAAGTTTTTCATAGTGAAATGTGTAAAGCTCTAACAATACGCGCGTTTCCACTAAAAACTTCACTGTAACTTCATAGGTTTTTATGTAAATTGCCGTGGAGGGGCGCGTCACTTGAACTGAGAATCATCCATTACCTACGATGGAGCAATTATTCTGCCCTCCTAAGCCAATAAGCAATATCTCAAATTCAATGGCCAAAGTAAACTCAATCCTATAGTATTAGTAATAAGGTTGCATTTGCTACAGGAGTTTTTTCTGAGATTCTGCCTTTTATATTAGCAGGGCAGTATTACACAGGGTCAGATATGCTAAAGTTTTTAGTAAATTCGATATAAAAGATGATTTCCACCACATCGAAATTCAATCGGATTCCGGAGATATTACTACGTTCATCGCTTAAAGGATTATTCAGGTAAAAAGAACGATGTTTGGCATAAGTTGGGCACCAGAAATCATCCAAAAGACTTTAGAGCGAATTCTTATAATTTCTTACCAAATAGCATTAAGGACTTAGAACTCAACATTTTGTAAACTTGTCGAAAGAGTTTATTATAAGCAGAGGGCGGAATTTCTCATGGCAAAAGTTGAAATGTCATAGGGATAGAACATTTTGCTTTATCGACTTTTCCAGTTATCGATATTGTGTAATCACTAATCTCTTCATTATTTTAGTTTTGCTTTTATATTAAAATGTAAATGTCATTATTAATTCGCATTTAGTTATTGTTTTCAACAATACGTGAAGTTTTAGGATTTAATTTGTAAATATTATGTTATTTTTGTCTAAAACACATGTCTTTATTAACGGTAAATAACAAATGAAAATAAAGCTAAATCTGAGACATAGAACTATACAATAATAATGAAAACTACACCTACATTTACCAAATACTACGTTAATCTAAAAGACTGCTACTAGAGGGGAATTGTTAACAAGGGAAAAATATTTTGCTAAATGTAATGTATCGATAGGAGGTATAATTCTATTTGGTAAAAGATCTTGTGCTACGTGAACCAGAACTACTTGTCGATAGTCGATAAAATACTTAGTTCTATCCCTATGACATATCAATTTTTGCCATGAGAAATTCCGCCCTCTGATTATAAGTACAATGGTGGAGTTCTTAAATGACAAAGTCTAACTTACATTTCATTATTTAGTAGGATTTCGATTATAATAATTATTTATTATATTACTTTTAGTAGTGCAATAGTAGCTTTGAAGTGTTTGGTCACTTGTTTGTTTCATTATTATTTTTCACTTATTTTTGTACGCCGTAAGGCAGATAACAGAGGTCCATAAACCAAGAAATGATTACTGATTATAGAGAGAAAGTAGTAAGTGAATGGGTGGTCAACTTTATCGAAGATTTTATAATTATAAAAACACGTATTATTCACACAGTATACGAGGATGCATTTGGGAGTTCCAGCAGACACTGTATTTCAAATATCATGCTTATATCTTCTCTAATTCTAGAATTTCGTTCAGCGTTTCAGTCAGTTCCTTCGTTCATATCAATTGATTTTCGCTGAACAAACACAACAGTAACCGGCAATTGATTATTTGACGTGTATCATCAAAATTCATCCTATTACACAATTTGTACAGGCGTTTTTTTTATCTGTAATTCCGAATGGACCCCCCCGCAAGATGGCAAATTTATAAAAAGGTATTTTGAACGCGTTTCAAAGCGAGCATGGACGCAATTGTCCCTATGACAGGAAATAGGGAAGGCCTGGGAGCATATATAAATAGAAAAATAGTTCGTCTCCAGCCCTTTAAAGCCCGTTTGCACGTTTTCTTTATGTTAAGGAGAACACGAGCACTCAGGCCAACTGATGAAATGTAATCTGAGACCCATAGACATTTGAGTTCTCAAGACTATCCTAAGACCTCAAATGCGTTGCCTACCCTGAGGACTAAGATGGAATGCCTCTATGCTAGTAATTTCACCGGTTGTGTTATCCCCACACCGGAACACTGTTGCTTGGCGGGGACGTTAATGTTAACCCCAGGTTAACATGCTAATTTGTTAAAATTGACAGTTCTTATATGTATCTGACATTATTGGATAATTTAACCTGGGATAACCTAGGGTTACATTTACGTGGTGCTAGCAGGCCTAAGAGTTTCTGTTACCTATTGGCGCTCAGGCAGTAGGGCGTTCAAACGCGTAATAAGAGCGAAAAGACGTCGACCTCTTTTCGCTCTTATTGCGTAGACATAAAGAGTTTTTTAATCAGGTAACGCCGATTCCGCATCGATGAATTGGGGAGACCCTAAACCGGCTCGGTCCCTCCTGTTGAGTTTGCTTGTGGTAGCTCGCGGCACGTACGGTCGAGGCACGCACACACGCAAGCCGCGCGATATACCTTTATTTGAACCCCGCTCCCTATTGAGTGCATGCCCTCGCCACTCGCTTCGAAACGCGCCCAAGTCATACCGCCTCCTTTCAGGCGGAGATTTAAGGAGGTCTTTGCCCAGCAGTGGTACATTAAGCAAGCGAAAATATTAATCTCCGCATTTACCGTTACAGATACGCAGAATGTTGTTATTCAATTAACATGAGATTAATGCGTAAAGAACGTATTGTAGCTAACACTCCAACTAGCTACAAATATACTCAAAATAATGAAAAACGAAAAAATATTTTGGCATTGTAAGTACATACGGAGGTTAATTTTTCGCCGTCAACAATGACGGATTAATCCGTCGTTGACGATGACCCTGCGGAGCGGATATATCGTTCGATAGCGTTGTAAGGGTTTCAACAAGCGTCCATCCAAAGGTTAGTAAGCAAGTAAGTTAGTTAGTTAGTTAACCTAAAGTTAGAATGGCTTTCTCTTATAAAGTCGACAAATAAAGCAAATATATAATATATATAATAACCTCGTGAGACCCGGTGTACAGGTACATAATCAAGGCAATTTACTTTAAACTATATTTTAATAAGCATAAAGGTCATTTTTATTTCGTTCAAAATTGGAAAAAGGCATTTAACAGCAAATGTAACTGAACTTTATTTCCTTGCAGGTAGATTCAAATTCCAATTCACAAAAATCTCCCTGTTTGTAGTATCGTGGGCCTCACGAGGATAAATGGTCCTGTTTATCGCCGTGGATAAATCAATCGTTGCTTTCTAAAAACTATGTAAGTGGATTAGAATTGTGCCACTCCATGTCTTCCCGTGGATGTCGTAAGAGGCGACTAAGGTAATAAGGGCTTGTAGTACTGTTAGGCGATGGGCTTGCAACCTGTCACTAATACACTAGTCAAATTCTTAGCCTTATTGTGCAAAATGTGGAGTCTTTTTAGAGTTGTTGGTATTGCTGTAGCTCTGCTTAGCACTCTAGGAATGAAGGCGTGATGTTAAGTGCGAGAGTGACGAATGCTTTATCCACAGCGATAAACGCGACCATAATAAAGCAGGGGCTCCAATACAATTTATCTTTACCATATCTTGCTTCCATATCGTAAACATATTGTTGACGTTATAGTAGCCCTGATTCAATGGACATTAAGTTTTGGAGGTAATACAGCGTGTTATAAGTAATGTTTAAATTTAACCCCCACCCGAAGAGCCTACACTTACCGGTTTAACAGTGGCACTGCTGCTCTGCCCCGTGTCCTGACTCCACTATAAGTCACGAAACAGCCAGAAATAAAAAATAAGAATTCGCAAGAGAAAAAAACCATTTAAACGCTACTTTCGGCTATTTTAAAGGAAAATAAACTTTAAGTTGATTGTGTTGATTAGGAAGAGCTTTTTAACGACATTCAAATTCAAAACAACATATATTTAAAATTTGAAAATGAATCGAAAATGAGACATTTGGTTCAGATTTAACAATTAATACTATTAACTATGGGACCAAAAACACACCCTTATTAGCCTTTATAGCGTTTAAACGGTTGTCAACCCATCACCTCAGAAAGTTAAATAATAACATTTAGGTTAAAAAAGCCAAGAAAATGAGAATAGATATTTAGACACATTTATTTTATTTACAGCTCCAACTAGTAGTAGTTGTTTGTTTGCTTTTAGGCGACTGATCTCACCAACCTATTTTTAACCTTTTCAACGAGAATGGCGGATATATCCGCACCACAGGTTCACTGCCAACGACGGATTAATCCGTGAACTTAGTTGACAGGTAAACGGCCCTTCATATAATAACGATAATTTATCAGCTGTCACTGGCGTGCGAGCGACGATGTTATGGGGACATTAATATGGCGTGGAAAAGGTTAAGAGAAATTACAAAAAATATGAGCAACTCTTAAAAGCAAAGTCCAATCCAATGTTACTTGAAATTTAACTCTGTCCCCTTCACAGTAGATACATTTATCGACTCGTGTCTTTATACCACGTGGTGGTGGATCCAACTAGGATAATACTATACTAGCATTCACCCGCTAATCGGCCCGCGGAGAATTCGTTTATCGTGTTTCCCGCGGGGACCTTAGAATTTTCCAAAATTTAGAGTAAATAAAGTATCAATATGCCAAATTTCTAAATCCTTTCAGTTTGACGTACAAACGGAATTCATGTTGGTAGATTACTTATAAGGCCGACCGAGAACCACGTCAACTGTCGTTACACTGTGGGCCTTACAAGAGTGCGTGTGTGTGTGTGTGTGTGTGTGTGTATACGTACGACACTAACATCAACGGTGTCTATGTACTCGTCCTCGGAGTCGTGTCGGACCCGCGGCGCAGGCGACGACGCGCCACTCGCCGGCCGGGACTCTGCAACGGAAAAATAGTAAATAATTAAATTAACAAAACCCGACTGTACGTACAGTCAAGGGCATTATTAATATCTACACAGCTATCGCGTCAAATATATGTAAACATGGACCTTATTGCCAGTGGCATAAAGTTGTATAGATATCTTTGACGCCTTGGAAACGTGTATATATTTATGCCCTTGACTGCACCACGACAAGTCCTTGCGCGACCGTCCCGCGCGACAGACGTTGGGGGAGGCGAGGCCAGTGCTAGAACGTGACAGAGATGTTGCGGACATTCGCTGTCGCGGGACTTCCGCATTAACTTAACAAACCACATGAATCCACATCCGCAATAACTAACAAAAAAAACAATAAAGCACATACAATCCGCCATTTTTTAAGAATTAATTTTACGCAGACACATGCAATGCAAGAAGAAACACCGGGTAAGAGCTAAAATAACAAAAGAGGATAGATGTGGCTGCTGCTGCCTTCACTGTGGCTCGATGTAGCGAAACCCATATGAGGGGGTACCCTGATCCCTATGTTAAGGGTGTCGGTGGTCTTCTGGTAACCTTCGGGGAGGGAAGATGGCCGATTGAAAGATGTCCGGCTTTTGATTTTGATTTATTCTTTTACTGTTTTACTCTACTCACTTGACATTGGCGAAATCACTGTGTGGACCGCCATTTAATAAAAAAGAAGAAGAAGAAGGATGTCGGTGGTGGGCGCACTCGTGGAAGCTGGTCGGAATGCAGATAAGAGGTCAAGGTCCACGTCATCCACGAACTGGACGAGCCGCGTCCATGCCTGTCTCCCTACCTGCGGGCGATGCATGACCAGAGCGCGCCCGGCGCAGAACGTCGCCAGCGACCAGCTCCAGGTCCTCGTTTGGGAACTCCTCGTCGTCGTCGTCCACCGACAGGAACGACGCCACGTCGGAGCTGTACGACATTGTCTCCACGATCTGCGAACGACAGACACAAATCAAAGAAGTTCTCGAAGTTAAAAAAGAAATCTTTTTTGAATGGCAAATAAGGACTAAAGATGGAATGCGTTTTAAGCTGTTAATATTTGCTGCAATTTAAGTTATTATATTTAATTCAACAGTGTCATGCAAAAAAGGAGTTTATCTACGAACACATAATTAGTGCCCTAAAATGCGTTCAGAAACCGTAGGAAAAGAACCAAAATTATTACAACCAATTTTAATATGAGAACTTTCTTGTCTGTGGTAGTATGTAAAATGTGTACTGTAATGTTATTACAGTATCGATTTTTGTAAGGCTATGAGTTTAAATTTGGAACAGCTGTCAAAACTCAAAAGGGACTCTTTTCTAGTAGCCATAGATATTAAAACAGTTATCGATACGAAACGTAAATTCAGTATGTTTTTTTTTTTTTAATATAAACCGCACGGCATTTGATCTCGAGTGACATGAGAATAGGAATTTCATTCGTTTGTCTATGATTTAAAAAACATAAAGCCTGACAGGTTTCTATTTGGCCCTATTTCAATACAAACTTGTATTGAAATAGGGCCAAATAGAAACTGGTCAGGCTTTAAGTATTGACGGAGGATTGAATGGCCGCCATTATTGTTGTCATTTGTTTGTTGGTTTTATGATGTTACGAAAGTAGGACTGTGAAAAGTTGTTTGCTGTGTATATGTGTGTATATAAAGTAGTGTATGCAACTGTACATAATTAGGCCTTAAAACACTCGTGTGATCCTATTATGAAACCACACTCGTGTTATAAGGCCCCTCATTATGCATCAGTTGCATAAACTGCTATTATACAAAAGTTAATCCTTTTTAAACGCAATAATGTCACTATTAAAATATAGATTTTTGTAACTTGGGTGTCACTGTTGGATTAAACGTGCGAATGTTACTCTCGATTGTACAATTAAACACTCGTCGAAAATTCTTTTTTTTAATGCATGGAGAAAGCAAAGTACGCAAGTCACCTGAGAGTAGGATCTTAAGACACATTTGCAATCTCTAGCCTTCAATCCTATGACGCAAATGCGTAGCCAACCCTGACGACTAAAGATGCCTGTATGCTAGTTATTTCACCGGTTCTCTTATCCCCACACGGAACCACTAAAATGCGAACACTTGGTAGTGATCCGGACGGACTCTGGACGGCCTACCAGTAACTATTTGGTCAAATGCGCCTAGCCTGTAGCGCTGCCGGGTCGAGTAATGGAAAACCGGGCAAGAGCATGTCGGACCATGCTCAGTGTAGGGTTCCGAAGCCGTTAAGTACTTACTACAAACATAAAAATCAATAAGTAATACCTATTTTTTTATTTAAAGTCATTGGTGCAGTCTTAGATGATTTAGTAGGTACAAACACTTTAATCGCCTGTATCTCAAGAACCAATGATGTCTACTTAGTTGTGATAGTTTTCCTTATAAATTCGTTATATTATGTGTTTTCATATAAGATTTTTGTCAGATTTTTAGTATTTGTAGTTTTGGTTGTAGGGCTTTAAAGCTTAATATTTCATAAACGGATTACCTACTTAATCGAAAAACTGTTTTCACAAACCCGTGACATTTTTAAAAGACCTATCTAACGACAACCCAGACTACAGGGTAGACGAGAAAAAAAATTACATCCACACGTTACGTGCAGGGAAGGTAACCTAGTAAAAAAATATTTTTTTTGTTTTATTGTATTACTTTGTTGGCGTGACTAATATGCATATTCATGCCAAATTACAGCTTTCTAGTAATAAGAGTCTCTACGCTAGGCTGCGGACTGCCGGACGGACATGGCGAAACTATAAGGGTTCCTAGTTTGACTACGGAACCCTAAAAATGATCTACGTCCATTACCAGGGAGCGAGACTGCTGCTGATGACCGGCGTATGATGTCAAGCTTCATACTCGTACCTAAGTGTTTTTATCTACATTTTACATCATCACTAATAACAACTTATTGGCCTCTTTAGTTTACCGATATTGACACTTGAGTTAAGACGGCCGGTACTTATAAAAAACACAACGACTTTATATTTAACTACTTTTTTATTTGTAAATTGTATATATAACCGTAACATTGTCGTTTCGCTTGAGCAAAGTTTCCATGGAGTCTATACAGCCGTACTTTTTTTTTTTGTGTGTTAAGGAGAAGGCACCCGAGCACTCAGGCCACCTGATGGTAAGTGAAATCTGATACCCATAGACATTTGAATTCTCATGACTATATTCCTAAGACCTCAAATGCGTTGCCAACCCTGAGGACTAAGATGGAATGCCTCTATGCTAGTAATTTCACCGGCTGTCTTATCCCCACACCGGAACACAACAATGCGAACACTGTTGTTTGGCGGGTGGTTAATGGATAAGATGGTGGTAGCGATCCGGACGGACCCTGCACAGGGTCCTACCACCACTAAAAGACTTGCAGAAAGTTACTTTTCTGATTGTAAATTATAAAGAATAGTACATTATTGCCTAGGCGCAGGAAGTAAGGGATTGCCTGACGAGGTGGTTAGCAGGCCGAGCAATAACCGCCCGCCGCCGCACTGGGCACCGCCGCCATCTTTTATTTAATTTTTCATGGTTAATTTAATTTCACAGGTTTTTTTTTTTTATTTAACCAGTTCGGTGAAGGTTATGTACCCGGATCCTCTACTATCAAGAGAATATGTCATGTCTATATTGAACATGCTATTCTGCTTAGCTACTTTTGATGCTGACTGTACCATCTAGAGTTAGGTTTCCTACCTTGTGTAATTCGGTGACGTACGCCTGCATCGCCTCGTCCTGTGTCATGTTTCCCAATTTATTCCACGATTCCCATTTTGCTCTGGAAATAATATCAAGATCATGAGTCAAGAGCAGGGAAAGCAATCTCGCGAGATTGAGGCTCAGGCGAGATCTCGCGAGTTTATTCATAACAATACCGCGAGATCTCGCGAGATTGGCTGTTTTGTTTGTATATTCTTGCAAATAAACACAATATTTGAGTAAAGTAGGAAAAGAACTATATATTATGAAATAAACATTTGTTTTTTAGGATTTTTTTCAATAAAATTTTATGTAGTAAATTTTCACGTATCTCATCCATCAAATAAGAAATGAAATAAACAACCAGTCTTCTCTTCTAATATCAAACAAAAGTCTATATAAAATGAAACTCATTGACTAAGTTGAGTTGACTATTAAACTGAGATATTACTAACAATTAAAGAAAACTATACCTATTCTGAGATCTATTAGAAATTAGAGATTAATTAACAAAATACCCCAATCAAATGAAAGGCTTGTTCAGTTCACATCACACGCCATTAGTACGAATTATTTTGAAAGTAGCTGCCGCGCTTTGCAAAAGACGTTTATATGCTCGAGTGCAGTCTTGTTAAACTCGCGAGATCTCGCCCATTTTTCGGACGAGATCAATCTCGCTAAAAAACGCCGAGATCTCGCTAGAACGAGATTGTATTCCCTAGTCAACAGAGAACCAGCAGTATTCACGTTATTTCCTTTCTGATATAAGTAGTTCGATCACAATAAGCTAGGATTCCATTTTGGAACTATACTCGCATCATTCTAAGAGAACCGATTTGACAGCTGTCAACGCAGTGCAAAAAATAACCTCAAACATGCTTTAAACACAAAAGGTCCTTTTAGAGCGACGGGAGAATAGGTCAATTTATGTGGGATCGTTCTGATATTGATAGAGATGGTGGCAGCAACAGCTTACCTGTTGACGACATCCCAGAAGCCAGGTTTGGGCTTGTCGCACGGTCCTTCTGTCGCTTGCTTGAAGTAGCTGTAGAAGCGCAGCATCAGCTCGTTGCTGGGCTGGTACGACCCTGGGAACAAGAGGAAAGACCTTAAGAAGACCACAGAGGTTAAATGCAGTAGGAACGGGTGTTGCCGAACAAGTTCACAGAGCTACAGTATAAAGTCTGTGTCAATTGAACTTGCCTTGTCAACAAAACCAAACGAACCAATTCACCATGATTACTCGATAATCACATTAATCACGTACTTTTAAAGATCAAGTGAGGTCTTTGCAATGATTTATACACTAGATCATTATTTTCACATTAAGTTATTTTTAATAAAATCACGCTTGGTGAATATGTGAGGTTATGTGTCAGACAGTACTAATTTGTTTACATCAAGTTCAATTGACAGAGACTTTAATATACATATATTTTTAACGTTGTTTTTTTAAACCCATCTCAGTCCCCGGGTTGGCCATGCATTTGCGTTTTAGGATTGTAGTCTAGAGATTGCAAATGTCCATGGGTCTTAGATCCTACTCGTACTACTATCAGGTGACCTGCGTACTCTGCTTTCTCCATGTCAATAAAAAAATTAAACCGTGTGGTTGCCGGGTTAGGATAGTGCCACTCCATTTCTTCCCGTGGATGTCGTAAGAGGCGACTAAGGGCTTGTATACTATTAGGCGGTTGCAACCTCACTAATACACTAGTAAACTTCTTGGCCTGATAGTGCAAAATGTGGTTACAGAATTATAAACAGGTCTTTTTGGAGTTATTGGTATTTCTGTAGCTCTGCCTACCCCACTCTGGGAATGAAGGCGTGATGTTATGTACGTATGTAATAGAAAAAATCAACGAGTGGTTAATTCCACGTCGAGAAAAGGGTAAGGACCAAAAAGTTGGGCACGCTCTCTCAATAAAATTTTGTATGAATTTTTTCCGTTGTGCCACGAAAATTAGTCATACAACTGAACTTTTTCGCCTTCGTTGTTTGGATGATTAACTACGCCTAACTATGGTCCAACTTGTTTTACTGATAAATAACATTGCATTGCAGCAAATATTAATCTGCTAAGTGATGCTAAATAAACATCTAGGTTATCTGCAGGAAATATTGTCGGTCTGTCCACACATTTACATTGTTAACGAGCAATATATCAATACCATTACCATACTTTTTATTATACCTGTAACCATTTTTTTATTCCGTACAACTATCTGATAAAGTTAGCCTTTGCATCCTAGTAGTAGAACATACGAAATACTTCCAACCGAAATTGTTTTGAACACGATACGCTGTGTAGTTTCTGAGATTTTAATAAAATAAAAAAAATGAATTTCTACCATGAACGTTCATCCCAGCTACGGAACCCTTCACTGTGCGTGGTCCGACATGCACTTGGCCGGTTTTTTATTATGTTCATTAGGATGCATATTAACTGATGTCAAAATATATGTTCGTATGGATGTCACACACAGTATAACTAATTTAAAAAAGTATTATGTATACACATCACCGGCCATTCATTTACTTGTCTCCCAGGTGCCGATCTGCATCTTTTGTCTCTTTCCCACTCTAACATATTTCATCTTAAACTTACGTTTTGTCAAGTTATAAAGCACTGTGGCGTAAAGCAAATTACAAACTTGTGAATTCTAGTAAAAAATATAATCGATATCATTCTAAACAATAAGCCTCTAATTGAAATAAACGGAATATAATTGATAGTGACCCTGCCTACGAAGCTAGCGGTCCCGGGTTCGATTCCCGGTCAGGGAAACTATTTGTGTGATAAGCGCGAGTATTAATTTTAGTACCAATTTTACCATACGATGTTAAATTTAATGTTAACCGACTGTTAGTTCATAAAATTTGACAACTGTTAACGCTCTAATCGTTTGTTAAGTGGTTAACATCGTATGGTGAAATTTGTACCTTCTTAGATGATTTCTCTTTATTTACGTATATTTCGTTAGATCAATTTGTGTGAGATTGTCCCTTAATATTTATTTGTACTCTTATTTTATACCAAATAGTTGGTTAAACACTCCTCATTAATCTCATTTGCATAGAATCTTAAAGCAACACTCGTATATTATACTAGCAGTTGCCCGCGACTTCGTCAGCGCAGAAAAATAAAACAGCCCTTAACACGCACAAATAACGAGGCTTTCTATTGGTAGAATAATTTTCAAAATCGATTCAGCAAATTCAGAGATTACCACCTACAACTTGACAAACTCAAAAACTGTACCTCTTTAAAATATTACTATAGATAACGTGGATCGACACATGTTTCTATCGTTTTGCTAAATGAAAGATCAAGAGAAGACATTGACTCGCTGACCCGCAAATCTAACTAACAAATTAGCTAAGTAATCGGCAAAATGCGTATTTAATCGAGTGAACAACGGACTGTAGCTAACTAACGTATTGCAGCCACATAAATTATGAATAGTACAAGTATAGACGATTTGTAACAAAACGGCATTTAGCGGTGTCCGTTACCTATCATTTGTTAGTCCTTTACCTCAAAAGCATAAATTCCTTGTAGCGATTCACCGAATCGCATTTCACCTCGAATGAACAAAACTTAAATAGAATCTTTTACTTAAAGCAATTTTTCGCGTGGCTTTTTACATTAGAATAATTATTTTGTAGCATTTCATTTTTCGTGTAGTATTTTACCCTAGACGCATTTCGTCGCGATCGATGTTTGTTTGGGACTCTATTTAATTTGACGCGTTAATTGGTGTTCGCACTAAATTTCTGTATATTTTTTTTTAAAACGTGTTTTGTACCTGTAGTCTCATTTCTTAAATGCTATCAAATTCATTGAAATATTATCATCATCGTGTTGTTACCGCGACGCGAGCGTCTCCTGCAGCGGGACCGTCGCGCCGCGCCGTAATAAGCGCGCGAAGACTTTGACTAAATAAAACAATTAGATTTTATGATCGAGGTAATTATAGTAGATTGGCGAACTATGATATTAAGCGATCGCAGCGATATGCTATTACAAAATATGCGATTGAGGTATACTGTGATTTAAAATATTTGCTAATAATAAAATTGACGATCGAAACCAAATGAAACAGTAAAATAAGCGATCGAGGTAAAATGCGACTAAAGCTATTAGCGAACAAAAAAAAATAGTCATATCGTCAGTCGACACAAAGCGAAAATAAAATACACGATCGAGGTGAAATGCGAATCGGTAAATCGCTACAAGAAATTTATGCTTTTGAGGTAAAGGACTAACAAATGTTACCTATTACCTCTCTCGGGCTCTAGAGGGCGGGGGTCGTATGTCCCAAGTTTATGGATCAAAAAATCTGAGAAATTCCTGACTGAAAGGTTATCTTTAAGTGAAGAATTTTTCAGTTTTTCTCTGACACTATAGAAGCTATAGGTGAAAAACTTAAATAAAGGACCTGTTGTATGTAGTTGTAACACATCTGTATAGACCGTTTGACGTTCTATATTTGAAATATGACGTAAGCTCCATATTAATTCTATACACAACTAAACTGTAATTCTATGGAACTTGCTAACTATGTAAACAAACAATATATTGAAATTGACATCTAATGTCAATTTTAGTATGGCGGCTTGTTTACATAGTTAGCAAGTTCCATAGAATTACAGTTTACATACAACAGGTCCTTTACTTACGTTTTTGACTTATACCAACTTTAAATTTGGCATACTCGTATAACTTGATCGCCCGCATCTGTCCGTGATAAAAAAATATATTAAAATATTAGTCGGGGGATGAAAGTGATTTGATCTGCTGCACATTTCAAACCTTCGAAATTTACGGACCGAATGAAAAATTCCTAACTTAAAGATAATTATGTGTATATATTTTACGCGAATAATAAAATGAAGTTGTTAAATTTTACAGTTATGGAAAAGTTTGCAAACTTTAAAAATCTGTATTATAATTTTGGCTAGTCAAAATGCCATTCGTTCTGGCTCAGCATGTGTTGTGACGCGGG
Source organism: Acleris holmiana (assembly GCA_949316455.1). Taxonomy (NCBI): domain Eukaryota; kingdom Metazoa; phylum Arthropoda; class Insecta; order Lepidoptera; family Tortricidae; genus Acleris; species Acleris holmiana. The sequence goes on from OX438788.1 coordinate 7,459,884, forward strand.
ATCACAAAGCTATTAGGGATTCTGCCAGCACCTCCAAAAAACGGGGGGAGAGCATAATATTGTGATGCACTAAAATACATGCATAAAAAGTGCGGCATCGTAATCAGGGAAAAAGGTTACATACATAACATCACGCCCTCATTCCCAGAGTGGGGTAGGCAGAGCTACAGAAATACCAACAACTCCAAAAAGACTTAATTTGATGATTCTATATATATTTTTTTCTATATAGACACATATATATTTTTGAGGTAAATTTGATTAAAAGCGATATCAACCAAATCTTGAATCAAAACATTGCATTCGGAATTATAAAAATACGGGATTTTGATCAATTCAGAATTATGAGTCTTCGCAATTATGTAGCAGCCTTTGTAAACGCATTGAACCATCGAAGACACTATTAACTGTACATTAACAATCGAACATAAACCTTATCGCAACGTATTGTCTATTGGTGGTCAGTTAACAGTGTCTTCGTTTGTACTGACGGCTCACAGAGAGCCGCGAACTATCCTCGTGTAGGTGTTACATAATCAAGGCAATTTAGTTTAAACTATATTTTAGTGAGCATAAAGTTCATTTTTATTTGTTTCAAAATTGAAAATGTCATTTTAGAACTAAGGAAATTGAACTTTATTTTCTTTCTGTTAGATTCAATTTTTCACGTACAAAAAATTCCCTGTTTGTAGTATGGCCTATGAGCAAATAATGCAAACGCTTCGCAGTTAAAATGGCTGTCGCAAGTTAAGAACCATCCATAAGAGCTTTCATAACCAAGCTGTTGAATGGACAAACATTCACACAGCTATTAACCTGGCTTAGGCTATTCAGCATAAACGTTAACACTTTCAGCGCTGACGACGGCGGCGGCAAAGTATAAACATAAAAGTAGGTCATCTCCGGAACTTAGGAGTTTCTATTACCTATTGCCGCCAGACAGAAAACTAGGGCTAAATAACTTGTGCCCAATTAAGATGGATAACGGCTAAAAAAGCATTTTCTTGGTGATACTTAATGCCTCTACACATCCATCAGACGGGTGTGTATAATTTCATCGAAATACAAATAGTTAAAGGCTTCATGAAAACAAAATCACGATCGCGTCCTTTCTGTAACGAAAGATACCAACTATATGGGTAAATTTCGTTACACAAAGAAATCACTCAAGTTTTGTTTTAATTAAAGCCCTTAACTATGTAAAAAAAAAGTCCCTATTATCATTGTATCGAACACTATTTTCTGCTGAAACCATAATGTTTTCAAGGTATCTTAAACGTCTAACCTAACCTAACCTAACCTACGTAAGATACCCTGAAAACATTATAGTTTCAGCAGAAATAGCGTTCGATGAAATGATACATCAGTTGAAGTGATGAGTTAACCCCAACAGAAGCATCAGTACGCTTAGCACAAGTTGTATTTCCTCGCTTGTCGCTCAGTCCGTCTATATCGTTTACAGACTAGATGGAAAGGGAGATCCGAGTGACAAATATGTCGCGGATCACTTGTGCAAGCCCTCCTGCAGATTGCATCTGGGAGGGTAAACTGTGGTAGGTATTTAACGTCGGTCGATGCGTCTGCCACTTATCCGCACTGTCGGTATTTGCAACACTGATCAAAGGGTGACATAGTGAATGCAAGGCGTCTGTCCACACGTCTGCCGGATTTGTTCCTGATTCGTCATATTCCAAATTGGTCATCTTCCAAACTCGACAATTTCCTAACTGGTCATATTCTTAACTCGTCATATTCCAGATTCGTCATCTTCCAAACTCGTCATACCTTGTACAACCTGCACAAATTTATTATAGAACTCCTATGTGGTAAATGTGCTATTGTTCCATTATTTGCCAATTCTTTTGGCCTAAGTATATTATTTTCTAATAGCCGTAGTACAAAGTATAAGTACTAAATACAATCTAAGTTATAGTTATCATTCCTGTAAGCACGTGTTCGCGATTTAATTTAACTGTACAGTGAAGAGATTGGAAGATGACGAATCTGGAATATGACGAATTTTGAATATGACCAGTTAGGAAATTGTCGAGTTTGGAAGATGACCAATTTGGAATATGACGAATCAGGAACAAATCGTCTGCCGATGTATAATTGGGTAAGGACCAAAAAGTTGGCCACGCTAACTCACTCAATTAAATTTGAAACTTTCCCGTTGTGACACGAAAATTATCCCTACAAATGTATGGCATTTTTTTTTCAATTTTGTTGTTTGTATGGTTAACTACGCTTAACTATGGTCCAACTATTTGGTTCTAACCCAATTGCGAATTTATCTGCGGATACGTTGCGTGATCCACCGGCTGATGCATCTATCGATGTGTGCACACGCACGCGAACAAACGCGACGACGGCGCGGCCCCGGCTACACCGGCTAGGTCCGTCCTGTTGAGTTTGCTTGTGGCGGCTCGCAGCGTGTTCGAGTGAGGCACGCACACATGCAAGCCGCACGATAAACCTTTGCTTGAAGTCGAACTACTGTTTACACCGTGACAGCGGCGACACGCTAAGCGTTTTTAAATTGCTTACAATTGCTCTTTTGCGGCAGTGAATGCGTTTAGGTTTACCAAACACGCAAATCGTGAAACTGCACCGCAAACTAACCAATTAAATAAGTTGCAAAATGTACCTTACTGATTTATTAGTTGAGGTGTACTTTGCACCTTATCGAATTTGTTCGTTACGCGGTATTGACCGACGAAATGCCGTTTGAACAATCCCCGAAACTATAACTAATAAATAGATAAAAAGCCCTTTTATAGCCTCTACTTTCGGAGCTGTCTCTTAAACGTCCCGACACATTTTCATGATACCTAAGTAAGAACCATTCCGTTAAAACTAGCTTTCTCCCCCCCCCCTACCCTAGGATATCCAAGGAATATTCCCTCCAAATTCAAGTCTCCATGTCCATGTTCATCTACGTACAGTAAATGGCTACATTCCAAAACATATTACATATTATTTTTCTAGATTTAGTCAAAATTTGGTAACTTTCGGTGCGATTGGTCAAACGAAGCAAAGAAACAAATAAGAAACTTTACAAATTAACATTTGTGCATATAAACCAAGCCCACACTCTCAAGTTAAGAACGTTTACATAAAACTAAAAGCCAAACGTGCAAACTTACCGATGTCGGTGGAAAAAATTCGGTTTCGTGTTTTATATATGGGATGACTTTGCTTTTTAGATGCACTGGGAAAGTTGTAGTCGTACACTGCACTTTGTTCAAGGCCAGTATTTAAGGTTCCTAACTATTGGGTAGTTAGAGTTTTTAACAGTGCGCAAACCTGCCTAATAGTGTATCTAAATGATGAACAAATATATAATATTTATCTGGTTTACTACACAACTATTAAATGTAGCCGTTTAAATCAAAACGGCCCTTATAGCGAAAGGCGGTTACGCCATTCTTATAACTGTTACCTAATTATTTGCATAGTTACAAGAATAAGAACAGCGTTACCGCCAGCCGCCATAATAACCCTTGCGATTTGGACGGTTAAATGATAATGGGAAAATCATCTGCAACGGGACAGGGCGTAAGCCAAACTTCCTTTTTTCGTTTATAGGAAAGTCGAACAATAACAGGGAAAAAATACTAGGTTCAAGTCTGGTGATCGTGCGGGCCACTAGAATTAATCCCAGTAAATAATACCTAGTTTACTTTTGAAATCATTTTTATAGAGCCCCTTTATAAAGTAAAAGTAAAATTATAAAAGTATATCTACTTCGATTATAAAGATTATAGCATCAATAATTTAGATTGTACTGTCCATCAGTTAATTAAAACAGAAATAGTAACGTGTAAAAAAGAAATGGATAATATTTTCTACTCCTAACTGTATATCAGTGTGTGTCTGTGATATCGTAGCACCTAAACTGATGAACCAATTAGGAAGGGTCATAAAAAGAAACGGAATGGTTCTTAGCAAGGGTTTAATTCATCAGTTGAGCTGTTAAAGAGATATCAGCTCTGCAACTATTGTCACTATTTTTAATTAAAAATTATCCTTAGCTGTATTTCCTCATCGTCTTTGCACTGTTAGGATGGAAACAGTACACTTTCCATTAATGTTAATCTATTTTTCTTGTTTATTATCTACTTCCCAAGCCGTAATCATCAAAACTATGGGGTACCGACGAAAATTGACCGCTAATGATAGAGCGGGTTCACAGACCACAGACGTCTTCAAGGACGGCTGTTCTAGTAATGTTCGCGGTATCACCGCTGAATAATACATGTACAGAAAGCACTGTTTTCTTTCTTTTTGCTCTTTTTTGCGATTAACTGACATGGAATCAAGACGCTTATGTACAACAATCACGATCTTGTTAGAGGTGACGAAGATTTCACCGCACCGCTAGCTTCGTAGGCAACGTGAGCAGGATCTCTACCAATCCCATGCTACATTCTGTGGCACAAAAGCACTACAGTGCAAGTGGTTTTTTGTGGCACAAGTTTAAACCAGAGCATATTTCTTGCCCAACCATTTAAAATAAATACATAAACTATAAAATATCACGGGACAATCTCACACCTATTGATTAAGCCCCAAACTAAGCTCTAGACTTGTACTATGGGTACTAGACAACGATAAACATACTTATATAGAGAAATACATACTTAAATACATAGAAAACATCCAAGACTTATCCACAAACATCAAACACGCGCACTTATCACAGAACTATTAGCCGATACCGGGAATCGAACCTGGGACCTACCAACTAGGCCATCGCGTCGTTTTTATTTTAATTTTGCCACATTGATTTGTTTTAGTTAAAGTACTTAGTGACAATCGAAACGCTAAGACGAATCTAACGACACCTCATTTGTTCATACATAATATGTGTTATGTTTTTTGTTTAGATATCACAGTAAAACAAATTAATAATGTATATTTAATATTTCTCTGCTGCGCCATGGTATATTTCTCATTAAAAGAATATCATTATGGGGGTCGTTCATACCGATCATCAAAACTTATGGATAAGAGAACAAAGAACCATACATACATACAAACAATACCCTACATGGCAACGGCATAATTATCAACGAAGTTAGTTAACTCGAAACAGTAGTCTTAACTTACAGAAGTCGTACGTAACATAACGCGGCCGTGAGAGGTGCTTGCATTGCAAAATGCGCAATGCAGTTTGGCAACCGCTAGCCAAATATTATGTTGGGAAAGCTCCGTCGAGGTCTCAAGAACGCATTTCACAGACTGATCAGCAGACTTACAAGTGAGGTCGTATGAAATGTTAGAACCTGCCAAGTCCCATTCAGTAACAGATAGAGCTATGCAGCCCTCCAAAAGATAACAATAAAACGTCCTTTGTGTCCCTCGTCGCATGTCGACTCGGCCATGGCGTCTACTTCCAGTGGCGTTATTTTGATAACACCGTCTAGCTCACGACGTAACAATGGCGTCATTATTCTTGAGCATGACTTGACAGTTTTTCCTAATATACGGTGTTTGACCATCACCATCTTATCCTATCGCCAAGCAGCATTTGCATTGTGTTCCGGCGTGGGGATAAGACAACTGCTGAAATTACTAGAGGCATTCCATATAGTCCTCAGAGTTGGCAATGCATTTGGATTTTTAGGATTTATTTTATTTATTCATGGCTCACAAAACACTTACAGTCAAAAAGAACGCAAATATAATGACATTAATGACAAAATATATAACATAGATCTAGACATTCTAGACCATTACTCTAGACTTCTTCTCAGCATAAACTCCTGAACATTATGGCTTGAACGTAGTCCGATTTTTGGATAATATCAATATGTTGTAGAAGAATATAATGATTAGAAAGAATAAAAATTAAAATAAAACATAAGGAAACGAACAGACCTAGTTTTTAATGAGAACTTCAAAATATTTAAAAATCGTGGAAATCGGATCAGATTTAGATGTGAGGAACGTTATCGCCCGGAGCTAAATTTGTATGGATTATTTTTGACAGCTACGCTATTTAAGCATCTCTTCACAGTCTTCGTAGCTCAAAAGTTTAGAAAGGTTTCGCTTTCTTTTAAAAAATTGAGAGCCACAGACAGATAGACACACACGTTCAACTTATAACTCCCCTATTTTTTGTTGGGGGTGAAAAAGTAGATTTATTATTAAAGACTACCCATACAAGCAATAAGATTCAATATAAAATATGTATATTGTTGGAGTTACTCCTTTTTGGTTTTATATTAGCGACGTGTGAACTGCAGAGTGTTTGCGAGGACGAAATAGTTAGTAGATTGTTAGATCCGTTTCGAGACAGGCTTATGTTATGACTAGTCATCCCTTTCTTTCTACTGTCGTGGTAAAAGCGAGAGGAAGGGACAAAATATAAGTCAAGTATATTTTTTTGCAGTACTGAGACAGAAGCCATCCGAAGTTGTTATTGATTGTTAAATTGCTCAATCGTAATTGTATAGCTGTCAACGCCAATTTGAAGAATATGTTATTAATTTAAGGATATGTTATAAATCACACGCAAATGCGTTTCTGTTTTCTATCGAATCGAAAATAATGGAGTTCACATAAGCGGTTGACGTGATCTGCCATCAGCTCACGTTAATACCTATACATTTTGTCGATTTTCGAAAATCGGTAGCAGCGTTTTGCATATTAGGGCCTCTGAGTTCACAGCAAACACTGCTGTGCAGGGTCCGTCCGGATCGCTACCACCATCTTATCCATTAACCACCCGCCAAGCAACAGTGTTCGCATTGTTGTGTTTCGGTGTGGGGATAAGACAACCGGTGAAATTACTAGCATAGAGGCATTCCATCTCAGTCCTCAGGGTTGGCAACGCATTTGAGGTGTTAGGATTATGGTCTTGAGAATTCAAATGTCTATGGGTCTCAGATTCCACTTACCATTAGGTGGCCTGAGTGCTCGTGTGCCTTCTCCTTAACATAAAAAAAAAAAAAAGTAGTAATAACCGGCCAAGTGCGACTCGGACCACGAATGTTTTATTTACATTTTTATTATTTGTTGTTATACCGCCTATTGAAATACACATTCTGTGAAAACTTCAACTATCTACGTATAATTTTAGTCTTCGATCTCTATCTAAAGTACTACTGGGACCCGCACACGAGGGACCTTACCTAGAATTATTTTTCGGGAACCCCTTTAATTATTAATGATATTTTATTTTTATTATTTGTTGGTATAGGCGTTATAGCGGCTATTGAAACACACTCTGTGAAAATTTCAACTATCTACGTATTTAGTCTTCGATCTCTATCTTTGTCTTGGACCACTCACTATTTTACTAGACGAAATATATTTTTTAAATAAGAAAGCCGTCCATAAACCAATTTTTATAGTGCAAAAACCTTTCGCGAAAAACTATCTGACTGATGGTGAGAACCGCATCAAAATCCGTTGCGTGGTTAAGGAGTTAGCCGATATACAGACCAGGGATTGTAAAAGGGTCATTCTACTTTTAAGCGCAGGTCGATTTTTTGACAAGTGCTCTTCAAATAATATTTTTATAAAAACTTTAAAGTGCTCGGTTTTGTAATTTAATATTGAAATAGTTACACAACTTGGCTTACATTTAAAATTATCACTACATTTAAAAAGTCAATATAATTAACTTTAAAGTAAGTAACATAGTGGTCACGCATGTCCCCGCCATTTGTATGGAAAAAGTGTATTTACCGCTGTGTTACCAACTTTTCCTGATAAAATATCAATAAATTTAAAGTGTTTTTTTTGAAATATTAAATTTAGTTGTTCCAGTTTCAATATAAGTCAAATTTACGTGAAAAAAATGTCTAAAAATGCCTTTAATTTCACCAATGATTATTATGCGCTAAAAAGTAGAATGACCCAAAAGCGGTTATATTAAATACATGTATTTAAATTGACAAATTTTTACCGCTAAATAAATAATATCTATATTCGAATTAGAGGTATTGTTGTCATTCCGCTTTTGTTTTTATAGCTATGTATACTCTATTAACGATATTAAATACCTGTATTCATTAACGCCATTCATTGCACCTGATAAGTGAGATGGCAATTAGACTGTAATTAACTGTAATTTTAGACTTGTCTAAGGCGTATCAAAGTATATTGCAATAACACCTAAAACATTTACAGAGACAAATAAACGAAGAGACTGACAGGTAATAACCTCGTAAGACCCGGTGTCCTATAGAAAGTACATAATCCAGGCAATTCAATTTAAACCTTATTTCAAGGAGTATAAAGTTCATTTTAATTTGTTTCACAATTGAAAATGTCATTTAAGTGCAAAGGTAATTCAACTTTATTTCCTTGCTAGTAGATTTAAATTCCTACTAACAAAAATCTACCGGATTGTAGTATGGTGGGTCTTTAGGGGTAGGGGTAGTAAGTACTGGTAATTAGGGGTACTGCTTTTTAGGGGTAAAGTATCAAATAGAGGTATTGTTGTCAATTGGCTAAACCGATATTGAAAAAACCGGTCTTGATTATACCGCTAATCAGACCTTTAGCACTATAAATAGCGGAATGCAATTATAACCGGTTATACCTCATTTAAAACCGGTAGTCAGAATACCGGTAACGATCCCTGATACAGACAGACAGACACGGAAGCTACTTTCTTATATACCATGAAAAGATAAAGCTGCGTTAACGCCATATTCCAAAAAATTGAGTGATTTATTTATTATTTATTTATTTATTTATTCTATAAACATGTTACATGACATTACAGTTGAACCAATGCATCATGAAACGTAAATTAATAATTAAGTTTATACTGGTACCGTCGATTGCTTAGCATCCATCTTCTCGCAGAACCTCAGACACTCGCAACATACAGCCTTCCAACTCCATGCAAACAGATCACACTCCGGTGCTGATGCCAGGAGTGCATTGAGTAGTGAGAGAGCACGAAGCAGTGGCGAGTTCCTGCGCGACACAGTTCGTGCCGACGGTACCGCCAATAAATCGCGTGTCCGTGCTCTGAGGTTTATCCTGGGGATGTCTGGGACGTACAGTCGCACGAGACACCTCACCAATTCTGGACAGTCGGCCTCCCCGCGCAAGATCCGAGAGGCAGTGATCATCAAGCAATGGTTACGCCTGACCTCTAACGAGTTGTACCCGAGGCTCCCTAAAAGATATTTTGTGGGGTACAGGAAGGGATAGCACCCAAATGTTTTTTTATATAGGAAACGTAAAAATGCTTTCTGGACCTTCTCTAATAATAAAGCGTATGTAACTTCGTAAGGATGCCATACGATCGATGAAGCCTCCAGCTTGCTCCTAACTAAAGCATTGTAGACGATCCTGATGGCTCCAGGGTCATAAAAGTGGCGAAGGTTGCGAATTACAAAGCCTAGTCTTCGATAGCAGCCTTCAGCCAGTGAAAACAAGTGCTCATGAAAAGTAAGCCGCGTATCGAAGACCACGCCGAGATCTTTAACTTTAAAGGTGCGATCAATAAGCTCCGAACCAAGCGTGTATTGCGTATATATAGGATTACGTGACCGACAGAAGGTACAGACGCAGCATTTGGCAGCGTTAAAAAAAAGTTTATTGTCCATACTCCAACGGTAGACCGAGTTGATATCTTCTTGCAATGTGGCACAATCACTCTTTCGCTCTATACCGTAGAATAACTTTAAGTCATCGGCATATAGCAAACACTGCGACGATTTAAGAACAGTCGTAAGGTCATTGATCATTACTCCAAATAGAAATGGACCTAATATTGATCCTTGGCTGACACCAGACCGAGTGTGATATAAGGCCGAAACGAAGCAGCCATGTTGAACGTATTGTATTCGATCACGTAGATAACTAGCAAAGAGTGTCAGCAACTTTGAAGAGAAGCCGATTCGACTCAATTTGCCCAACAAAATGTCGTTATCTACGCGATCAAAAGCCTTCGCAAAATCGAAGTAAAGGACATCCATCTGAATACCTTTATCAAGATGATCAGAAATGCTGTCAACCAAAGATAAAAGATTTGTGTTCACCGAGCGGTTTGGTCTGAATCCATGCTGCGCATCACATAAATAAGGTCCAACTTGCGCGGATAAGGACCGATGGATAATGGACTCAAACAATTTGGCAAGCGTGGGTAAAACAGCTATAGGTCTGTAATTCTCAACCATGGCAGTGTCACTACCTTTTGGGATCGGTTTCACTCTCGAGACTTTCCACCGCTTAGGGTATGATCCAGAGGTTAGTACCAGGTTACAGATATACTGTATCGGTAGCCTCAAATAATCCGCACAACCCTTTACTACGTACGATGGCAAGTTATCGGGCCCTATAGAACAATTGGATTTAAGGTTCTTTATTCCGATTTCCACATCTTCAATCGTAATTTCTTCAACACGTATATGATTGGCATTTGGACTGCATTCTCCGGATCCAAGCACGTTCGGGTCAAGTTTCGGGACATTAGGCAAGAATACGCTTGAAAAATAACTGGCAAACGCTTCTGCTACGTCATATCCATTATACTGTTTGCCCTCAAATGTTACGCTAGAGACAAACCCACCTTTAGTCCTTAAACTGGCCAGATGCTGCCAAAAGTGCCGAGGGTTGTTTTTAACCCTACTCTGAATCCGGTCAAGATAGCTCTCATACGCAGATGCCATATGTTGCTTCACTGCAGACCTGAGTTTCGAGAATTTATCGTAGACATCTCTATTTTTGGTTACTTTCCATTCCCGATGCAGTTTACTTTTTTTTTTAGTGATAAATAACATTGGTCGGGCGGGGCTATTCCTGCAGAGGAGTAGATGCATATTTTAAAGATTTTAAAGGAGTAAAACGTTTAATAACCATTTTACTCCCTTTATAGAAATTTTACTACTTAAATTACTATAAAAGGTCACACAACTTGTTGCAAGGCCTTGGAAAATTATTTTGTTACACACCATTTAATTCCCTTAAAAAACCGTGCAAGAGCATGTCGGACCATGCTCAGTGTAGGGTTCCGAAGCCGTTAAGTACTTACTACAAACATAAAAATCAACAACTAATAACTCATTTTCTGTTTAAACTACTTAGTCGTGATAGTTTTCCTTTAAAATTGGTTATATGCTTTTTCATTTAGGTTTTTTTCAGATTTTTAGTATTTGTAGTTTTGGCTGTAGGTGGGGGGGGACTTGAGGCTAACAAAAATTAGCGCTTTAAAGCTTAATATTTCATAAACGGATTACTTAATCGAAAAACTGTTTTTACAAACCCATAATATTTTTTAAAGACCTATTCAACGATACCCCACACTATAGGGTACTTTTTCTTCTACCACTTTGTTAACGTAACTAATATGCATATTCATGCCAAATTGCAGCTTTCTAGTACTAATAGTCTTTGCGCTAGGCTACAGACGAACGGACGGACGGACATGGCGAAACTATAAGGGTTCCTAGTTTGACTACGGAACCCTAAAAAGGACACATTTACCGACCCACCAGGATAAAATCCTAAAGATGTTTATAAAAAATATCAAGTTCTAGATAACGCGTAAGATTTTTATTAATATTTTACTAATCACTCTACCTATTCACACTGCAAATGAGGTCTACCTTATTCTGTACCACGAATACGTCATCTTACCAAACACCGATTACACTTGTAGTCTTGCATATACATATGTGCGACTAGGAAACACCCAAGTTCTCTTTGCTAAGTAAACATCGAGTCGGCACACGTGTATCGAGAGATTACGTGAATTTATAGATGCGGGTATAAATCCAATTGATATTGGCTCGTCGTTTTTGTAGCATTGTTTGAAACCGTAATCTTCGTTATTATTACCACTTAGAAATACCATTACTGGCTCACAAGTGACAACGACAGCTATACTTCTAAAATAATATTGATTATATTGAAATATTTTGACGACACGGTGGCCTAGTTGGGAGTGACCCTGCCTTCGAAGCCAGCGGTCCCGGGTTCAAATACCGGTAAGGGCAGATATTTGTGTGATGAGCGTGAATATTTGTTCCTGAGTCTTGGATGTTTTCTATGTAGTCTAGTACCCATAGTACAAGCCTAGAGCTTAGTTTGGGACTAGGGCAATTTGTGTGAGATTGTCCCCTGATATTTATTTATTTATTTATTTATTTATTTTAATATAGATATATTCCCTCAGGAACCGAAGTTTTTCGGGATAAAAAGTAGTCGGACTATAATCTATCTCTGTGCCAATTTAAATTTCATCTAGATCCGTTCAGCCGTCCTGGCGTGATTGAGTCACAAATATCCATCCACACTGGATGTGTGGATTTAGAAACTTCCGCATTTAGAATTGTAGTAAGGTTCCTTTTCTCCAACACCAGGGCCTCTATTCTACTGCGTTAAAAGGATATTGCGTTTGACGTGTTTTAGTGTCGTTTTTAACTCGACCGTGTCATTAGGTCATTACTGTCAAGTAGGTACATAAGAGTTATCAAAACCTTGACAATACGGAAACGTCGGAAACACGTCAAAGGCAATATCGTTTTTGCCGTGTAGAATCTCCGGCGTTGTCGCCGGCGCCGGCCGGGAAGTAAGTAGGTTTTAACATCCATTACTGACTGCCTTAAAGTAGAAAAAAAATTATAAGCCCTAGCGGGGTAAAGCTTTTGCTTACTTCTATAACATATACAGGGCGCAAAGGAATGAAACTTTTTCCGACCCTGGAACGAACGAACACATAGGCAATCTTACATCCCGAAAAAAAACGAATAGCCAAATACAAATTCTACGCGAAGTCACGGGCAGAAGCATAGCAACTTATAACAGTTATAACCGAAACGAAAAATTGGGAGCTCGATGCGTTGCGTTAATGCAAGTCATCTAGCGCCAGCAGTACCGTTAGTCTCAAGTTCACTTCAAATAGTCAGCACGTTCTCTTTGGTCGTAACTATGGCTATCGACGCTAACGACCAAATCGACTAAAGTGCGTTCCAAATATTCCAACATGCGCTCATTACGCTGCCGTCGCACGATTCACACCACGCTTTTCCGCCGACAAAGAAAGAAAAAAGAAAGAAATAGTTATTAGTGCAACAAGAGAGCAAAGCTGATTTTTGCTGCGAGGGTTGATTTTGAATCCCGAGCAAGCGAAGGATTCTAGAATTTCACGAGCGTAGCGAGTGATTCTAGGTTAGAATCCTGAGTGCAGCGAGGGATTCAAAGACACGAGACGCAAATAACTTTGGTCTCGTGTAGCACATACAATTGTTTACCTCAGCAGCAAGAAAATATAACCTTAACTTAAAAAAAATGGTAAAAATAAAACGATATCCCCCAGCGAAGTCGCCCGCGCGCCGCACCACGACCACCATTATATTGTGAACAAAAATTAAAAGTTACTTTGTCTCACGCTCGCAGCAAAGTATAATTTCGCTCACTGTCTTAAAACAGCAAAACTACTCTTTTTAAGGTGCTGAGGTGAAAGACATTTATTCACAGCAACAAACAAAAAATATTAACCACATTTTTTTTTTACATAAAACAATACACTAATAGTTGACGCGAAACGATCCCGGCTCAGCATGTGCTAGCTGTAAGGCCAACGCCGATCTTCTGCTGGAACCGTTCGGTGAGAGCACGGAAGGTGACACGATCAATTTTAAAGAAAGAAATATCATAAAAGAAAAGTAAGACGCTGAATGTGACGGGTGAAGTGTACAAGGAGCCAACCTTTCCTTATCTGCGCACAGGTCATTCATCTGAGGTCCGATCTGTGGACATAGTTGGGGGTTGCTTGGTTGGTTGGTGAATACTTTGTTTAGGTGTCATTATGATAATGAATAATATATTCTCATTAGCAATGTAGTGCCTATAGCTGTGACTTATTTTATCATTTTTAGGGTTCCGTAGTCAAACTAGGAACCCTTATAGTTTCGCCATGTCCGTCCATCCGTCCGTCCGTCCGTCCGCAGCCTAGCGCAAAGACTATTAGTACTAGAAAGCTGCAATTTGGCATGAATATGCAAATTAGTTACGTTAACAAAGTGGTACAATATAAAAGTTTTTTTTTAGGGTGTAATCGAAGACACTGTTAACTGACCACCCATAGACTTTAATTCGTTGCGATAAGGTTTATGTTCGATTATAAATGTACAGTTATCTCTTTAGTGGTTAACGGCAATATATTTGCCTTCACACATTTAAATTTATTAACAAAAAAGCACCCCTTTTTTTATTTTTCAAGTTTAGAAGTAGTAAAATTTACGCCTTCTATAAATGGTAGATTTCCGACATGATTTGAGGTATTTTGCTATATCCCGATAAGTGAACAACAAAGTCTATAAATAAAAAATGTTATTTTTTTCTTATAGTCATAACATAACTAACTCTCCTATTTCAGAGATAATTAAGGCAATATAAAGTTTTGAGAAAAAAATCAAATTTGAAATTGAACTTCCATATTAAATTAATGAAATTTAATACAAATTCAATGCTGAGATGTGTCGTAGACGGACAGCGGCAAATACCTATATTGCCGTCTTGTAACTCGTAAAGTATGAGAACGAAAGAAGTTTTATCTTTCTCAATAATCACTTAGAAAATAATCTGTACTTAACTGTGCGTTCTACCAAAGTTTGCGATTTATTCTTATAAAAAAACCGGGCAAGAGCATGTCGGACCGTGCTCAGTGTAGGGTTCCGAAGCCGTTAAGTACTACAAACAAAAATCAACAACTAATAACTAAGTTTCTATTTAAAGTCAATCGGTGCCGTCTTAGATGATTTTAGTAGGTATAAACACTTTAATCGCCTGAATCTCAAGAACCAATGATGTCTACTTAGTCGTGATAGTTTTACTTTTAAATTCGTTATATGCACTTTCATTCCATAGCACTTTAAAGCTTAACATTTCCTAAACGGATACCTTAATCGAGAAATTGCTTTCACAAACCCGTAATAAAAGACCTATCCAACGATACCGATACGATACAAAATCCATTATACTCAGTCAATGAGTTTCTGGACCTAAAATTATAATTGAGATGTGTTTTATGTGATTCCGTATGTAATGTTGCCTTTTAATTCTGATGTACATACATACATACATAACATCACGCCTCCATTCCCAGAGTGGGGTAGGCAGAGCTACAGAACTACCAACAACTCTAAAAGAACTTGTTTGCTAATCCTGTAACCACATTTTGCATAAACAGGCTAAGATGTTTACCAGTGTATTAGTGACAGGTTGCAAGCCCATCGCCTAACAGTACTACAAGCCCTTATTCCCTTAGTCGCCTCTGACGACATCCGCGGGAAGACATGGAGTGGCACTATTCTAACCCGGCAACCACACGGGCCGATTTTGATGTTTTGACATATTATTTTAATGATTGACTTATTTTTATTGCTTGTGCTTTGTGTTCCTATTGATTGATTATGTTTTATTTTATTTTTTATTTTTTGACGATTTCAATGTAATTTCTTATACTTTGACATAACACGCAATGTATACTGTGACTTACTTTGGAAAATAAATATCATTCATTCATTCATTCATTCATGTATACCCCGTTTTATGGGGTAGACGAGAAAAAAGAATTACATCCCCACGTTACGTGTAGGGGAGGAAGGTAGGACACAAAAAAAAAAAAACCACTTTGTTAGCGTGACTAATTGTATATTCATGCCAAATTACAGCTTTCTAGCACTAAGAGTCTCTGAGCTAGGCTGCGGACGGACGGACGGACTGACATGGCGAAACTATAAGGGTTCCTAGTTTGACAACGGAACAATAAAAATGTACGTTATAGGGTTAACAGTGTCTTCGATTGGACCTTCCTAGCAACATCGACATTTTTGCTACATTTATAACATCACACCTTCATTCCCAGAGTGGGGTAGGCAAAGAACTAAACAGGAAATTTGTATGAAACCGAATGTAGCAGAAATTACGCCACTCACACAAACATACATACATAACATCAGGCCTTCATTCCCAGAGTGGGGTAGGCAGACCTACAGAAATACCAACAACTCTAAAAAGACTTGTCTACAAGACGGGCCAGAGAGACTCGCTCAGAGATAAGTTTAAAGGAATTAATATATTGACCATTCACAGTCAATACATTTATGAAAACATTACTTATGTATGTTCATAAAAACATCGCTAAATTTAGAAAGAACTGTGACATACATAATGTTAATACCAGAAATAAACATAAGCTCGCAGTGCCCTTCACGCGGCTCCATAGAATAAAAAACTCTTTTATGGGTAATTGTATTAGGTTCTATAATAAGCTCCCAAGTAATGTTACTGAACTATCAGTAAATAAATTTAAGAGTTACGTTAAGCGTAAACCAATTTCTAAAGCATATTATAGTATTAAAGACTATATTAATGATAACAATGCTTGGGACTGAATTCCTTGTAATAAAATGTTTAGTCCTTACGACAAAAAAAAGCGAACGTCGAAAAAAAAAAAGACATCCGACAGAGTTTCTTACAGGTTCTTCTCTGATCGGTCGCGATTTGAACCTGCAGTCAATTTAGGCTAAGTCGCTACTATGACGTTTCAAAAGAGTTTATTATTTGTAAACCTACTTGAATAAAGATTATTCTGATTCTGATTCTGATTCTTGTTGATAATTCTGTAACCACATTTTGCACAATTAGGACAAGAAGTTTACTAGTGTATTAGTAAAAGGTTGCAAGCCCATCGCCTAACAGTACTACAAGCCCTTATTCCCTTAGTCGCCTCTTACGACATCCACGGGAAGACATGGGGTGGCACTATTCTAACCCGACAACCACACGGCAACCGTACAAAAATGTACGTTATAGGGTTAACAGTGTCTTCGATTGTACCTACCTAGCACCATCGTCCTTTTTGCTACATTTAGCGAGTGTTATGCGATTAATTGTTAGTTGTTACCCTTGACTGGGTCCCCATTACGTCAAACCTTCACTTTTCCGCGAACGCCATAGCAATAGTAATGCTACAGTTACCGTTAACTAACTGTAAGTTGAAAAGACTTAAAAAACGGGTAAGTGCGAGTCAGACTCGCGCACCGAGGGTTCTGTAACGCCGAGTAGTAGATATTATTATATTCCGATTTTAAATCGAATTAGCGCGAGCTCAACTCCCACTTGACCATATGCATTCGTTGTTTTCCTTCAGAGTTTGTAGGTACTAATACATACATAACATCACGTTTATAGATATTAATGCCCTTGACTGTACCTACTTGTTGCTTCACGCCTAAAACTTGGGGTGCATCGAGCGGCATCCCTACTCTCTCCTATGTTTAATAAATTGATGGTTCGCTTCGCTTTTAAAATAAAATAAAGTACCTTTCTAAATCGAGCGGCGGGACGAAAGTGAAAAGTTTGCATTCACTTTTATTGCCACGAGCGTTTTCGGGTTTCCTATAATAACCAAGGTTTATCTGCGACAAGCCATCTAGTAACAGTCTGGTAGAGTTATTAAAAATGTTTCACG
Organism: Acleris holmiana; assembly: GCA_949316455.1. Taxonomy (NCBI): domain Eukaryota; kingdom Metazoa; phylum Arthropoda; class Insecta; order Lepidoptera; family Tortricidae; genus Acleris; species Acleris holmiana. Next base: position 7,477,336 of record OX438788.1, read on the forward strand.
CAGGCCCCTTTGCCATGTCAATTAGAATATTTAATAAGATACCGAAAGAAATACAAGAGGAAACCAACATAAACATATTTAATCGCCGCTTAAAGACATTTTTAATTAAAAAACCTTTTTTATAGTGTCAAGAGTTCCTAAATGAAAATTAACATTACAAAAAATAAAAACACCTTTTTGATATTTTATTATTTTAGCAACTGTTATTATTGTCTACTTGTTTGTTTATAATTTAATTTTTTCTGTGATTTGTGTATAAGAATATATTGTTGTATTGTGATAGTTGGGTTAAACATCTTTTGATATTAATATTTCTAAGTTGATATTGCATTGTATAGTAGGGATAATATTATAGTTATGACTGCCTACCTACCTAAGTAATATATAAAATAGCGCATGTTCTACCAGATTGCTGTGCCCTTACGGGGTTTACGTTTGACGCTAGACTTACCACTTAAAGAACTCATGTACTACGTATGACGCAATAAATAATTTGAATTTGAATTTGAATGTTTCTTATCAGCTTACCTACGTCTATCCTATACATTTTTTCGATTTTTTAAATCCCTAACTTAGCGTTATGCACCTTGACTAGCTCGACCGCTCATGGATTAGGGTTGCCACCTTTCTTATCAAGATATATGTCGCATCTTTAGAATTATGGTGACCTAATCCAAATATTTTGAATTTCGACTTAGGTCTCTATATTACTAAATTTATGACTCGAAATCGAAAGCTGGAAGTGTTTGAACTGCGTCACTGTAATTCTGAAGGTGCTATATAGTATATATATGGTGAGTTATAGGGCCAAAAAATATAGTACATTTAATTTATGATCACTCGTAAATATTTTAGTTGGCAAAATTGATTTCGCAGTCAGTAAATTAGCACTTTTTTTTCAACCAAGTTCTGTAACACACCCGCCAAATTAAACGTCAAAACGAAGTGTCAAGTAACTTGTATTGGTTGCGTTCACAAACGTCTTTATAGACCAAATATTATGTCACGAATTTTGAACTTACATTGTTCTTAAAATAAAGTATTTTAGCATACTTTATGTCTTTCATATGTTATAAAGTACGGAGCCGAAATATAGTACGATACCTACTATACGAGTACAGGGTAATTTTTAATAGGTGAACAAATTTTTATATTTGCTTCGCTATTGTTAGTCAATAACACACGTTGTGTTATTTTTACTCAAGCTTAAAAAATATTAGAGATATTGCCGATTCAATGATTCCACTAACTTAACGATATTCATGGACCCTCTAATGCAGGGGTGCGAGAAGAGGGGAGTGTTGTTAAGTAAGTTAATAAATGAAATTTCAAATTTAGAATATCAGTAGGAATAGGATTTTTTTTTTTTGGACTCGCTTTATTGTCGTAATATATTATATTTATTATATTAACGATACAAAATCACTTGTTAAAATATGTGCACTGATAAAAAAAATACCCTGTATAGTATATGGGTGGTAACCCTACTCATGGCAACTCCACACATTTCGAGTCGGTAGAAAACAGAATCGTTAACAGCGTTTGCATCTTAGCTAGACCTACAGACATTGCAAAAGATGTAAACAAAACGAAACGAACCAATTCCTCACGATTATTCGATAATCACATACGCATAAAGGTCAAACGAGGTCTTTGCAATGTTTTATACACTACTTAGATCATTATTTTCATAAAATCACGCTTGGTGCATATTTGAGGTTATGTGTCAAACAGTATAAATTTGTTTATATCTTTTCCAAGTTCAATTGACACAGACTTTATGCACGCCGTAAAATGCTGAGTGTAAAACTCTGACGGGAAAACTCAAGGGCGTAATAAGCCGGGTACTCACCAGCGAGCTGTAACGGTTGCTGTTGCACGTAAAATTGTGATGTGTACGTGGCTCGCGAGCCGTCTTCTATTAGAAGCGCGATACTGTTACTGCTACGGTTACAGCTACAGCTCGCTAGTGAGTACCCGGCTTTACACTACGCGGTATTCAGGCTGTGATTCAGGGCCCTGTATTTAGGGAGGTCAGGGCTGGGATTCTACACAGTAATAACGACGTCTTTGACGTGTTTCCGTATTGGCAACGTTTTGATGAACTCGTATGCCATTTACAATAATGTCGACTGTGACATAAACGATTCTAAAACACGTCAAACGCGATATCGTTATATCGCAGTAGAATAGAGGCCCTGGCCAGTTACAATAAGGGCGTTTCCTCAATCAGTCAGTTAAAAATCAGTCGATTAAAGAATAACATGGCGACATTCGCACGAACAGAAGGCCATGAACCTATAGAAGGATCGATCATATTTTCCATACTCAATAGCCTTGGTTATAACAGCGCCAAAATTGCACATGCAATTGCAGGCCGGATCAAGGTGAACTAGACCGTTGAACGAGTAGGTGTTGCGCAATAGTACACGACATTTTCAAACACTAGGATTAACTGCAGTTTCATGTAGTTTTACGGGTTTTTATTTATTTATAGGAAATCCTACAGTTACAATCACAACGTATGAAACAAGAATACACATACGTATCACGCCTTCATTCCCAGAGTGGGGTAGGCAGAGCTACAGAAATACCAACAAAAAACTACATTTTGCACAAGTAGGCTAAGATGTTTACCAGTGTATTAATGACAGGTTGAAAGCCCATCGCCTAACAGTACTACAAGCCGTTCCTTTAGTCGCCTCTTTCAACAGACAAAAAACAAGAATAGGAAACACAAAACCAAAGGATTTTACATATAGTGACTGTAAAGCTAAATTTAAGTTTAGTACAAACTCCAAAGGTCTCCACTTACACAAAAGAAGTGCGCAAATAAAAGGTAAACTTAAAATTACTGCTAAATACCAGCCAGAGGTAGATCGCCAAAGGTTTCTGGCAAATAAAACATGCTCAACCAACACATTAGTAAGATCTGACTAAGATGGAATGCCTGAAATGCCCCTATGCTAGTTATATCACTGGTAAAATTTGTAAAACATTTTTTTTTTTCATTTCTATGGATTATTTTTGACAGCTACGCGATTTAAGCGTCGCTTCACAAATACAACGGGATAAGCGAACACTCACGCTTGGCGGCAGGTTAAAGGATAAGATGGTGGTAGCGATCCAGACGGACCCTGCACAAGATCCCACCACCACTAAATTCGCAATTTGTTTTTTTTTTTTTGTATTTTAAGGAGAAAGCACACTAGCACTCAGGCCACCTGATGGTAAGTGGAATCTGAGACCCATAGACATTTGAATTCTCAAGACTAAGTCTAAGACTTCAAATGCGTCACCAACCCTGAGGACTAAGATGGAATGCCTCTATGCTAGTAATTTAATTTGATTTTAATTTTTTATTTGTTAATCGCTATTCCCCTAGATCTTACAACTGTGTGATTCCTATGAGATAAAATGTAGTGTTAAATGATGTACCTATTTAATGCGAAGTTAGCATCTCATTTTGATAAGTAGTTTTTCTGGAAAAAAAAGGCATAACTATCAAAAGTAAATATGAAGAACTGTAATAAAAATGCAAATGAAAAATATTTATATTCAATATTGGTTGGTGGTTGGGTTCCCCTATTAGGGAAAGTACGTGGACCGTAAGACCGAGCATTCAAATTTTCCCATAGATGACATCTAGACAGATGATTTTATTGCCCCCCCTAGTTTTAGATTAATTAAATAAAATTAAAATTATCAACAGCTTTTACCTTGGGTGTTACTATCAGTGGAATGCCATGATATGAAGTTCAGCAAGTACATTAATATTTTATTCATATTGAATGACTGAATATTTAACAGTAATTGATACATTATTCATTAATACATAGGTATATTCAATGCCGATAAACCAGGCGGCTTTAGAGTAATTGGTTTCAGCCCATCAAGCTTTTACATCCTAATCATATTGTTAATGTTTTATCAGCTACTAGAGGGCACTTGGGCGTTTTCCAAATAAAGTGTACATTGTTAAAGACAAAAGTTAAGAAAATTTAACTTTTCCATTTCATCACGAAAATTAACGAATGTAAATGTATGGCTAATTTTTGTGACGAAATGGAAAAAGTTAAATAATTTTTGTCCTTAACGAAGTACACTTTTTTTGGAAAACGCCCACCTACGACTTCGTACGCAAAGAATTAGTATCCTGCTAGTTCCCCTATTTTAACTCCTTAGAGGATGCATTTCTTTAAATCTGTTCTCTGCCTTTTCGCCTACAAATCTTTGGCAAATGCATCGTTTTGCAACCTATTCTTTTGCCAACCTGCTTTTTTTTCTGTAACTGCAAATATTTCAGGATTTTTATAAAACTAACCTAACCCAACCTTTAAGGTTCTACACAATGGTCCTGAAATATATCCAGAATTATTTACAGTTTCGGAAAAAAATGCAGGTTGTCAAATGATATGTTTGTGAAATAAATCATTTGTGAAATGGTGCAAAAATGAAGGACTTTAACAGTACCCTAATCCCAACAATATTGACATTAGATGGACTAAAAGGAAGAGATAATATAAAGGCTCAATATGCCTCTCAAATTCTGTTATGGATGTAATGTGAATGTTGAACACCTCCATATCGCCTCTGTAGCGCGAAATTTAAAATAGGAATATGGAGCGATATCGGCAGTAAGTACACTTTGCATGATTTTTACTAGGGTCAAACCATCATGTAAAGCTTATTCCACAAATATGAATATATAGTAAACTCAGTTTTGACGAAAATAGTATTTACCGTCAATATTGCTAGCACAGCAGAGCTGTCATGAACAGAACTAGAGAAAGCCTTGAAACCTAGAGAAACCTTTGGATGGAAATATTTATTATAAATAATCATAATATTATTGTAATACATTATTACCATAACATCCCTCTGGGCACAGTAATTTGAATGTTAATACTCAGAATATTAGCTCTGATAATGACTTCAGTAAAATCAATTCAACTAGTGACTATTCTTGTGATTGAAAAACAAAAGTATGTAATGTTGCCAGCACAGTTTTTGTAAGAGGTTAATTTATTTTACGGAATTACTTTCACTGTGCAAAATGTGTGCATGCTTATGCATACAACAATGTTGAGTTTCTATGAACACTCAGGAAAAGGGATTGTAAAATTAATAATTCAAATAATGGAGATGAGTTTTCATCGCATGCACATAGAGCATAGTCAAACTTCATCTTAGTAGAGATTTTTCAACTTTCACATTTTCAATACATGTTTGCTATATAAATGTTTTATTTGTTTGCTATACAAAAAATACACAATGTTGTACAAAAGAAAGCATTCCAGATATGTCCATCCTTAGGCATGAGAGGTTGAGGTTGGTTGGTGACACTATTGACCATATATAGCAACATTATTACCGCCATGCCCACCCCAGGATGTTGGGTTACAACTGACAATTCATGGCTACCTATATAAATAATACATTCCATACCTATTGGCCCCCCCCCTGGAAAATATCTCTAGATATGGTTGGTTGTATGTATGTATCTAAAATACTTTAGTGTACAAACAGGAAAATAACAAACAACAAAATAGACAGAAATACAAAAGGTATGTACAAATGCCAACTTATCCCTTTAAGGGATCTCTTTCAGTTAACTCTTGAGTGGTTATCAGTTAGTTCCTTAGGTAGTTTATCTTAGTATTTCAAACTAACAAACACTCTTCAAATATAACAAAAGACAGCTAGAGTTTGTTTTGTTATAATAGTTATAAAAAGGTAATAATTATCTTGCGCAGAGTGGACACAATGGGTGGGAGTGCAATAGTGTTACAAAAAGTAAATGTTTCGTAATTACGGAATAAGGCTAAAAAGTTTCCTATAGTGCTAAACGCAGTAGATAGAGATGTTTTTGCATCAAATAGAACGCTAACAACGTTACTGACGTCAAGCCGATTGCAGATAAGCACAAACAATACAAAAACAACAAAACTTTTACACTTTTTATCAAACTGGATCGAAAGTAATTGTTTTTTAAACAGGTTTTACTACTTACCGCTTTTCGGCAGGCTCCTTATAACATTCACGGCCGCATTAAACTTTTCTTCAAGGGACATTTTAGCACAAAAACACTGAACACTAACAAAACTATACGCACTTTGGACCGCAATTCACTAGGTACTAAATTATCGAACGAATCACAGAGCAACGATCATGGTTTAATAAAATCACAGTCAATGAGTATTCCCGCTAGCACGCCGCTGACTCGTGCTCAACGCGATTGTGTAATGAAGACGAGACAATGAAAACAAGACGTGAAAATAAACGTAGTAAAATAATCAGGCGCACGTCTGTCGTCTTCACTCCGAAGAAAGGAAGGTAATGAAATTTAATGAAATGACGTGACGTGACTGACAGTCAGTTGACAGTTCAGTGTTGTCGACTCACATAGAGAAAGGCAAAGGCAGAAGCCATGCAGCCAATCAGTGTTGTCGAGTTTCAACGGTTTTGACGTTTGCAAATAAAGATTTTGTTTCACTCCCACCTGCGTATATGGCGAGTTGAGAGAAAGAGAATATTCTTTTTAGGTAAGGCCTGAGGCCCGTTTCACGAAGCAACAAATTTCAAGCGGAAGTCTCTTTTTAACTCCTTTTGATAGAAAGAGAGTTCCGCTTCTAATTTGTAACATGTGGCTTAGTAAAACGGGCCACTGGTTAAATATTTACTTTATATAATTAATTATCAACATCTGAAAACTTGAAATCGCAACATATTGTTGCTCCAATATTAAATACTATATTTCGAATTTAATTTAAAATAAAGTTCTATAAAAACTATTTTTTCCTATTCGTGTAGAGGCGAATAATGTTGCTATTGTCCTAAAATAGAGCGAGAAGGCAGCTGAAACTTGATAGTTTGTCTTGTTCTTTCCTCTCCTCTTGTCACTTGTCACGAAAGGCACCGATCGCCTTTGAAATCGAAATTCCCTTTTTCTAAGGTAAATAATCCAAGATTTCGGTTGAAATCTTACGTACAAGTGGTATATTTTTATTGTGAGATATGTGCAAGTGAATTAATGGATCAAAAAGCCATGTTATTTTAGTGATAAGTGATTTCGGTGCGCCGCCCCGGGCTCCTCAAAAGCCGCATTTAAAACCCCTACCAAATCGATAAATCAATTTGTTTGTATTTTTGTATTGTGTAAATTAGACGCCAAGTAGTTATTTTTGTGTAATAATGCGCAGTTTTGAATACTTACCAATTGACACTGCTTTTGTTCTTTCTTTGTATGGAAAACTATAAAACTATATCAAACGCATCGAATATTCGTTATATTTCATTAAAATCGTGTAATATTGCTATCTTAAATTCGTCATCATTTATAAACAAATGCAATTGTTAGTAGTTGGGTATTTGAAAGGAGTCGAGCGAAAAAATATATAGACATTGGTACTAGACTAGCATTAAGTTTAGCTATAATGTACATTTCCTTCCACGACATTCCAAGTTATTTTATTAACGGTGATGACCTTTATTTATAAAAAACCCAATTTATAAAAAAAGCTGATATCAAATTAGTGTAATGAAATAAATTGTTTTTTTTTTTAGGAATCTAGACAAAGATAACACAGTCCACGATGCCGGAACTCACAGAACTTGACAAAGCCACAGCATCCATGACTGAAAAGCGTAAGGAGGAAACTGCATCATCAGACAGTGACTCTGATGACACAATCCCAGAACTGGAGGATGCTGGTACAGTATTATATTTATATTTTATTTTTTTTGGTTACACTATACTGCACTTAATTCACAACCACTGCAAAATGTGTAAGGGCTTTATAGCCAACATACTGTTTGGTGGCCTGTGTGCACGTTTTCCTCCTCCATGCTGTAAAAACCCTTATAAGGCTAAGTCATACAAATTTTACCTAAACCCAAAGTAACTTACATAATAAAAAAAACTAGAAAATTTGCAACTTTTCAGGCATATGTCACACTTGGCCATTGCTCTGTAAAAGGACATACTAATATAATATGAGTAAAGGTAATGCAAGTCATGGTCATAAAAACCTAATTTTCTAATTCAAGTACATTGCCCGATTCACATACAGTGAAGGAAAGACATTGTGAGGAAATCTGCACATTTAAATAGCTGAGTGTTTAAGAGGGTAATTGCACAAAATATCAGGTTGAAGTGTATATCTTTCATATACACTTCAACTCATCTGTAACATCAATATCAAAAGCCTTTATTACTCTGAATTAAGAAAACTTAACACTACGTTTTGATAAAATGGTTATATAAACTCTTAATTCAGTGTGCCTCATGGCAAAGGCCTCCTGTAATGATTTCCACTGCGGTCTATCCTTAGCAACTCATCCATTTGGGGCCAGTCCTCCCATCTTTTGTTTTGTCTGCCTGTGTTCCTTTTGCCTACCCTCTGGTACCATTCGATGACTGTTTTGCTCTACTTATCCTGTGTACTACCAAAGCATCATGATTTACAGGTGCTCCAGGTGCCGGCGGCATCGCCAACCCGATCGCTGGCATTGACATCATCTCGAAGGCCAAACAGTCCCGCGGGGAGAAGAAGGCGCGCAAGATCATGAGCAAACTGGGACTTAAACCGGTAAGAATGTTACTCCAATGTTCACTCTAACACCGTCAATAGAACTTGTGAACAATGTAAACAAATTAGTACTGATGACACATAACCTCAAATCTTCACCAAGCATGTTTTTGTTTATAATAACATATTATGAATAGTTATTTCATCTTAAACTTAATATGAAAATAATGATCTAGTGTATAAATCATTGCAAAGACTTCACTTGACCTTTAAAGTATGTGATTATTGAGTAATCATGGTGAATTGGTTTGTTTGTTTTTGTTTACATCATTCACAAGTTCTATTGACTGCGACTTTAGGACAACATCATTTATTATAAGATTGAAATTTTAACATAGTTTTCCTATAGATATAGACTTGTATTGTTTTTCTATTTCTTATTTGTAACATAGTAATTGACTTATTTTAGATTGTATATCTATTCACCCTGCAAATCTATTCACCCCATCTTATGGTACCACTTCAGGGGCTTTCTCCTATTTACAATACAATACAATACAAATATTCTTTATTGAACACCACATACAAATACAGCATGAAAAGTAAAATACAAATAAAAACTTACTAAGCGAGTCAATAGGCGGTCTTATCGCTAAGTAGCAGTAGCAGTAAAGCCATATCACTTTTCAACATGTATCTATCATAACATTCATAACATAGAGTCATAGACAATACAGCAACATGTCATAAGCAATGGTGTTTGAGTTTTGCGTTAACTTTAAATTACATCAATACAAATATTATAATTTCTATCTTAATGTCTTTTAAATATTGTGTATATCTCCAGGTTTCAGGTGTAAACAGGGTAACGATCCGCAAGTCCAAAAACATCCTGTTTGTGATCAACTCCCCGGACGTGTACAAGAACCCTCACTCGGACACATACATTGTGTTTGGAGAGGCCAAGATCGAGGATCTGTCGCAGCAGGCCACCATGGCCGCTGCGGAGCGGTTCAAGGCGCCCGAGAGCGCCGCGGCTGGCACCGACAGCGCTGCCGCTGGCACGGTGAGTGGGGTAGCTTTATAATAAAAAAAAAAATTTCAAGTAAATCAATCCATAATTTGTTAGTTACCCTAAACTACTTAAGAAATATGTTAGTACAATTGTGAAACTGAAAAAATAAATAAAAGACTGGCACCATGGGCGCGTGTTAACGGCGCTTAACCATGGATGAGGACTTCTTGCGAATGATTAAGTTAAAGTCATCCGCGCCAGCGTCCGCAAACATACCGAACGCGCTGCAGAAGCAGGGAAGCCTCATCAAGGCCCTAAACACGTTATTATATTGCACACGTTATTATATTACACACATATTGGATTGCACGCTCTGTGGGTAAAAATTACCCACAAACTTACTTGTGTTGGAACCAATAGTGGTTATAGTAGAGACAGATAGTTGTCAGTGGTGGATTCAGGGTTTTGGTTTGGGAGCGTCTTAAAGCAAAACAAGGAACAAGTTTGTGTCATTGCACCTTATTTGAATGGAATAGTTAAGTTATCTTTGACGTCGTTCATACTAGACGGATTTTTAACTTTTTGAACGTCAATGACGGCTATAGCCGTGGACCTAAGTGTCTTTAAAGAAGGTTGACATTAGCAATGGCGTTCAAAAGGTTAAATCATAGTGATAATTATCCAGAGCCTTTTCAGTGTGGCCAAAGACGTCAATAACAACTTAAAACCAGAGCTAATATCAACCTTGCCAAATCGATTCTGAGGTCTATTTTGCACTTTCGACCATGACGGAAATATCCGTTGTTGGCGTTGAACCAGTGATGCGGATATATCCGTCAATGGCGTTGAAAAGTTTTATAAACATTGTTGAATCCGTGACACTTCTTACTGTCAAGTAAAAAGGAGCTATAACAACAATCGTAAAGGGCTAGGGATTCTAAATGGGCCATGTTTTGCTGCATTTGTGGCTGGCAACTATACGCATCTTGCTCTAACATTTGAAGTAAGAGTAAGCTCGCAATAGTTGCCGGCCTCAAATTGCAGCAAAGTATAGCCTGTTTAGATGCCCCATTTATGATTATAATATTAAAGCAAGGTATGATATAAATACAATGTAGAGGGCCCTGAAAGTGTAATCAACTAATGATAATCATGACTGAACTTTGAATGTTCAATTGCAGACGGTAGCCCCCATAGCAGAGGAAGAAGACGAGGAAGGTGTGGATGAGTCGGGCGTGGACGAAAAGGACGTCGAGATAGTGATGTCGCAGGCGAACGTGTCGCGCGCGCGCGCCGTGCGGGCGCTGCGCAACAACCAGTCGGACATTGTCAATGCTATCATGGTGAGTGTCGGAGGGTTTCTTTAAAGGTGGGTACGAATTAGAGCAGCCTCGGGTTGAGGCACGCACGGCTCACCCATTTTGCTCAAATTCGTACGCACTCACGCGCTATGCGCGAGCAGCGGTCTTTTGACCGTGCTCAAAGGCGCCTCGGTGTGCGTGCGCATAATTTTGACGTGTATCCGAGCGTGCCGCGGGAAGAACGACAAGTTCTAACTTTTCTGTGGGTGAGACGCGTACAAATTTGATAAATTTGCTGAGCCGTTCCACCACCGAGGCGATTTCTTCTTCTTTTTGTTGATAATTTGGTGAATTATGATGAACGCAGCCTAGGCTATCATCGTATCCGACGCCATTTTGAAATGACGGCTCGCGTCAAGCACGCTGCCTCACCCGCGCATGTTATGTGCAACCATTTGGCACGCGAGCAGCTCGCCGCGCGGGGCGCGCATGCCTCAGGCTGAGCCGCTCAGATTGGTACCCAGCTTAAGGTAGCAAGGGGAGCGCAATGTTTGAAGAGATAGCCGATTCTGGAATTAAAATTTGACTGAAAACTTTTTGATCATATTGTCCCTTTACTTTCTCAATCTCTTATCTGATCGAATAGTTTGATAGAAAAGTAGTCTTTATATTCCTTGGAACATGAGTGCTTTTCCTAGATACAGGCTTGGAACCAGGGCTGGGATTCTACATGGTAATAACGATATCGTATTTGACCAGGGCCTCTATTCAACTGCATTATAACGATATCGTTTTTGACCAGTTTCCGTATTGTCAACGTTTTGATAACTCTTATGTCATTTACAATAATGGTGACTGTGACATAAACGATTCTTAAACGTGTCAAACACGATATCGTTTTAACGCACCTGAATAGAGGCCCTGTTTCCGTATTGTCAACGTTTTCATAACTCTTATATTATTTACAATAATGGCGACTGTGACATAAACGATTCTAAAACACGTCAAACACGATATCGTTATAACGCAGTTGAATAGAGGCTCAGTAATATCCATTTAGCAACATGTCATGTCTCTTTTTAACAATAGTGGTGTCTCTATGTACTGCTTACTGATTAAGATTACTGTTGTAAAAAGAGAAATAAATTATGTCTTATGTCTTACACCCCTTTTCTGTTCGAAAAACATGTTAGATGTTTAAAAACATCGAAAACCCTTGTGGCATTGTACCAATACTTTTTTTTTTAATTTATATTGTATTGACCAACCTTTTTTCTATTACAGGAACTCACAATGTAGGCGCTGGGTAGTCACAAGATAATTAACGTTCCTAGTTTTAAGTCCGTTACTGAGCGCGGCTCACGACTAAATCCAAAGGCGGCCACGGCCAGTACGGCTAGCACATGTTGTACTTCCTCGCTTGTCGCTCAGTGCGTCTCTCTCTCTACAGACTAGATAGAAAGGGAGATTCGAGCGACAAACAAGTCGCAGACAACTTGTGCTAGCCCTCCAGGCACGAAGGGATACACGGGATTGTATATAGGCTATTCATACTGAAATAAAGTAAAGTAACATTAGATTGTGGTTTTATTTGGAAGGAGAGAGTTCGTCGTCGATAACTTATCGAGACGAAAAGATTGATTATTTTGGGCAGGCAGTTGACACTGATATGTCCAAATCACTGTTCACTTAGTATTGTGGCTATTTTAGCTAAGTATATTAATGACTTTAATATTAAGTTGTAAATTGCCATTTTTGATTTAGTATTTGTAGTTGTAGTTATTTTAAATAATCTATTTATTTTTAGATCCCCAATTGATGAATCTGCATCTTCTTTTGGAAAAAAAAAAATTCACCGATCACTTGTAACTTCCAACCTTGACACTGGCAGAATTGTCCCACTGGACAGTAGCCATATAAATATAATATAAAAATCGAACTTGTAGTATTGTGGCTGAAACACCATCGCAAATTCACTAGTTGAGTTGATACCTACTTGATGGTGGGAATTCTGCTGAAGCTGTGGCTCGATCTGAGCTCCAGAGTCGGCGGTGGTCGTAGATGTTCACTCATCGGGGACAGATTGATGGATGACCTCTGGGATTACGGCCCCTTCCTTCTCTTTGGCATCATCTCCTAGATTGGCCCTCGAGAACGGCAAGTTGAATGGGATCATTGGAATCATAGTGGATGTGTTTGAGACGCCTGAAGGGAGCCCTAATAGAGGCAAGCATTTTGAGATCCGGGTAGGGAAATAGAAGATATGTAATGGGAAAGTTACCTCGGTATTTATATGCGGCGTTTTATTCAAGTCCTTAAACACCAACCTTTTTCAAGCTGGCAACATAGCTCCAAACGTCAAGCTTGGTCTGTCAAATGTCATTTGTTTTCTTTCTGAATTATTTTAGACCGTAAACATTCGTTTTAGTAAATCTGTTTGCATCTTGAATTAGTGAAGTGATATCTACGTGAAATATGGCTCTGTTCCCCGGAGCCGTCGCGTTCGACGAATATGGTCGTCCATTTATAATATTAAGGGACCAGGATCAGCAAAAACGGTTAACCGGTTTAGATGCCTTGAGGGTAAGTTTTTATCATATTTCTATTAATTACTGCAAGAAAACTTTCGTAAACTCGTTAAAGGAACCTTATTCTATTACCCAAACCTTCTAAACTTCTTAATTTCAATTATTATTTCATAACCTTCTATTCAAACATCTATCCGATATTTGATTAAAATTCATCTAATATGATATTTTTTACGCTTTAAATTGAACTAAAACCCTATGTTACAACTATGGAACGTCTATCAAGTAGTAAAAGTAGCTTGAATCAGTCAATTTACTTGAATTATTTGCTATAACGTGACCAGGTGTTTTTGACAATGAGTCACATGATATAGCTACTTACTCTTATGAAGGCGAGAAAGTTCAGTAGATGCATCTTCATTCAAATGGTCTTTTACTCTTCTTAATAACGCTTGGTCTGACCATCACATAGGTATGTGAACCTTGTTGTGGAATGATGCTAAAATGTAACATTTTGTTTTTGTCTCTTTGTCTTAAAGAAAAATATTTTTAATTATTATTTCTCACTCTCTCTCTCTCTCTCTTTTATTATCATTTCCCCGTTACCCTCTCGTATGTCTAGGGACAAATCCAGTTCAAATAGTCTACTCATTTTTTATTTTTTTTGTAAAATCGTCTCATGCACGTTTTGATAATTCTACCATTGTCAAGGTTGGATAGAGAACTGCGATTTGATGTTAGTTGTTAAATACTTTTCTTTTTAGTGTAGTTGTAAATGAAAGATATAAACTTTATTTTCACTCAAGTTATAATACAAAAGGTTAATCTCTCAAATTAATGTGTGATGAAACAAAAATTGTAGCATTTAGCAATAAAAAAAATATACCAATTTTACATTACTAATCAGCATGTATGCATATCAAAATTATTACTAAATTTTTCAAGACTTCTTTTAGATGGTAACTCATCACTTCATCTAATGTATCATTCATCAAAATGCTATTTTCTGTTGAAATCATAATGTTTTCGGGGTATCTTGAACATTCATTATGTAGGTTAGGTTAGGTTAGATGTTTAAGATACCTTGAAAACATTATAGTTACAGCAGAAAATAGTGTTTGATGACATGATATTTGATTAAATGATACATTTGATGAGAGGTGTTTTGATTAAATGATAGACACCCCTTTTAGATACTGTGAAGCAACTACTTATTAAAAATGCTTGATTTTTACAACACTTGAATCAATAATATTCATTTTCTCTTAGCTCCTTTTCACCAACAACATTATAATTACTTTTTCAGTCCCACATCTCAGCAGCCCGGCAAATTGCGGGCATTCTCCGCACATCCCTCGGACCGCGCGGGCTCGATAAGATGATGGTGTCCTCTGACGGCGATGTGACGGTCACCAATGATGGCGCTACAATCTTGAAAATGATGGACGTGGAACACCAGATTGGCAAGCTCATGGTGCAGCTGGCACAGAGTCAGGATGATGAGATTGGTGATGGGACTACAGGAGTTGTTGTATTAGCAGGTAAGTTTTTTTTTACTTTAGCTTTACTAGCTCATCTTCAAGGATGAGAAACAGTAACAACTCAAACAGAAAGCAATCGTAAATACCGGTCTTAATATTTTCATGAAACTGGTAGGAAACCGGGGGTAGACAGCAGGTGGAACAAAATAGTGTTATTTTTATAAAATGTGGATTTTCGTTAGGTTCATTATAAAAAAAAAAACATATGTGGATGAATGAACTTTTAGTTGTACAACCAAAGTCAGGTAAAGTATTTTGGTTTATGATGAGCGAAAAGTACTGAGGCCACCATTAAGGTAAAGCACTATTGTCATAAAAATTGTGAGACACTATAGGTACTAATGTGTCAACCAATTACAGAGCTGATAATTAATAAGCCTAACCAATCTTCATATCTTCTTCGAATCTATCTAAGAACCTTGTTGAATTAGCTTTCAATAAAAAGGAATAGTCCATCATGACCGTGTTTAAAGGCGCCTCAGTGTGTGTGCCTCGCGTAATTTGAACGTGTATCGAGCATGCTGCGGGCAGAACGACATGATCTAACTTGTCTGTGAGCAAGGCGCATACAAATTTGATAAAGTTGCTGAGCCGTTCCACCAACCATAATGATAAACGCAGCCACAGCTGACACCGTGTCTGTCATTTTGAACGACGCACAATGTCGGCTCGTGGCGAGCATGCTGCCTCACCAGCGCATGTTTATAAACAACAATTCAGCTCGCAGCTGGCATGCCTCAGGCTGTCACAAGACAATATTACACATAATACTTTTCATAAAGTTTTAATGGTAACTTTTCCATCAGGCGCTCTCTTGGAACAAGCCTCGAACCTCCTTGACAAGGGTATCCACCCCATCCGCATCGCCGACGGCTTCGAGATGGCCGCGGCCACGGCGCTCGCTCATCTAGACAGCATCAGCGAGGCGTTCCCGGTCAACAAGGACACCAGGGAGAACCTTATTAAGGTGGCCATGACCACGCTCGGCAGCAAGGTGGTCGTCAAGTGCCACAGGCTGATGGCGGAGATTGCTGTTGATGTAAGTTACATCCCTCCAGGTGAACTTGCCCACTTCTTAACTGGTCCTCTTCCTAACTTGTCCATGTCCTCATTTGTCTCTTTCCTAAATTGTTCATTCCAAACTTGTCCTCTTCCTAACTTGCCCGCTTCTTAACTTTTCCATTCCTACCTTGTCCACTTCCTAACTTGTCCCTTTCCTAACTTGAAATGAATGGGGAAAAGCGCGATTAGAAAATACGCTTCAGGAAATAATTTCAGTGTTAGGTAACATTATTATAAATTGGGAAAAACATAATTGGAAAATATGCTTCAGGTAAGAAAATGATGTAACCAGTTGACCGGCCGGAGTGCCTGGCAATAGAAAGTAGACAAGTTGGGAAGAGACTGAATAGGAAATGACGAATGAGGAATGGACTGTCCAGGAAGTAGACAAATTAGGATTTGAGGAATGACTATTCGGGAAAAGGACAATGTAAGAGTGGACAAGTTAGGAAGTGGACAACTTTGGAAGTGGTCAAGTTAGGAAGTTGACAAGGTCGCCCGGAGGGAGTTACATTTTTCACCACAAAATTATACTTAGTGACTAGTTTTCATGATGGGTGGGGACGCCCGGCCCGAAAATGCGGGCGGTCGATCGGTCTTCCGGTCATTTCGCCCTGTGACTATGGTCTATGGATATGATTTCAATCAATCAATCAATGAACCTCTCTTCCTCAACTGAACTTGTAGTGCATTTGATTTTATTTACAATAAGTCTCATTCATTTTTACATTTGCAATTGTTAGGACCTTATTAAGAGGAAACCTAGAAAAGTGGTGACAGATTGGTACCCTAGAGATGGCAAAAGAACCTGGGGAAGACCACGTAAAAGATGGGAAGACAGACTATGGATATTTACCCAGATAAAATATTTATTCATAACAACTTGAGACTTAAAATATTTTACTGTAGATGGCATTATAACACGTTTGTAATTCACGCGATTTTTTTTTATGTTAAGTTTGCCTGTTTTGTTAACCCAAAGCCTAACTTTTTTGCAGTGTCTCGAATTTATGTAGACTAGACCTGGCAACAAAGTAAATTACTTTATTACTATGACAGCTATTTTCCCTTGTAAAGCAATGAATAAATAGAAATAAATTTAAAACGTAATGTAACAATTCAATAATAAGTAGGAGTACAGCACTTGCAGTTTCCTGGTGTTTCCTTGTTGGTACTCGCAATACATTTTGGTTTCATAAATTCCTCAAACCCTAGTTGTTTAATACCTATGCTCATTTCCAATATTTATATTGCAGATAAATGTGAAATCA
The DNA here is from genome assembly GCA_949316455.1 of Acleris holmiana. Classification (NCBI taxonomy): domain Eukaryota; kingdom Metazoa; phylum Arthropoda; class Insecta; order Lepidoptera; family Tortricidae; genus Acleris; species Acleris holmiana. The sequence continues at coordinate 7,494,585 of OX438788.1, forward strand.
AATCATTAATTTCAGATATAAATCCATATAATCTTAACCTGTTTGTGCAAAATGTGGTTACAGAATTACCAACAAGTCTTTTTAGAGTTGTTGGTATTTTTGTCTGCCTACCCCACTCTGGGAATGAAGGCGTGATGTTATTGTATGTATGTAAATCCATGTAACTATCCAGTAGAAATTAAAATTAAGGTTAGGTTAGGTAGTAGTACTAGCATCCATGCACCAAAAACTACCGAACACCTTGTCTATCTCGTTAACTGAAATAAACTAACTTGCAAATCTCCGTCCTCCGCAGGCCGTCCTCTCCGTCGCAGACTTGGAGAAGCGCGACGTGAACTTCGAGCTGATCAAGGTGGAGGGCAAGGTGGGCGGACGCATGGAAGACTCGATGCTCGTGCGCGGGGTCGTCGTCGACAAGACCATGAGCCACCCGCAGATGCCTAAACTGCTCAAGGTTGGTCACTTGTTGTAACCCTCATTAGGTTAGGTTTACTTTAAGGTGGGTACGAATTAGAGTAGCCTCGGGTTGAGGCACGAATGGCTCGCCTATTTTGATCGAATTCGTACGCGCTCACGCGCTGTGCGCTAGCAGAGTGCGAGCGGCGCCAGTCGGCGACAGTCGGTCTTTCAACCGTGCTCAAAGGTGCCTCGGTGTGCGTGCCTCGCGTAATGTGGACGTGTATCCGAGCGTGCCGCGGGCAGAACGACAATTTCTAAAGGTGGGTACGAATTAGAGCAACCTCGGGTTGAGGCACGCATGGCTCGCCTATTTTGCTCGAATTCATACGCGCTCACGCGCTGTGCGCTAGCAGAGTGCGAGCGGCGCGCGGCGAGCCGTCGACAGTCGGTCTTTTAACCGTGCTGAAAGGCGCCTCGGTGTGCGTGCTTCGCGTAAATTGGACGTGTATCCGAGCGTGCCGCGGGCAGAACGACAATTTCTAACATGTCTGTGGGCGAGGCGAGTCCAAATTTAACAAAGTTGTTTAGCCGTTTCACCACCGAAGCAATTTTTTTATTTTTGTTAATGATTCGGTGAATTATAAACGCAGTCGCGGCTGACATCGTGTCCGACGCCATTTTGAAATGTCTGCTCGCGGCCAGCACGCTGCCTCAACTCGCCGCGCGGGGCGAGCATGCCTCAGGCTGAGCCGCTCAGATTCGTACCCAGCTTTACAGGTTGCAGTTGTTCAGAGTGGAGCGCCCTATGAACACCGTGTGTTCATAGAAATATGAATATAACGATTTTTTAATTTGGAAACCAGAGTGATTCTAATTAAGATTGATATTGTAATACACATATACAGGGCGTCCCACGGCTATGCCACATGGAAGGAAAGTACCTTGAATATTGTAGATGGAACATTTTACTGAAAGAAGACATTATTTTATTTAAAAAACAATTTAAACTGCATTCATAGATATTTAAATAATTACATGGTTGAACCGGGAATCGAACCCGTAACACGAGAAAAATAATTACCCTGTAGCTTTATCATACCGATCGAAAGTCTTCATCATAAGGATTATTTTTTGTTAAATAACATTGTGTCAGAAATAAAAGGAAGACCATGAATTTTAACATTTGGCCTGCCACCTGATGGTAAGTGGAACCTGAGACCCATAGACATTTGAATTCTCAAGATAATCCTAAGACCTCAAATGCGTCACCAACCCTGAGGACTAAGATGGAATGCCTCTATGCTAGTAATTTAATTTGATTTTAATTTTTTATTTGTTTATCGCTATTTCCCTAGATCTTACAACTATGTGATTCCTATGAGATAAAATGATGTACCTATGTACCACGATGGAATGTCTCTATGCTAGTAATTTCACCGGTTGTCTTATAACGACACCGGAACACAATGCTCCGCTGCTTGGCGGTTGGTTAATGGATAAGATGGTGGTAGCGATCCGGACGGACCCCGCACAGGCTGCTACCACCACGACCCTGAGTGTCGGTTTGCTGCAGGACGTGAAGCTAGCCATCCTCACGTGCCCGTTCGAGCCGCCGAAGCCGAAGACCAAGCATAAGCTGCAGGTGGGCTCGGCCGAGCAGTACCGCGAGCTGCGCGCCTACGAGCACGACAAGTTCAAGGAGATGGTGCGCCGCGTCAAGGTCAGTGCTGCCACCGCTACTGGGTACTTCCCACTTGTTCTATGGAACGTGTCGCCATCCGACAGAATTAAGTTTTTTTTTTTCTTATTTTTATTACTAGTGTTTTAGTGACAGGTTGCAAGCCCATCGCCTAACAGTACTACAAGCCCTTATTCCCTTAGTCGCCTCTTACGACATCCACGGGAAGACATGGAGTGGCACTATTCTATCCCGGCAACCACACGGGGGCACACTAGTAAACCTGTTAGCCTGTTAGTGCATAATGGGTGAATCAACTTTTAAAGTCCTCCTTTTCTACACGCTAATAAAAACTTACTAGAATATGTGAGATTGATAATGGTTTACACATGTTAAAATTAGATAATCAGATTTTCGGATTTCACTATTCATAATCATAAACCAATTCTATAATTTTGTAAAAACATGGTAACGCAGTGGAAAATGCACGTTTTTCATACAAAACCCGGGGACAACGTCGTCCCCTGCGTTACCTGATATATTTGTGTAAATCATAGAAGAATTTTTAAAATTTTCAGCTAGAAAGTAAGTTTAATTGTCTGATTTATTCAATATATTGACCACATCAAAAAAAAAATTGCATTCTACCAAATTAAGGTGACATAGTGAGACATGTCGAAAATTGGGGAGTATCTTAAAAGTTGATTCACCCTAATGTGGTTACAGATATATCAGTAAGTCTTTAGAGTTGTTGGTGTTTCTGTAGCTCTGCCTACCCCACTCTGGGAATGAAGGCGTGATGTTATGTATGTGTATGTATGTATGTATTTTTTATTATGGAACGTGCATTACTTTTAGTTCTCATTTTGTACTATAGGACAAGGTAAATGGTGTCTCCTGACATTGAGTGAGGTATTATTGGATAGCCCATAAATAAACATTATGTACATGTCATTATCCATTTTTAAGATTTGGCAACTGTTTAGGAAATATTGAACTTGATAAGTGTCATTTTCGCCAGAGTTGGGCGTCCCTCCCTTCCCCTACTGCCAAAACTACAAGTACTAGAAATTTCAAAAATATTAATGATAGCACATGATAAAGTACGCACGAAGAAAAACTATCACAACTAAAGTAGACTTGACTGGTTTCTGAAATAAAGTGTAAAGTGTTTATAGATACTAAAAATCATCAAGGACATAACTTTAAATACAAAATTAGTTTGTTGTCCGATATGCTTTTGCCTGGATTTAATTAAAAGTAAAGCTCGTCTATTTTGTTAAAATTCCAAATGTGGTCTATTTGTATAGGGAAAACTATAAAATTCCAAACTATGTTTTTCTGAATATTCATTTGTCCGAATTTTCATTATCCGAAAGCCGTTACGTGGGAGCTATTTTAAATCAAATGCTTAAGTTGCTATACATAGGTTAGGTTAGTTTTGATTAATAAGCGATATCAAAAAATGAAGGCTTCTGTAAAAGAAGGCCTTCGGAATTATGAAATTTCGGATACTTGATCAATTGGGAATTGACTCTTCGAAGTTATGTAGACCCCAAAATAATGTAATTTCTTGTACTTTGACATAACATGCAATGTATACTGTGACTCACTTTGGAAAATAAATTTCATTCATTCATTCATTCATTCCCCTTCGTATGAATACCGGAATCCAATGTTTAATATGTCCAGGACACGGGCGCCACCCTGGCCATCTGCCAGTGGGGCTTCGACGACGAGGCCAACCACCTGCTGCTCTCGGAGGGGCTGCCCGCGGTGCGCTGGGTGGGCGGCCCGGAGATGGAGCTCATCGCCATCGCCACCGGCGGCCGCATCGTGCCGCGCTTCGAGGAGCTCACGCCCGACAAGCTGGGCAAGTGCGGCCTGGTGCGGGAGCTGTGTGAGTACTGACGCACGCACACACACACACACACACACGACCATCACTCGTGGCTACGGGGTGTCTCTGACCATGGGGCTTTAAATGGAGGTTCTACGACTTAGAAAATAACATAATTATAGTAAGTTATATGTGATCAAACTTTACTAGTAAAATCAGTGAGTTAATTTATTTTGTGTGAAAAAAAATATTACCTCATTTTTAAAAAGTCGTAGAACAAAAGGAGTTCCATTTGAAAAGTAGAATCGATCCCTACATCTAAAGCCCCATGGTCAGAGACCTTGTGTGATATTTTTTAGGACAGTCAATTTTATACTAGTATTTTGTTTAGTTACTTAGATTTAATGAAATTTATGAAAAGCAAGCTCGTACAGCAATAATTATTATAATAACATTTTTTAAGATTCCATAACCAACTATAAGAACTACACTGTTGAAACTTGGTAAGCAGATGTATTCTGTGAACCGCATTAAGATTTGCACACATTAATAGAAAAACTGGTGGTGGGGTATCTATGGATAGGTCTTCAAAAATGATATTGAGGTTTCTAATATCTTTTTTTTCTAAACTGAATAGTTTGCGCGAGACACTTCCAAAGTGGTAAAATGTCCTCCCCCTGTAACTTGAAAAAAAAAAGAAAAATGATAAAACTAAAAAAAAAAAATGTACTTCCAACGAAAATGGGTTTTAACGAGGTCTAGTAAGTAGTTTTTTTAATCCGTAATAATTGTCTTGCTGCTACGGAACCCTTCATGGGCGAGTCCGACTCGCACTTAGTCGCTTTTTTCTACTTAAATCTTTAATTTGCAGTTCGACCTTCGATTGTAATATAGACTTAAGTATGGGAGTACAATTATTCCACTGCAAAGTATAGTTTCTACAGAACCCTCGGCGCGCGTGTCTATTTTTAGGGTTTCGTATCTAAGGGTAATAAAGGGATCCTATTACTAAGATTCTGCTGTTCATTTTTGCGTTGTACATTTATGCTATTTGTAGTGACGTGCTATGTACAACATTTATGCACTATAAATTTGCGATTTCCCAAATTAATACGCTCCATCGCGAACAATAATTGACAATGACATAATCAATATGTCGTAATTGACGAAGATGGATATGCTAATTTATTTATTCTTTGTATAATACAAAAAATGTAAGAAGTATAAATGGCGGATTTAATACTTAAAGGCATTCTCTACCAGTCAACCACACGCTAATGTCATTGCTGTCAACAGTATAGTATATTAATGGTTTTTAAATTGTAAGTTTAAAAGAGGTTTAAGTGTGTCCGCTTATGGCGAGTTGTTTGATCAGTAGTTAGACTAATTGTTAAAAATCTTAACTGAGCGTTTTCCTAAAAAAGTGTACATCGTTAAAGACAAAATTAAGAAAATTTAAAACGTATGGCTAATCATTGTGACGAAATGGAAAAAGTTAAATTTTCTTAACTTCGCCCTTAACGATGTTCACTTTTTTTGGAAAACGCCCAACTAATAGTTAAATCTTAAGGAAATGTGTCAAATTTTCGATTCCTTTTTCGAATTTTAACAATCAGTTGCGTTAACTACTGATCAAACAGGCCCTTAGTAAATTGAACGGGCCTTCGCTGTACATTTTGCTCGGAAGCGGAATCGTGAATAAGGATGTGGTAGCAATATGTGTGTGTGATTTCCCGGCAGCGTTCGGCACGTCGAAGGAGGAGATGCTGGTGATCGAGGAGTGCAGCAACTCGCGCGCCGTGACGCTGCTGATGCGCGGCGGGAACCGCATGATCGTCGACGAGGCCAAGCGCTCCGTGCACGACGCGCTCTGCATCGTGCGCAGCCTCGTGCAGGTGAGCCGCGCCGGGCCGGGCCAGCATCGACCCCACATGTTAATCGACCCAACTGTTACTTATAAACATCCACCACCATACCACCTCATGTTAAGTGGGAACTGCGAGCAATAGAGGATCCTATCATTTCATAACTAGACCCCGGATCTTTCTGGCATTGACGTCACAATAGGGTAATGTGGGGAGTAAATGGAACAGTGTTAATTAATACGGCAACCTATTGGTGTTCTATGGAATTAAAATATCATTATTAGGCACCCACGATATATATTATCAATAAGTTAATTGTCAACTTATTAACTTGTCAATGTTGTCCTTTCGTTAACTGACTCTCCGTAACAGATCAAAAGTTGATCTAAATGACTTGCGATTAGGCTGCGTCTTATAGCAGAATATATCCACTTAAAATAGAAAAAGCTTCTTTCCACTTCAACAGATGTCATCGGAGCATATTTGAAAAGCTTGCGGTTATCAAAGCGGGATTTGTAACGGTTGCTTGGATTAATTTGTATTTTTTGACCTGCGTTAAGATCGTAATTTTATGCAGCGTGGCAAATTATTATTTTTAATATACAAATCTCAACTTTTCATATACTTTTCGTCCTCTTTCGTGCAGAATGAATGAATGATTTAATACCTAAGCCGTAATGCCTAAGTCTGTAAAAAATATTCAGTTCTAAAAGTTATTATAGTTCACACCGTTCCATTTACTCCCCAACATACCCTATTGTGACGTCATTGCCACAAAAATCCGGGGTCTATTCATAACCAATGTTTCACAAATGATTTATTTCACAAACATATCCTTTGACAACTCGCGTTTTTTTTCCGAAACTGTAAATAATTCTGGATTTATTTCAGGACCATCGTGTAGAACCCTATAGGTTAACTTAACCTAAGTTAGTTTTGTAAATAACCCTGAAATTTTTGTAGTTGCAGAAAAAAAGCGGGTCGGCAAATGAGTAGGTTGCGAAACGATGCATTTGTCAAAGAATTGTCGGCGAAAAGGCAAAGAACCTGTTTGATCAGTAGTTAAACTAAATCTCAGGGAAATGTGTCAAATTTTCGATGCTACTTTCATATTTTAACCATTAGTTCAGTTAACTATTAATCAAACAACAGGGCCTTAATACCAATTTCACCACACGATGTTAAATTTGATCAACGTTAACCGACTGTTAATTCATATATTTTGAAGGCTGTCTGGATTTATGTCCTTTGCCTTTCCCTATGGGATAAAACACAAGGGGAAAAAAATCACAAATTTTGACAACTGTTAACACTCTAATCGTCTGATAACCCTTTATTTGATAGTGTCCAATATACTTGACATAACATAACGTTAACTTTTTGTAATTTTTATGCCGGTTCAAAATCTAGGGTTTGAACTCACGAGTTTGAATTTTTGCCAAATGTACCGTTGTTGTCAAGTGGTTAACATCGTGCGGTGGCATAGGTAGTGAGCGTTGTGTGGTGGCGCAGGACTCGCGCGTGGTGTACGGCGGCGGCGCGGCGGAGGTGGCGTGCGCGCTGGCCGTGGCGCGCGCGGCCGAGGGCGTCGCGTCGCTCGACCAGTACTCGCACCGCGCCTTCGCCGACGCGCTCGAGGCCACGCCGCTCGCGCTCGCCGAGAACAGGTACCCGCCGACCACTATAATATATCGCGTCGCTCGACCAGTACTCGCACCGCGCCTTCGCCGACGCGCTCGAGGCCACGCCGCTCGCGCTCGCCGAGAACAGGTACCCGCCGACCACTATAATATATCGCGTCGCTCGACCAGTACTCGCACCGCGCCTTCGCCGACGCGCTCGAGGCCACGCCGCTCGCGCTCGCCGAGAACAGGTACCCGCCGACCACTATAATATATCGCGTCGCTCGACCAGTACTCGCACCGCGCCTTCGCCGACGCGCTCGAGGCCACGCCGCTCGCGCTCGCCGAGAACAGGTACCCGCCGACCACTATAATATATCGCGTCGCTCGACCAGTACTCGCACCGCGCCTTCGCCGACGCGCTCGAGGCCACGCCGCTCGCGCTCGCCGAGAACAGGTACCCGCCGACCACTATAATATATCGCGTCGCTCGACCAGTACTCGCACCGCGCCTTCGCCGACGCGCTCGAGGCCACGCCGCTCGCGCTCGCCGAGAACAGGTACCCGCCGACCACTATAATATATCGCGTCGCTCGACCAGTACTCGCACCGCGCCTTCGCCGACGCGCTCGAGGCCACGCCGCTCGCGCTCGCCGAGAACAGGTACCCGCCGACCACTATAATATATCGCGTCGCTCGACCAGTACTCGCACCGCGCCTTCGCCGACGCGCTCGAGGCCACGCCGCTCGCGCTCGCCGAGAACAGGTACCCGCCGACCACTATAATATATCGCGTCGCTCGACCAGTACTCGCACCGCGCCTTCGCCGACGCGCTCGAGGCCACGCCGCTCGCGCTCGCCGAGAACAGGTACCCGCCGACCACTATAATATATCGCGTCGCTCGACCAGTACTCGCACCGCGCCTTCGCCGACGCGCTCGAGGCCACGCCGCTCGCGCTCGCCGAGAACAGGTACCCGCCGACCACTATAATATATCGCGTCGCTCGACCAGTACTCGCACCGCGCCTTCGCCGACGCGCTCGAGGCCACGCCGCTCGCGCTCGCCGAGAACAGGTACCCGCCGACCACTATAATATATCGCGTCGCTCGACCAGTACTCGCACCGCGCCTTCGCCGACGCGCTCGAGGCCACGCCGCTCGCGCTCGCCGAGAACAGGTACCCGCCGACCACTATAATATATCGCGTCGCTCGACCAGTACTCGCACCGCGCCTTCGCCGACGCGCTCGAGGCCACGCCGCTCGCGCTCGCCGAGAACAGGTACCCGCCGACCACTATAATATATCGCGTCGCTCGACCAGTACTCGCACCGCGCCTTCGCCGACGCGCTCGAGGCCACGCCGCTCGCGCTCGCCGAGAACAGGTACCCGCCGACCACTATAATATATCGCGTCGCTCGACCAGTACTCGCACCGCGCCTTCGCCGACGCGCTCGAGGCCACGCCGCTCGCGCTCGCCGAGAACAGGTACCCGCCGACCACTATAATATATCGCGTCGCTCGACCAGTACTCGCACCGCGCCTTCGCCGACGCGCTCGAGGCCACGCCGCTCGCGCTCGCCGAGAACAGGTACCCGCCGACCACTATAATATATCGCGTCGCTCGACCAGTACTCGCACCGCGCCTTCGCCGACGCGCTCGAGGCCACGCCGCTCGCGCTCGCCGAGAACAGGTACCCGCCGACCACTATAATATATCGCGTCGCTCGACCAGTACTCGCACCGCGCCTTCGCCGACGCGCTCGAGGCCACGCCGCTCGCGCTCGCCGAGAACAGGTACCCGCCGACCACTATAATATATCGCGTCGCTCGACCAGTACTCGCACCGCGCCTTCGCCGACGCGCTCGAGGCCACGCCGCTCGCGCTCGCCGAGAACAGGTACCCGCCGACCACTATAATATATCGCGTCGCTCGACCAGTACTCGCACCGCGCCTTCGCCGACGCGCTCGAGGCCACGCCGCTCGCGCTCGCCGAGAACAGGTACCCGCCGACCACTATAATATATCGCGTCGCTCGACCAGTACTCGCACCGCGCCTTCGCCGACGCGCTCGAGGCCACGCCGCTCGCGCTCGCCGAGAACAGGTACCCGCCGACCACTATAATATATCGCGTCGCTCGACCAGTACTCGCACCGCGCCTTCGCCGACGCGCTCGAGGCCACGCCGCTCGCGCTCGCCGAGAACAGGTACCCGCCGACCACTATAATATATCGCGTCGCTCGACCAGTACTCGCACCGCGCCTTCGCCGACGCGCTCGAGGCCACGCCGCTCGCGCTCGCCGAGAACAGGTACCCGCCGACCACTATAATATATCGCGTCGCTCGACCAGTACTCGCACCGCGCCTTCGCCGACGCGCTCGAGGCCACGCCGCTCGCGCTCGCCGAGAACAGGTACCCGCCGACCACTATAATATATCGCGTCGCTCGACCAGTACTCGCACCGCGCCTTCGCCGACGCGCTCGAGGCCACGCCGCTCGCGCTCGCCGAGAACAGGTACCCGCCGACCACTATAATATATCGCGTCGCTCGACCAGTACTCGCACCGCGCCTTCGCCGACGCGCTCGAGGCCACGCCGCTCGCGCTCGCCGAGAACAGGTACCCGCCGACCACTATAATATATCGCGTCGCTCGACCAGTACTCGCACCGCGCCTTCGCCGACGCGCTCGAGGCCACGCCGCTCGCGCTCGCCGAGAACAGGTACCCGCCGACCACTATAATATATCGCGTCGCTCGACCAGTACTCGCACCGCGCCTTCGCCGACGCGCTCGAGGCCACGCCGCTCGCGCTCGCCGAGAACAGGTACCCGCCGACCACTATAATATATCGCGTCGCTCGACCAGTACTCGCACCGCGCCTTCGCCGACGCGCTCGAGGCCACGCCGCTCGCGCTCGCCGAGAACAGGTACCCGCCGACCACTATAATATATCGCGTCGCTCGACCAGTACTCGCACCGCGCCTTCGCCGACGCGCTCGAGGCCACGCCGCTCGCGCTCGCCGAGAACAGGTACCCGCCGACCACTATAATATATCGCGTCGCTCGACCAGTACTCGCACCGCGCCTTCGCCGACGCGCTCGAGGCCACGCCGCTCGCGCTCGCCGAGAACAGGTACCCGCCGACCACTATAATATATCGCGTCGCTCGACCAGTACTCGCACCGCGCCTTCGCCGACGCGCTCGAGGCCACGCCGCTCGCGCTCGCCGAGAACAGGTACCCGCCGACCACTATAATATATCGCGTCGCTCGACCAGTACTCGCACCGCGCCTTCGCCGACGCGCTCGAGGCCACGCCGCTCGCGCTCGCCGAGAACAGGTACCCGCCGACCACTATAATATATCGCGTCGCTCGACCAGTACTCGCACCGCGCCTTCGCCGACGCGCTCGAGGCCACGCCGCTCGCGCTCGCCGAGAACAGGTACCCGCCGACCACTATAATATATCGCGTCGCTCGACCAGTACTCGCACCGCGCCTTCGCCGACGCGCTCGAGGCCACGCCGCTCGCGCTCGCCGAGAACAGGTACCCGCCGACCACTATAATATATCGCGTCGCTCGACCAGTACTCGCACCGCGCCTTCGCCGACGCGCTCGAGGCCACGCCGCTCGCGCTCGCCGAGAACAGGTACCCGCCGACCACTATAATATATCGCGTCGCTCGACCAGTACTCGCACCGCGCCTTCGCCGACGCGCTCGAGGCCACGCCGCTCGCGCTCGCCGAGAACAGGTACCCGCCGACCACTATAATATATCGCGTCGCTCGACCAGTACTCGCACCGCGCCTTCGCCGACGCGCTCGAGGCCACGCCGCTCGCGCTCGCCGAGAACAGGTACCCGCCGACCACTATAATATATCGCGTCGCTCGACCAGTACTCGCACCGCGCCTTCGCCGACGCGCTCGAGGCCACGCCGCTCGCGCTCGCCGAGAACAGGTACCCGCCGACCACTATAATATATCGCGTCGCTCGACCAGTACTCGCACCGCGCCTTCGCCGACGCGCTCGAGGCCACGCCGCTCGCGCTCGCCGAGAACAGGTACCCGCCGACCACTATAATATATCGCGTCGCTCGACCAGTACTCGCACCGCGCCTTCGCCGACGCGCTCGAGGCCACGCCGCTCGCGCTCGCCGAGAACAGGTACCCGCCGACCACTATAATATATCGCGTCGCTCGACCAGTACTCGCACCGCGCCTTCGCCGACGCGCTCGAGGCCACGCCGCTCGCGCTCGCCGAGAACAGGTACCCGCCGACCACTATAATATATCGCGTCGCTCGACCAGTACTCGCACCGCGCCTTCGCCGACGCGCTCGAGGCCACGCCGCTCGCGCTCGCCGAGAACAGGTACCCGCCGACCACTATAATATATCGCGTCGCTCGACCAGTACTCGCACCGCGCCTTCGCCGACGCGCTCGAGGCCACGCCGCTCGCGCTCGCCGAGAACAGGTACCCGCCGACCACTATAATATATCGCGTCGCTCGACCAGTACTCGCACCGCGCCTTCGCCGACGCGCTCGAGGCCACGCCGCTCGCGCTCGCCGAGAACAGGTACCCGCTGACCACTATAATATTATATCTCACACAACATAAATTTGAATTTAAATTTCAGGGAACAATCTCACACAAATTGACTAGACCCAAACTAAGCTCTAGGCTTGTACTATGGGTACTAGACAACGATAAACATACTTATATAGAGAAATACATAGAAAACATCCAAGACTCAGGAAAAAATATTTGCGCTCATCACACAAATATCTGCCCTTACCGGGATTTCAACCCGGGACCGCTGGCTACGGAGGCAGGATCACTCCCAACTAGGCCAACGAGTCGTCGAAATATAATACAACATGCATATGTTTAGGATTCCATAGTCAAACTTAGGAACCCTTATAGTTTCGCCATGTCCGTCCGTCCGTCCGTCCGCAGCCTAGCGCAGAGACTCTTAGTACTAGAAAGCTGTAATTTGGCATGAATATGCATATTAGTCACGCCAACAAAGTCTTACAATAATATGTAAAAATAATAATTTAGATTACCTCCCCCTGGAGATGTTTTTTTTCTTGTCTGTGAAAAATATTACGCGTTTGTGTAAACAGATTTTCGATTAAGTAACCCGTTTATGAAATATTAAGCTTTAAAGCGGTAATTTTGTTAAAGTCAAGTGTACCTCAGCCTACAACCGAAACTACAAATACTAAAAATCTAAAAAATAAAACCCAAATGGAAGAGCATATAACGAATTTTAAAGGAAATCTATCACGACTCAGTAGACATCATTGGTTTTTGAGATACAAGCAATTAAAGTGTTTATACCTACTAATATCATCTAATGACTTTAAAAAGAAAATTAGTTATTACTTGTTGATTTTTATGTTTGTAGTACTTAACGGCTTGCGTTACCAAAAACGTATGAATTGGTAACACAATAATATCTTTCCATACAAATATTTTGGGACACATTAGAATATTATTTAATTATTGCATAGTTTTATGTTCTCTATATATACTTGTCATTTTTTTAAATCTAGAATTGTCAAACAGTGGCAAAAATTTTAAGAAATTATCATAAACTGTAGCTTTTTCCAAAATATTTACTTTTAGGTTTCGTTTATCGGAACTGTCCAATTTTCTGGGATAAAAAGTATGCTTTGTTGAACTTTGTTACCTTTGTGTAAGATTCAAATTCCCACTTACAGATCCCCCTCCCTGTTTCTAATATGGTGGGCGTCACGAGATTATGTATATATGTAAAGCCCCTGATATACTGGAAATTCCCTCGGGAACTGTCCAATTTTCCGGGATAAAAAGTACCCTGTGTCATTCCCCAAGGTTCAAGCTATGTTCACACCAAATTCCATCGTAATCCATCGTATAAATCGGTTCAGCGGTTCAGACGTAAAAGCGTAATCAACAGACATTAACATTTATAATAGGATTTATTTGTATTTTTCCCTTGATCCTAATTTGTTTCAACTGCAATGCTGCAACTGATTTGAACAGCCCATCAAAACTGACAAACTATACCGTGTTTTTTTTTTTTGTTGACATTTAGTTAAGTGCCTAAACATATGAAGTATAAAACACTGCTTTTCAGATCGTAGGCGTAGGCTTTACTTCCTCAACCTCGAATTGTACCTAATTGATTAGTAGGAAAAGCACTCGTGTATGTAAGTAAATAAGGACTACTTTTCTATCAAGCTATTCGATCAGATGCGAGGTTGAGAAAGTAAAGGGAGGATATAGTTTTATGAAATGACGCACAATGTTAATTTTTGCAGCGGTCTCTCCCCCATCGACGCCCTGTCCGAGGTGAAGGCTCGACAGGTCGCCGAGAAGAACTCCAACTTAGGTATAGACTGCATGGGCAAAGGTATGTATTCATTCAGTGTTACCAAAGTTTTTTCCCATATCATTAAAATGGTATAGCTGGCAGCTTGACTTCGATAGCATCTATTTTAATCAGGGACCAGCCCGCTATCCCATTCAAGGGGTTTCGAATGGGTTTTATAAGGGTTTTACTTAGAAAAGCCGTCCGATATGCTTTTTAGAGCGTTAAAGGGTTATCTGTGCTTTAGTTGTTAAGGTTTCCCTTATAGTGAATGGTTAGTTTAACGAATAACTTAGCCATATAAATTTCGTTCCAAGAGGTTTTTCTTTAAGTGGGGTATTATATTGAGAGTCTTTTATCGGTGAATGGGTGGGCGGTCCCTTGTTCGGATACGTTGTTAGGGTTATAATAGTATGTACTTCAAATTAACGGACTTCAAAAATAGGAGGTTCTAAATTACTCAGGTTTTATTAATGTATCGCACTGCTAGATCAAAACAGTATCAACTCAAAAAAACTGTAAGATTTGTTTCAAGTCCAAACACATTGGTATTAAAGTTGATTTAAAAATACAGTTTTATTTTGAGTTGATGCTGTTTTGATCTAGCAGTGCGGTATGTTCCCCAATTACTCAGCCTAGTGATTTTTTTTTTTCGTTTGAATGGTTATACTTTCTAGTTGGTCCCATTGTTAGCACGTCAAGATCTGATGGGATCTTGGAGAAATGGAGAGAACTCCTCAAATATCATAGGAATAAATATAGCGGTTTTTAGCATTTTCAGTGACTAGCCTAGCATATTTGCATTCAAAAAGTATCATCTGGTGAAGTGGAACTGATGATGAAGACCACTGGTGGCCACCGGAACTCCTCAACGATACGTATTTCAAGGGTGGCGATGAGATATCTCTATTAAGATTGTTGAGAAACTATTACTCAGCACATTGAAATAGTTAAACATATGACTATGACTTTCCCGCGGCGTTGCTTGTTTGTTATAATTGAGATGTGGGACGACAATAGTATATTATGATCACTAAAGGGTATGAAATAAAGTAAATGCTTTAAAAAACATTCATTTTCCCGGTCCAATAAAGATCAAGATATTCATGATAAATGTTTCTTCTTTGAAACTCTCATCTCTATTTCTACTATTATCAAAGATTCGAACGTATCTTTTTCAGGCTCAAACGACATGAAAGCGATGAACGTGATCGAGTCCCTCCACTCAAAGAAGCAGCAGATCGCGCTCGCCACGCAACTCGTCAAGATGATACTCAAGATCGATGACGTTCGCTCCCCGGCTGATGCCATCCAGTAACTTGACCATAATTCGTCAGTTAGAGATATTTGATAGCTGTTCCACCAACCCGACAGTGGCATGACAGCTGACAAGTCTATATACAGTGCAAACGCGTAATTTTAAAGGCCCACGCATTTGTAAGAAACAGTTAAACTCGATAAATAGGGTAGAAACACCCTTTGGTCGGCACCCAAGAAATCATTGGCACCTAGTTTTTTAAGGATTGTCACCACTGACACAATGACATAAGATTCAAACGTTCCTATAATTGGGGGGTTGGGGGACGTGACAGAAGCTCGTGGAGCTTACCCCGTGTGCTTCTGTTTAGTCCACAAGAGGAAATACTCTTCTCCAAGAGAAAGCCAATTACCACAAGGGAAACAATATTTTTAGATCTGTGATGAATCGGCAACAACTTTTGGAAAAACATTTTTCACTGATCACTTGTAACTTCCAACCTTGATGTTGGCAGAAATATCCTACTGAACTTTAGCCATATCTCAAAGAATTGAACTTAATCTATTTTTAAATCCCATAATGAATCAGCAAGTGCTTATGGAAAAACACTTTACTGATCTCTGGAATTTTATTTGTGTTGTCCTCAAGTCATTCAACCGATCATCTGTTGGTGAAAACTATTTGGCCTCGTTATGCCGTTCATAGTGCCCTGACTCACACATTGGCAAAATTGTCCCCATAATGGATGCCATAAACAAAAACCTTCAACCTTGATGTTGGCGGAATTGTCCCAATGGACACTAAGTCAAAGGATTTAATTTTGAATTGACTAATTTGTAGGTTATTGAACTTCATGTTGCGCTATGTTTATTGAATTGTCACCTGGATTGCCGTTCCTTGTTGTGAAGAGTTATATTTTTATAAGACAATGTCAAACAAGCTACAAAGATATCTCTAACTGTATGTTAAATTAGGAATGGATGGTAAAAAGCGTATTTTCAGTGCTTCATGCTATGCGCTAAGTGAAAGTATCTCTTAACGTATAGTCCCTTAACTAAGGGGGCGTCACAAATCGCTTTGAGATGTCTAAGTGATAGACATAGCATTTTTATATACCTAAAACCATTGAGAGCGCTAGGATGCAGTTGTTTTATACGAAGTATTTCATTTGCAATGTTTTAATTTACTTCATAGACATGTTAACGGTCCAAATTGTTTTTCTAAAGCTACACTGCACTATTTGTGAGACAGACTAACAGTCATTGGTAGTGTCTGTGGCTCTAGTTACTGTTAGATATCAGTTTGTGGCTAAGGAAGATTTCCTTCAATTAATTCACACAGGAAATAAACCTTACGCCTGCGACGTTTGTAAAAAACAGTTTAACTTTGACTCAATAAATATGGTAGATCACCCTTTGATCGGCACCTACCTATTTTTTGAAGGATTGTTACCAACAACACTGATATGAGATTCAACATGCTCATAAGTTATCAACTTATCAACCTTACATACAAACAGTGTTTGTATCTCAGACATTATATAAACTAGCAGACTAAACATTATTTCACGCCAACATAGGCTAGTGTAAAAAATGCCACTACCCCTTTCCCTCTAATACTAAGACCGGATTCGACCAAACTTTTTACACGGGGGTAAAGCTTACTCTGAGATTAGTAATGTCAAAATGCCATAGAAAACTGTCATTTTTGACATAACTAATCTCAGAGTGAGCGTTTTTGAGGCCATTTGCAACGTTAAAAGATGGCGGACGTGTGATTTGTTTTAGACTTTAATTTTTGGGTAATTAGGTGTTCAAAGTTCTTTTCTGATAGTGATTTGTACTTTTTATGCCTTTGTGTCGCACAGTGATTGAAGACTTGGACTTATTTCGTGTATCTGGCATCTTTCTTCTCGTTTCAAGTGGACTCGCAGTGGTGCAGAGGTTAAAACTATCTTGACCTCTGACCTACAAATCACCGTACAACGTTGCCCCTAATCTTCCTAGAGAAGATTGGATTGTGTTTTATTGCTATATTGATTTATAATTATATATACTTACTTGACACTGGCGAAATCACTTCACGTGGAAACGCCATATCCCCGCGGTAGTAGCTGTTCAAGTCGCCGCGGGGGCAAAGAAAGAAGAAGAAGAGCGTTTACCCCGGTATAAAAGTTTGGTCGAATCCGGTCTAAATCGTATAAACCTTTTTTGCATTTATTGCAACACCAAGACACAGAATTCTGAACCCGTGGCAGTCGCCATTTGCTAATGACATTAAAGCGACATATGGCATTAAATTTTTGTTGTGGTGAACGAGCGTTGGCTTCCGGTAACCTTCGGGGAGGGAAGATGGCCGATTGAAAGATGTCCGGCTTTTGATTTTTTCTGTTTACTGATTTACTCTATTATTCACTTGACATTAGCGAAATCACTGTGTGGACCGCCATTAATTAAAAAAGAAGAAGAAGAACGAGCGTTGAATATCTTGCAAGAATTTATATTATTTTGAAATCAAGTGTGAATTTAAAGTCATAAAATGATGGTGAAATGCTGTGTTCCCTTGTGTTACATACAACGCATCTTACAGGAAAACCCCTGAAATTGCGTTCCATCGGCAAGTTAATCTTTTGCTATCATTCGTCATGGATTTATTTACCGCGTCTTAACAAACATTGGTCTCCAAATATTTAGAAATCAGTAAAAAGGCAATATTCATGAAGCTGATAAATCTTTAAATTTAAAGTTTTCTAAAGTAATATTTTAGTTTTACTAAATAAAATAACCTCATTTGACACTTAATGCATTGTTTTTGTATTAGTCAGAGTTAATGTTTTATATGTGTAAAGCTTCCACGCATTATGAGCAGTAATGTTATATCTGCTAGTTTATATAATGTGGTTTGTGTAAATGTTTAAAATGGTTGACTTGCGTTTTCTTATCAAAGTATTAGCGAAGAGGTAACATTAAATTTTAAATGCTGATCATTTGATGCAAGCAGAACATGTAATTCTCATTTCACACCAAAACGTATGTCTCAAGTTCACTTATTATTAGGTTATTCGCGTTCAGTATGTTATAGTTTAAGTTATTAATGCATTTTATTAAAAGCGGGTACGAGGGTACTGCTGCGGATTATTGCACTAATAAAATTAATGAGCTAAATGTTTGGTTTATTATCTCGTTTCCTTCACTTCACCTTCACTATGCCTTGAACGCACATGTGCGTTCTTGCAGTATGGGAATTTTAAGTCCGAAAAAGTGAAGCTGGCGTTTACGCTGTTGTTAACATAACTAATATACGAAAAGCTTGAAGACAA
Organism: Acleris holmiana; assembly: GCA_949316455.1. Taxonomy (NCBI): domain Eukaryota; kingdom Metazoa; phylum Arthropoda; class Insecta; order Lepidoptera; family Tortricidae; genus Acleris; species Acleris holmiana. Next base: position 7,512,926 of record OX438788.1, read on the forward strand.
TAATCTGAACAGTGAAAACGCCCCTCTGATCAATTGTAAAGGTCCCATCCGTACCTAGTATGGCCGTGTTTATCGCTGTGGATAAAACTGTCTATTCGCACTAGTTTTATTGACAGTTCCATTGATATAAATAGTGGGAATAGACCGTTAAAACAATGTAAATTTCTGACAAGTGCGAGAGTGACGAATGCCCTATCGACGACAATTTTTTTATTTACAATCTTCCAAGTCCTATAACGCAACCACGCAATTTCAATGACGGGGTGCGGCTACGTGGATTTTAAACACTATAGCTGGAAACTTAATATTAAGCCCATCCCACAGAGAAGAAACAAAAAGTAAGTACTCTTTTTTTGGGGTAGATCTCACTATTCCCATTTCCCATTGCAGTGGTAATACTGAGACTGCACTTTTTTTTTAAATCAGTCTCACTATTCTACTATTTGAATTACGAAACGCCGAATGGTAATAGCGAGACTTATGTTCTCCTACAAAATGGCTCATTATTCCCATTTTGAGCGGTTTTTTTTAAACGTCGGGTGTAAAATAATATACTATCCTACAGAGAAATCATTATTTTGCCTGTATAGATATCAAAACAATAATAAAGAGGTCATAATATCCGAACGTTTTATTGGTCGCGAATAGTAGCGGTTATATAAACGCAATGGGGATAGTGATACAAGTAGTATCACTATTACCATCAATGGGAAAGCTCAATGGGAATAGTGAGATCTACCCTTTGTTTGTTGTCATTCAGTTTCTCGGTTTTTAACCGGCAACACCCGCAGCTAACAAATCCTCATGGAGGGGAAAACGCCCTATGGGACAATGGAACTGTTTATTTTAATCTTTGCAGATTAGGAAACCACCATTTACACAAAAATATTTTAATGATCTGATGTCAGTCTTACAGTTGATATACACACAACTCTGCAATTCAAATATATACCTTATCACAAAAAATGACTATACCTATTACGCATCCCATTAACCCTTTGAACGTCAACGACCACTAAAGTGGTCATGAGATTAAGTTAAAATTTGCATAATTTTTAATGCATGTAATTGGCGTGAGTGATGCATTTTTCATCTGACGTAAGGTGTTAAGGATAACCCCTCCTATGCTTAGACACGGAACCGTGCTCAAAATTTGGATAAGTATCCATTTGTATTTTTTTCAAGTTTAATTTTATAGACTATATCGTAACCAGAAGAGACCTTGTTACCTTTTTGACTTCCCGCATACGAGGGGTTAAGAGGGCCCCAAACGTCCAGTTGCTAAAGTATTGTTTCGAAAACGAAGAGCGGTTTTTTGTTGTTCTAATGAATACACCATTTATAGGGTATACGATATAACAACAATTGAATTATGAATTATGAGTGAGTAACTTAACGGAAAAAAGTGGTCTACACGAAGGTAGGTTATTAAACTTTGTCATACATTGTGTATTCATTGGTACAACAGAAACCGCTCTTCGATCTCAAGTTAATAGTTTAGTTCATTAGAAAACACAATAATACTAATGAAGGCGCCAACTAAAAGAGCAGGGGCTGGCATATACAACCAAGACTGAGGAACACACAATACTACCATTAGGCGGCTTTACCAGTGTTTTCCAAGCAGAAATATATGCCATCATGAAATATGCTCAGGCCCTCAAGCAAAAAAGAAACGTAACAGGAGGGAATGTCATAAACATAATATACTCAGACAGCCCGGAGATCAAATCTGCACTAGTGCAAGAGTGCAGAAATGAACTGAATACCCTTGGCAACGCATCCCAAGTAACACTGGCATGGGTACCAGGGCACAGTGGAGCAGCAGGAAATGAGATGGCAGACGAAATAGCAAGAGCAGGAGCAGACCAACAGTACCTAGGCCCCGAGCCAGTGCTCCCAATATCTGCGACTGTAGGGAGTCATTGCAGGAAGAATAGAAACAAAGACGAATGAGGCATGGAACACGACATAGAGATGCAGACAATCCAAGCTGACTGTCCAATGATAAGAAAGGTAAACAAAAACAGGACAAGGTATCTACTAAATCTTGGTAAGTACAATCTAAGCATACTAATAGGTGTATTGACTGGGCACTGTCCGCTCAACAGACATCTAACAGTAATGGGCACTAAACCAATGCCCACACTGCGGCAAAGAGGAGACAAGCCAACACGACCTAGCCGTGCGTGTACTCGTCACTGAGATACCACACATTCGGAGAGGACGTGTTATCGTCAGAAGCACTTAAAAGCAGCACCTAACCTAATCTACAGGACGCACTTTTGTTCTGTAGGTAAACAAGAAGATGGGATCATGGTGGATGGGAGCGTCGCCGGGCCAGTAACCTACTGCTCAACCAAGGGGAACGGGGCGGAGTGACCGGGAGACTGATCGACCGCCCGCCTGCTCCGGCCGGGCGTCCCCGCCCATCATCACCATCAATGAGGGTGCCACTGGACGCGCCGCGCCCTCTTAACGCATAAAAGCGTTCTCCTTTCAACCAGTGCCTTGAACGCGTGTGTGCGTTTTAACAGTACGCGAGCTTCCCAAAACATGACGTGGCACATGGAGCTTCAGGCCTTCCTTGATGAGAGTTGGTCACTAGTTCCTATTACACAATTCACTGACACTATTCACTGGTTCATCCGAATGTCGTGGTTTTTATTACCAATAGGACACTTTAATCTAGTTTTTTACGAGCCAGTGGCCGAAGACCGCCTCGCTCGCTTCGGCCGTTATATATCAAAACGCTCAAAGCCCAACGCCTTTCCCTCTTCCTCATATTCCTCTTTAGTAATACAGAAAGAATAGAAATCACTATCTCTGAATATCTCCTTGCCTCCCTCCCAAGCGTACGTCAGGGGGTTCTCCGCTATGGTAACATTGACATCGAAATGGTCCAGCGCGAAGGACCTGACGTCATTGTACACGCGGTCTCTGAAACCGGGGAACAGAGTGTTTCCGCCGAACAGGACTATGTTGCCTAGTAATTCCTCTCGGCTTTCTTCGGGGCAGGAGTTGATGGAGTGCATTATCGCTTCAGGTATGCCCATTTGTGATATGCCGACATCTGAAATTTGTAAAGGTGGTGTTACTTTAACTGGAAGTGGCGACGGTAATGATATTTCATACATTAAGTAAGTTTATCCAGTACAAGCCTAGAGCTTAGTTTGGGGCTAGGTCAATTTGTGTGAAATTGTCCTGTGATTTATTTATTTATTTATTTTATATTTTTTTAAATTGGTCGTGTCCTGCCTACCCCTGTCTTGGACTCAGGGCTTACCAGACCAAACTTAAAACCAGACTTAAGTTTTACATAATATCTACAACATATTCAAAAATCGTAAAAATCTGACAACATTTAAGGGGAGAAAAACGTTATCGCATTTAGTTAATTTTCTCAAACAGTCCTCTTAATGATGGAGACTGTACCACAGGAATGGAAAAAGATGGAGGTAGACCAATCAAAAGATGGGATAAGGATTAGAATGGATAGCAACAACACGCTGCTTTATGAATTTAATTTTAATCTAATCTATAGTTTTAGTATTGCTTCCTGCTCATGCATGAGCAGTACAGAACATAGGCCTACCTGATGGGCGGAACAGCAGCTCGGGGATGGTGAACCTCTCATTGTTGAGTCGAAGTGTTTGCTGCTCTAACTCCTCGCCCGGAGCCAGCGGCTCGCGAAGGTAGCCACGTCGGATGCTCGTGTAGTCCGGGAGGACGTAGTCACGGACTATAGTGTTCTTTGATCCTGTGGAATAATTATTAATGGTAAAGGTACACAAGTAAATGTGACTACTTTAGTTACCAGCAATATTACATTATTAAATATTAGGTTAGGTTTAGGGAATAAGGGCTTCTAGTACTGTGAGTCTGCAAAATATTACCAAGTAGAAAGAATGAATAGATATTAGAAACTTCATCATGTTTCGTTTGGCACATCTTTCGGCTTCATTCGGGCGCCACCGACCTGACTCCTATGGTTCTGGCAGAATATCAGTGCTGCAGTCCCTGCAGCATTTTGCTGAGTCAGCGCCATTTCACAGCAGATGGCACTCGCGCCGTATATATAATATTACAATGTTTATTTTAAGTCTCTTGTTTATTTTTCTTTTTTTTCCTTTTTTTTGATGTTTTATTTAATCTATCTATCTAACTAAACATATAGCCTGTTTGTGCAAAATGTGTTTACAGAATTACCAACAACTCTTTTTGTAGTTGTTGGTATTTCTGTAGCTCTGCCTACCCCACTCTGGGAATGAAGGCGTGATAGTATGTATGTAAATATTAGGTAAAAGATACCTATATATATGTAGATAGATTTCTTTGAGCACAATATTGAAATCTGTGACCAGGTTCCTGCGCTCTCCTACAGCAGGCGGGGACTGCTCTCCCTCCCCCCCTTCGAGCTTTTATATACACTACAAGACCACATGGATAGTGGGGTGCCCAGATTCGGTATTAGGTATTTTTTCAATATTCTTAATGATAAACAGAACAAAACAAAGAATTTGGGCTATATTTACTCATTACAGCTATATTTACTCAATTCTATAAACATTTTATAGCATTTAACAATTCTTCATATAAATCTAAATGGTTCACCATTATTTTTTGCTTCCATGCATTTTTACAGGTTCACTAATGTTTAACTGAATCATCATTTGACAAACTATACATGACACGCTAGCTTTGTTGGGAGTGACCCTGCCTTCGAAGCTAGGGGTCCTGGGTTCAAATCCCGGTAAGGGCAGATATTTGTGTGATGAGCATGAGTATTTGTTCCTGAGTCTTGGATGTTTTCTATGTATTTAAGTATATATTTCTCCATATAAGTATGTTTATCATTTTCTAGTACCCATAGTACAAGCCTAGAGCTTAGTTTGGTGATTATATTATTATTATTATAAAATTTTACAAACTTTCATTTCACAAAGACCTAACTACCTAAACAGACCAGGACCAGGAGTAGAGTTCTTGGTTATGAAAATCTTATGCCATTGGGCATTAAGTCCACCATTTGTACATTATTGTTTTGTGCAAATAAGTTTAAATAAATAAAATCTAATTAAATTTTCAAATTTGAAACATTTACCTACAAATGAATGTTCATTACAATATAGTTAAAACTAAATTGCCTTGATAATGTACTATGGCACACAGCCGCACACAGGCCCTCATGGGGTTAGAGTACTTTACCTCTTTCCTTAGCAATTGCCATGTCTTGCATGAAATCTTGCGAGACAAAGCAAGAGTCCTCCTTCGCTTGATTGATTACATAAGTCTCATCCAAGACATTGAGCTGCCGATATGATAATATCTCCTTTAAATGATTTGTCAACACTTTACCACCGATATCAATCCGTATGATACCTTCTTTGTATTTTTTACCCTTAATATATGGAACTATGTATGTAAAACTATAACCAGAATCAACAACTACTGTACACTCATTATTATGAGTTTTTCTGTACTTATAATCAGCTAGATCAGTCGCATTTGTCCTCAATAAGGTCTGACATTCGTACTCCTCAAAGAATATCTCCGTCATAGCTTCTTGTATTGACGAAAAGTTGAACATAGGCTCTGTTACTATTAAAGGTACCTCGTTAAAGTTAACTGGGCAACATTCTTTGCTAAACATATAATCCCAAACAGTTTTTTGTGTGTCCCAATTGATTAGGAAACCTTTTTGGAACGGTAGGATGTAGAAAAGGCCTGACGCATCTCTGCATTCATCTATTTGTGAGCCGATGAACGGACGACGTCTTTCCGACTTAGCCTTCATGATACAGTTTGGCACGATTTTCGGCTCGAGCGTGGAGAAGCCTACTTTGGCTGAGTAAGCTCCATTGTCGAGGATATAACACGATGCATCGGACATTTTCACAAAGATGTTTAGAGGTTGCCGGTTATGACACGAAAATTACGTAGCACGGATATTAGGATTTTGCAGTCTTTATAACAAATGAAGTACTCCTCATTCTTCAGCTCTAGACAGTTAACGTGTTATTTCATAATTAATTTTATTAATATAAAGATCTCAGAAGAACAATCCCATCACATCACATACGCGAGCAAAGCAATTGAAATTGAAAATTAATTTTTTTTTTTCTTGTTTTATCCCAGAGGGAAAGGCAAAGGACATAAATCCATACACCCTAAATTGAAAATTAATAATTCGATTTGACATTTGACTGCAGTGATACCATGTAAAAAAGAAACGACGGTTTCAGCGTTTTATATAACGTCTCAAACATTTCAACTTCGCTCTCTTTCTACCTCTCTCTCTCTCTCTCTCTTACACAGAAAGCCATGACAACCCTTCTAATCTGTGGCCATGGCTACATAGATTTTTTAAATTGGTCCGGGAAAGTAAAATAAAACGTAGTTGTAACTCATAATAAGTGTTTATTGATTTAATTTAAAGTTTGCTAAACTTATCCTAGGTAACTGTGCCGCCTTTCCGGAATCATATGAAGCTATTGAATGATTTACCTGAAACAAAAATCATATTTTAGTAAACTCATGTGATGTCATACTTATAAATAAAACTTGTCTTATTGTATAATTGTAGGAATTGCCTAGTATGATTGAGTTGTAATTTATAACTGTAAAATTTGTACTGTATTTGGTCATTGACATTTTAATTAAAATAGGAAACCGTCAGAGAGAGAAGACGACCGATTGGAAAATGCCTGGTTTTTCTTTTGATTTGTACTTTTTTTACAGTTGATTTATTTTACTAACTGATTATATTCACATTCACTTGACAATGGCAAAATCTATAAATAAGAAACCGCAATAAAATAATTAGAATAGGTTATTGATTTTGTATTGTCATATCTTTGTATATTAGTTAATAGATTTCGTTTGTTTATGTAATCTTACACAAGTAAGTGTTTGGTGTAAACTGTTCATTTATATGAATATGAAATTAATAAATTAAGTTAACTAATTATGACTAGCGAATGGGAAAATTATCATTTTAATGGCAGCAAACATTTGACCTTTATTACCTTAAAATAAAGAACATGTTGCCAACAATAGGCCAGTTTCCGTTACTTTCCAAAAAGTAAGATCATTGTGTAGGAAAATTGAAGAGGCATATGGGCGCAAAAGCGCTGAAGAAGATCATTGTGGTTCCCATGTTTATTCTCCCCGCCCATTACTCAATGCCACATACACTTACATGCCCATTTTATGTCAATCTAACTAGCCGGAGCAGCACAAACATCTGCAGCCTTGCACATAAACATCATCAGTCAGCCTATACTAGTCCAGCAATTACTGGACATATTCCTCCCCAACACGACACACACACAACACAACATGTTGGCCTAGTTGGGAGTGACCCTGCCTCCGAAGCCAGCAGTCCTAGGTTCAAATCCCGGTAAGGGTAGACATTTGTGTGATGAGTGCGAATATTTGTTCCTGAGTCTTGAGTGTTTTCTATGTATTTCTCTATATAAGTATGTTTGTCATTGTCTAGTACCCATAGTACAAGCCTAGAGCTTAGTTTGGGACTAGGTCAATTTGCGTGAGATTGCCCCAGAGTTTTTTTTTAATATATGTCACTGAGCATGATCCGTGATCATTCTCACCTAGCTCTGGCCAGCCACATTACGAAAAGTGTCACTCCACCTAGTTCGAGTGAGCCCTACACTACGTTTTCAATTCCACTGTCTCTACGAAGCTTTACACATTGAGAATTTCATTTACTTCTTAAGCAGCTGGTGGCGGCAGATCAGGTATGGGGCGGAGAGACCGGAGCCAGCATACACGATGAACAAGGCTGTCAACTTGTACCGGTTGCTGATGTCAAACGGCAGGTTCTGGAACAGTCATATGATTGGTTTAAATACAATGTAAGTAGGTACTGAAACACTGAGCTAGAATGCATTATGTACTCTGTCATCTTATGTGGCAATTGAATTTAAGTGACACTTTCTGCTGTCTGCAGTTTGGTCCAGCATCCTATATCTCTGACATACTGATAGAGATGCACAACCTAACCGCAGAACTTACACCCATATTTATAGACAAGAAAAGTAATTACATGAGTAATAGTAATGTCAAAAGTAATACTAAAATTGTTTCTTAAGTCATTACTTTTGCTTAAGTAATTACTTTCATGTGTATGTGTGTGTGTTTTCATATGGAAATGTGTAAAATGACTAAAATGTCCAACTGATAAGAAGTTGATCCTGACACATTGCACAACCATAACGTTTTGAATAATAATAATGATGACAGCAGTAAAACAATTATTAATAACAGCATTGTTTTATTGATGTCATCATAATAATTATTCAAAAACTTTACGGTTGTGTAATGTGTCAGGTTCACTTGTTATAAGGGTATTATAAGACATTCCCACACTCTAAGAAAAAACTAATAAGTTTTTATAATAATTATGTTATTGCCCAAATGAAGCAGAAAAAACAGCACTTTAGATATCTACGCTTGAAAGGCGAAATGGGATAAGCGTTATTTTTTGTGATATTGAGTTACATAAATCGTTCAAATCAGCAGATTTTTCTGATTTGAACAATATATATAACTCAATATCACAAAAAAATGTTGCTTATCCCATTTCCGCTTTCAAGCGTCGATATGATCACTGATCACTGATTCGGTATTTTGTTTTATAGGATTGAACGGTCACTCCATTCAAAGACTGTGCTATTAGACAGAGATATACATACAATTAGATTTAGCTGATAGATAGACAAAACTACTAACTAGTAAACCATGGTCAAGAATTCAACAATGATCTATAGCATATATATATATGTATGCGAGTCTTTTATTTTAGTTACACAATAACGTGAAATTAAATTACCAGTAATTAAAAATTGAGTAAATAATAAATAACCTACGACGAAGTAATGAACTTAACCTAAAAATTACACACTCACCTAAACAGTAGGTAATGCCTAAACTTTAATAACAATTTACTTAAAATAGTTGTTCTATCGAATAAATTGAAGTCAAGTAAAAACAAATGAAATTATTTTAAAAAAATGAGATTATGTAATAGATAGGTAAGATTTTGAATTTCGAACTCACCTCACCAGGGACACCTCCGTGGGAGTGATTCCTCACAAAGTTCGTCATCACATTCCTGCCCAGTTTGTTAGAAGCGCGAGCCAGAGGACCCAACATTTTGATAATAATATTCCGATTTCACCTCAGAAAGCAGAAAAGAACCTCTCTTCTCAGCCCTTGACTTTTTTTTTCTTCTAGGATAAACTACCACTGCGTTCTCATATGATAGTAGAATTTTATTTTTGGATGCATCTTTAGTGAAATTAAAATGAAACCACCGAGTTTAAATAAATCTATTTGTTTTATTTGAGAATTACTTATTGAAATAAACTACATTACAGTAATCAAGAAGGGCCTGTATTTAAATACAAGGGGAAGTGATTCCATTACCTGAAAAGAAAAAATAAGTATCAAAACATAAAATATAAATTTCATTATAGTTACAAAGGAATACATAGAGGGTTGCGTGGTCAAATCCAATAGTCGATATAATTTTATAGGAAATAGTAAGACTGTACAATTTTTCGACATGGTATCATCTAATTTACGCTACCGGTACTGCCGTAATTCAAATCTTTTGACAGGTTAGAAACTACGGTCCAATTGTTTTAGGTTGGTGCATCATTTTTGATAAATTGCGTTGTTTAAATCGTGGGAATGAATAAAAATATCCTTGTTAATAACTAAACTGCTGTCTTAGATACGAATGTCATTACACAAAGTATACATGTGGTTGACTGGCAGAGAATGCCTCCAGGCCTGCCTGCATTTATTCTGTCTAGTATATAACACAAAAATATCTTTACTTGTGATTGTAAGTTAGTAAGTCTGTTACCTATTCTTTCACGCTGAAACAGTTGGATGGATTTTGATTAAATTTACAATGTAGATAACTCATATACCCAGAATTAATACGGCTAACTTATATTCCGAAAAATTACACTTTCCTGAGATGGTTAACGCGGGTGAAGCCGCTGGCAGACGCTAGTTACCTAAATATATTAGAAAGAAAAAGAAAAAAAATAATTCAGACATCTAAGTCATAGCACAAAACAACTAAATAAACAAAAGGAGACAAAAAAAGGTAAAAATAAGGCTGACCTAATGCCAGATGTCGTGGAATGGTACCAGCTCAGCAGCATGTATAAAGGCAAAGAAAGACCGCGTAGATTTAGGGCATCTGATTTAGGGTGAGGCTAATCGCTAGGCTATCTAAATTAGCCTAACTCTAGTCAGCCAGTAATTCACGCAACGTTATGAATGAATGCGATATCAACTGGGGACAGACGACACGGTCGAAATCGCTCACGTTACCTGAGAAACGTACATAATAAAATATGATTTCTGTAAATATTATTTCTAGTAATTGTAATGATTGAGTTTATTTGCGAAAATCCAACAGTTAGAATTACAACATATGAAGCAAGAATAATAAAACAAAAACACTAAATGATTTTACAATATAGTGAGTGAGTAGCAAATTGAGCTAAATACAAATAAATAGCAATGGAAGTTTGGGTTTAGTATAGAATACCTTTATTTCTTTTAGTGTTATACTTATTTGACTAGGTATTCGTTATCATTAATTATTTCTCAATCGCTAAAAGCTAGGTTAACTGGAATAGATCCCTTAAAAGGATAGGTTTGCTTTTGTATATCCCTGCTACAATGTTGTCTATTTCATAATCATTATCTCTAAGTTTGGGCGATGAGGTGTTTAAATACATTCATGTATGCTACACTGCCACTGCTATTATTATTATTTATTTCATTTATTATACAGACAACATAAAAGGCCCACATTTGTATTAGTAACTCTTAACCTAAATGTTAGTATTTTATAAATAACAGAGATTTTGTCCTCTGTGTAAGTTTCCACATCAGAGGACAATCAAATTTATTGGCAATCATTATTAAGATGCCATTCCCGCTGCCACGCACCCTATCTACTAATGAGGCAGTTTTCTTACACCACACAGCGTCGAAACTGTCTGTGCGTGCCTCCACAAACATGGACGAGGCGCTGCAGTACCGCGGCAGCCGCAACAGCACCCTAAAGGCGTTATTGTACTGAACGCGCAGAGCATTGTAAGTCCTTTGAGTATACCTGACCCACAGACTCGACGAGTACAGAGATGTGCAGTAAGCCTTAAACAGCGTAATTTTGACTGCCTCCGTGCATCGCCTAAATCTGCGCGCGCGCATGTCCGCCCTCACTGACAATGCTCTGCGCTCCCTCTCCATATCAGCATCATCTTTCAAGTCCTCGGTCAATATATGCCCGAGATATTTGAATTGATGCACTTTCCTAAGCGGAACACAATTGAGTGTGATAGGTGGAAAAAAGAAAGGACTCTTGGTTCCTGGCTTTTAAGGCTTTTTTTGTGATCTTTAGATCATATACTCAGTTTTTTGCACATTATATGACAATCCGTGAGATGCAGTACAGAGACGAGTACTATACGAGTACAGTCCACAGCAAAAGTAGATGATCATTTTAGTAATTACTTTATCGCACTGACGTAACAATACTGCGACACTTGGGATACGGCATATTGAAAGTGACAAGGTACTAAAATGATAATTAACCTTTGATGTTGAATATACTAACGTGTACTAACAACGTTCATGTAATTTATAAACAAACTGAAGCTCAAAAATTCAGCCTTTCATGTTTTTACAGTAGATTTGAGTCCTCAGATATGTGTACGCTTTTGGACCTTACTCCATTGAAATAAGGCGTAAAAAATATATAAGTATTTAAGAACTCGACTGAATGTCGAACCGACACAATGTCGTCAGGGCGGCGCGCCTGTTAGACGCTCGCGTGTTTATGACATAATAAAAGATTAGTTAGACTAAGTTAGATTATAGTAAAATCACATTTAGAGCCAAATGAACCGTTTTTCTTAATTAAATCTCTAACAAATACGAATAAACAACCGTAAATTAAATCAAGCATAATCAAATATACCGTTATACATAAAAACCGCCGGGATTGTTAGGAAATCCGCGACAACCGCTCCGTCCGTTTGCTAGATGCCGACCGCCTGGATATACGATTTAAAGAAACCCGAGTTGATTCTAGAATCTCAGAGTAGGGGGCTAGGGGTCGAAAACCTTACTGTAGATCAACTTCGGAAGAATTTGATAGAGTACGTACGTGATCAGGAATACCGAACCGAACCGCAGTAGCTCCAAAGAACAACCTTTAAGGGACCTAGGAAAAATAGTGAAAGAGTGGAATATATTCTTTGATGTCACAGATAATGCGATAGAGTTTTATGAACGATTAGAGGAATTGATAGCCGCGAGCGGCATCAAGGGGGTAGACGTCCTGAAAATTTTACCTAGGCTGCTAAAGGGAAAGGCGTTGCTGTGGTACAGAAACAACATAGGAACTTGGGACTCCTGGGATAGCTTTGTGATATTTTTTAAGCTTTGTTATTTCCCTAGTAATTATGAGGCGAACCTCATAGAAAAAGTAATTGCAAGAAATCAGAAGTGCAATGAAAGTTTCATTAATTATTTAACTGACTTGCAGACGTTAATCAGGAGATATGGGAAGTTACCATTAACGGAACAAATTGAAAGGGTTTATGAAAATATGCATCCGAATTACAAACTATACGTTCGAAGACGTGACTTTAAAACGCTCCACGAACTTATACAAATAACCGCCGACTACGAACACATCGTTCAAGATAAATTCCGAAGACGGATAAGTGATACATCCGAACCGCAACAAGGGACAACCTCCAAGTGCCATGAACCGACCAATCCGAATAAGGTTAGGAAAATTCATACCGAATATAATCCATCGAGCTGTTGCTGGTCCTGTGGGAAACCAGGACACTCGGCTAGAACATGTAGGAATAGCAAACGTTTATTCTGCAGTACTTGTGGTAAAGTAGGAGTACTAAGTAGGAATTGTTGCGGAATTTATGACGCGAAAACTAAGGGGGGGGAGATAGGGTCCGCGAATGAGGAACCTAGAGAGGACAACAGGATTTATATTGATTTTAGTATAGGGGGTAAAACCTATAAATGCCTGGTAGACACGGGGTCCACTAATACTTATATTAATCAACAAATATATGTGGAATGTGATAGCCGTACCATCATTAAATCGAGTAAAATTTGAAATATCGGGCTGGCAGACGGTACAAAGATAGAAATTAACAGAAACTTATTAGTAGACTTAGAAATTCAAGGTACCATCCTAAAACATTGGGTGCGAGTATTACCGGCAGCTACTTGCGCTATCATAGGCATGGACGTATTACGTAGGGTAGCACTTAAACTACTCTGGGAACCACAGGGGGCTTCTGTCAACGCTATAACCGAGAAACCGAACTTACAATCAATTAGCAAACCCAAAAATGTCGAACCCAGACCCGTTTTAACACCAGCGCATGAAATAACCCTGCCTAAACCGGCCCGTCCGTCGAAACTGTTCCGTCAATTAAAACAGTCAGATCAAAACCAACCGTACCGTCAAGAAAAACCGTTACAACAAAACAAACCGTTCCGTAAAGAAAAATCGAAAATACAAAACCGACCGTTACGGCAAGAAAAACCGGTAGAACAAATCCAACCATTCCGTCCATTCAAACCGATCAATCAGAAAAAACCGTCTAGTCAAGATCATGCGTCACGCGAAAGGAAGCCGGACATGCTACGCACTAACAGGGCAAATAAACCGCGTGAACCCGTCAATAGCGGCAACTTGTCAAGACCAATAAATAAAGCATACGAAGCCGTCAAAGATCACCAGAACAAGACCTCCAAAAAACAACAACGGGACGACGGTAAACTTAAAAAATACTGGGACCCCGAAATAATCGAATTAGTATTTAAAAGGAAAAAAAAACCTGGTAAATCCCATTAGTTTCTTTGTATAAACGTTAACAGTAGAGATCATGCGCAAACAAAACCTAACCAGAACTAACAAGGTATAAAGGTTAGAACCGCTTAACAAGTACGACGCGCCGTAACATTCAACAATAAAATTACCAATCTTATATTTGTGCACGGAGGCACACGGCTCGCGGCGCGATAAGTAAAATGAAGGTGGGTTTAAGCCGCGCGGCCGACGAGCGCTGTCCATCCACCCGCCACCGACCGAAATAAAAATGTGTTGTCCGAATAGGGAGATAGCGCATAGTAGTAAACATTGATTGAAAACGTATGATAATGGTTGTTGTTGTATGCAAAGTTCCGTATTAATATATTGCCGTGTCATAAGTTGATGATAAAAATAGGGGTTCCGTACATGACATTATATGGGTGTTATCTTTTAAATGAATACCTACAATAATTAAAGAGGAAATAAAAGGGAGCCATACAAATAAAACTTTGTCAATAAAATGGATTAAAAATTAAAACCCAGTACAAAAAACCGAAGGGTCAACAATTAATATGTATAAATTGGAACCTTCTGAACCGCTCGTTACAAATTACCGATTTATAGGGACTTAACCCGCAGGGAATAGTATTTTTTTAATTTTTTTATTTTCATATTTATTTCAGAACAAGTTCCATATGTTGTTAGTAACATCAATTCTTATTCTATATTAGTAATTATCAAATATTAACAAATTAAGAAATATATTATTTTATTCCTATGGCTACTGCTACCCAATGTCGCACCATGGGGCAGTCAGGCCGTGTAGCAATCATGTTCAGAATGCTGTTGTGGCTGCTACGGATGCGTTGAAGCAGCGACGCTGCTTTCTTCCGCATGTGCGCCGGGAACCCGTCCGTGCGGGCCGCCGCGAACATCGCTGACGCGCTGCAGTGCCGCGGCAGCCCTGCAGTGCCGCGGCAGCCCCAACAGCATTCTAAAGGCATTGTTATATTGTACGCCTAGGGCGTTATAGGCTTGCTTCGTGTACTTAACCCAGAGACCGCTCGAGTAAAAGGAAGTACAATACGCCTTAAATAGCGTTATTTTAACGCTAACAGAGCATCGAGCAAATCTCCGAGCCAGTACATTGCATCTCACCGCTAACGCCCTGCGCTCCCTCTCGATATCTTCAGTGTCGTTAAGGTCCTCGGTGACCACATGCCCCAGATACGTGCACCTGCTAACGACCCTGAGCGCAGTACCCGCGAGCACTACGGGGGGCACGTAATAGGGCTTTACTTTACCGGCATTGAATACGAGCAGCTCGCTCTTCTTGCTATTGTATTTTAGCCCATGCTCGGCCGCATACCGCTCACACGTTGCCAGAAGCATTCGAATCGATCTGATCGAGGGACCCAGCAGCACCATGTCATCGGCGTAACTAATGTTGTTGACACATACACCGTCAACATGGCATCCGACATGCATGCTGCTGAGTTCCTCGATCAACCGATTTATGTAGAAATTAAACAAGACTGGCGATGTCAGCCCCCCCTGTCTCACGCCACATTGTAACGTGTATTCACTTGATAAAGAATCGGCCCATCTCACCTGATTAAGCTGGTTTCGGTACCAATATTCAAAAAGCGACACACACTCGCGCGGTAGGCTCGTGTTCCCTAACTTGTCCCAGAGTAAGTCATAGGAGACGAGATCAAAAGCTTTCGACAAGTCAAGGAATATATAGTGAAGGAATATATTTCAGATATAATAACAGTGATTTTTCCAGGTAAAAATCTCCAGAGGAGGAGGGGGAATGTAACGAGCGCCGCCGGGCACCGAACGCACCGCTGACGTCACACGCCGCGCGCGCCTCCACGACACCACGGCACCGTGTACGGCCGCCACCCCGCGCGCGCGACCCCCGGCTTCGCCCGACGGCCTTTATAAGCGGAGGCACTCCCGTACTAACCAGCTAACCAATTCGATTGAAATTCTCCCCTAGCGTTCTAAGTCCGAGGTCGGCCCAATAGGGGCGCCCTTAGGCATGCTAGTGTAAAACCCACTTTTAGCGTGGACTCCGATCAGGAGTCCGCCCTCTCTCCGGCGAAGTAGTCAAAGCCATCAGAGGCTAACTACGTAGGTCCCTCAAAAAAAAAAAAAAAAAAAGAAAAAAAAATACTAACCAGCACTGCGTAGTGTGCTCTGATGGTTGAAGGGTCGTCTCCGGGCGCCCCTGAAGCTTGAGAACACTAAGTAGTGCCTCCCTCTCGCCTCCCCCCTCCTCCCCTCTCGCAACCTAGGTGCGGTGCTGTTACCCAGCGTCTGAGCACTAGGGAGCGATCCGACCAACCTGGTGCGGTGCTGTTACCCAGCGTCTGAGCACAGGAAGGTATCCTAAATCCCCGTGACCTAGGTGCGGTGCTGTTACCCAGCGTCTGAGCACTAGGGAGCGATCTGACCAACCTGGTGCGGTGCTGTTACCCAGCGTCTGAGCACAGGAAGGTATCCTAAATCCCGTGACCTAGGTGCGGTGCTGTTACCCAGCGTCTGAGCACTAGGGAGCGATCCGACCAACCTGGTGCGGTGCTGTTACCCAGCGTCTGAGCACAGGGAGGTATCCCATCCTCCGTAACCTAGGTGCGGTGCTGTTACCCAGCGTCTGAGCACTAGGAAGCGGTCCTGCTGACCGGGTGCGGTGCTGTTGCGCAGCGTCTGAGCACCGGGAAGCTTCCCGACCCATTTAGAATTGAGTACTAACAATTGAGCACTAACCGCTACTGTTATTATTGAATAAACAGGCATAAAGCCTTCATATTATACTGAACCGTGTTTACTATTAAAACCTTAATTCCTGATCCCCCTGAGCTATCTATAAATGCCTCCAGTCCAGTAGTAGATTTGCCCAGGACGAGGTGAATGTTGACGTGGAGCCAAAGCGCCCCGTTACAAGTAGGTGCCTAAGTATTGATTCTTTCTAGCTATTCGTCATTCTACATGAGCTCGAGTTTACGAATAAGTTTGAAAAACCCGGATTCCCATTCGACGACGAATTTTAAAACGTTAGAGCATTATTAACATTTCAATGCGTATATTTTATTTTGGTCACAGCGGTGTTATGTTCTCAAACAACTCCTTTCTCAATTTGTTGTCGAAAAATATCTAAATAATGAAATGTTTACAAATTAAGTAACGATTGCAAATTGTAAAAAAAAAGTTTACTATCCGTGGATCCTAGGTATGACCAAATCTTGACGAAATTTAAAATTCCAGGCAAGAGCATGTCGACCCAGAATTCCACAGCCGTCACTACAAAAAAACCGGGCAGGAGCATGCCAGTGTAGGGTTCTGATCCCGTTAAGTATTACAAACATAAAAATCAACAAGTAATAACTAATTTTCTATTTAAAGTCATTTGGTGCAGTCTTAATTGATTTTAGTAGGTATTAACACTTTAATCGCTTGTATCAAGAAACAATGATGTCTACTTAGCCATTATAATTTTCATAAAAAATTCGTTATATGCGCTTTCATTTAAGATTTTTTCTGTTTTTTAGTGTTTGTAATTTTGGCTGTGTACCTAGGCTGTACACGACTCTAACAAAAATTTGCGCTTTAAAGTTTAATATTTCATAAACGGACCCCTTGATCGAAAAATTATTTCCACAAACCTGCAATATTTTTGAAAGACCTATCAAACGACACCCCACACTATAGGGTAGACGAAAAAAGAAAAATACACCATCACGTTTCTAAAAGGGGAGGTACCTACCCAAAAAAAAAAAAAAAAACTTGTTTATTGTATGGGTATGACTAATAATGTATATTCAAGCCAAATTACAGCTTTCTAGTACTAAGAGTCTCTGAGCTTGGCTGCGGTCGGACGGACGGACTTGGCGAAACTAGGTATATGGGTTCCTAGTAAAGTTTGACTACGGAACCCTAAAAAACTATCTAAAAAAACCACGAGTAAGTAATAATTTTCTATTTAAAGTTATTTTGCGGTGTTTTACTTACTTGATAATTTATAGTAGCATAAACACTTTTAGTATCCTGTATCTCGGAAACCGATCAAGTCTACTTAGTTGTGATAGTCTTAGTAGTGATACCAATGAAGAATGTTTCAAAATCGGGTTTTTTTTCCTTTTGTGAGCTTCCGCTGCGTGTGCTTCGTATACGGTTAAAGTTTCGCAAAAAACATGTACGACAGATTCCACGCGGACGAAGTCGCGGACAGAAGCTAGTAGAGAAATAAATACTTTTATATGTATAAAACACTCAAAGACTCGGACACAAATACATGGCCCGTCACTCATGAGTATATTTGACTGTTTGGGAATCTGAATTATGAGTTGTGCAAGTGAAAATCCAACTATTAGGTTAGTATGGATATAGGATGGCCGGTTTGAACTTAGCGAGCAAAATTAACCGTTATTTCGAATTAGAACAGAAAACTGTTCCTGCTACAAAAACCATTTTCCGAGCTCTGTCGGTGACGAATCCACTCGGACAAAGCTTGCGTGTGGGATCTCTTTAGTTTGTCGTATAATACATCGTTGATGTATAAAAACGCGAGTTGTTTCAGTGACCCCCATCGTCCTCCCGACGATCGATGTCACTCCTACACGACTTAATTAAATTTCGTGAAATGTTTGTTTATTCGTTCAATTAGTTAAGTGTTTTCGGGGGTTTATGCAGGTTTCGGGTCGGAAAAACAAGTTGGTAAATTGATAACCTGATTAATTTTATATTAGGTAGGTTAAACCAAACACAACAGCAGCGCCAGAATTCTACACGGTAAAAGCCATATTGTCTTTGACATGTTATGGTATTGTATTTAACTCGAGCGCCATTACTGCCAAGTAAATAAGAGCTATCGCAACGCTGACAATATGATAACATTGATAACTAATTACTAGCATAGAGGAATTCCATCTTAGTCCTTACGGTTGGCAGCGCATTTGAGGTCTTGGGAGAATTCAAATGTCTATGGGTCTCAGATTCCACTTACCATCAGGTGGCCTGAGTGCTCGTAAAAATAAAAACACGTCCTTAGCGATATTGGTTTTATCCAGTAGAATAGAGGCCCAGCTTAGGTAGCTTACCTAATAATCTCTACATACACATAACATCACGCCTTCATTCCCAGAGAGGAGTAGGCAGAGTCTTAAGATGACCAAAAAAGTCAAAAGCGAGGTAAACTACTATAGCTACGGTCGAAATTTGATACATAAATCTTACCATGTTTACTTCTTCCTGAGCTGGTGCAAGACAATAAGGAATGGAGCTCCAAAGCCAGTGCCGAAGAACCAGAAGAAGTTCCAGGTCAGCCATGCCTTGCTGTGAATGGAGAACGGCAGATTCTGAAAGAAGAGAAGGCGTTATGTGAGGTAGATCCAGGCTTTCAATGTGGGAGAGTATGACCGGACCCACTCTCGGTTCCTTTATTGATGTTAGCCTAGATCTGAAGACGTGCGATCTTGAGTTTTTCTAACTTTACTACAAACGAGTAACCATGCTCTTATGGTGAAGGAAGAAGGTGTGATGAAGTAATTGCACTAATTGCACTAGTCAGTGCAGCGAACGAATTTATGCGTCAGCATTTACAACTGACGCCATCTTCGTTGGTAAAAAAATAAATAAATATCAGGGGACAATCTCACACAAATTGACCTAGTCCCAAACTAAGCTCTAGGCTTGTACTATGGGTACTAGACAACGATAAACATACTTATATAGAGAAATAAATACTTAAATACATAGAAAACATCCAAGACTCAGGAACAAATATTCGCGCTCATCACACAAATATCTGCCCTTACCGGGATTTGAACCCAGGACCGCTGGCTTCGGAGGCAGGGTCACTCCCAACTAGGCCACCGTGTCGTCAAATAATAATAATAATGCACTATAGAGTTAAAGTGAATCCGAAAGGGCTATACGTAGGTGAAGACGATAACGATACGAGTACACTATAGATAATAAATAATTACTGAACACGAACTTCTTTTGACGGTCCATATTATTTTTACCCGACTACGGCGAAGCAAAGGAAGGGTAATGATTATCGAAGAGGAGATAAATTCAATCGAAAACATTTTTTTTGTGATTCATGTGCTATCTTTGTAAGCAACATTTTTATGACAACAGTATTGGACACTTTAAGATAACAGGCACCAATAATTAACACTTAACTCAAAGATCACACAGTCATTAATTGATTGTTCCAAAACAAATGAAAAACCCTTATCTTCTGTAACATAAAAATCAATTACTGGAAGCACCTACAGTAATTATCATCTATTTTAATTTGGAAACTTATGACCGGCTCGTTCACCAGTGTAGTTTCCATGATACATTACATATTTTAACAACAACCCAAACTGGCGCGGTTTGCGAGTTGTATGTTCGCTTACAGTAATATGTTTGTTCAACTCGATAAACAATGAAGCGTTTGCATACGGTGCTAACTTTAGCAGATTTTACGATCACGAGAAACATCCATCAAACTTGCAGGAAGACGCTATTCGTTGGTTTCAGCAAACTCCAATTTATATCCAAAGCACCGGCACAGCTTCAGTGAGTTTCTCTCTAACCAGTGAAGAAGGCACTGATAAATATAGGATGGTGCTATGTTATCGCAAAGCGAAGCGTCGTTCTTACTACTCATAAACTCCGTGATAAACGTTGTTATGTGCGTAGTTGCTCAAATAAAGTAAAATCATACTATGAAAGTCAGCCAGCCAGTATCAGCCATTCCTATTTTTATTATTTACTACACATTTTAAGTTAGTAATTTATTTGCTTTTACACTTTCCCACATTTTGGTTTAAAGTAAAGAAAGCATTTGTGTTTTTTATGATGACATGTGCTAAATTGCATAACCAAAGTAAAATCTATAAAATAAATTATTTGAGTAACTAGCGATAAATCGTTGCCTTCTGTTATAATCATCAATCGTTCAGTTTTAACTAACATAAAAGTTTAATTGACTTCCTTCGTCTACATAGTAAAGGGACGCCGCATGCAACTCCGCTATAAAGTGATACCTAATTACGTTTTTATGTGATGGCCGAGCAAGATTATGCATTCGTCGAACTGGCTTCGACGTTCGTGAATACTCTGTAGTTATTCTTAAACTAAAAGATGTCGGATTCGATGTCTATTCACTTACGAATCATAAGCTGAGCGACTGCTCAAAATTAGGAATGTTTTTAAACTGGGTGCTGATTTTCTAAAACAACTTGGTGTTCTGTTCGCAGGTTTCGTCCGTCGTCAAAAAAGTTAGACTATGGTGTATCCAAAGTAAGTTTGTAAGTAAATACTGTACATAATTTTGTCTTGTGTTATGTATGATTTATAAATAAATAAATATCGCAGGACAATGTCACACCAATTGACCTAGTCCCAAACTAAGCTCTAGGCTTGTAATACTATGGGTACTAGACAACGATAAACTTACTTATATAGAGCAATACATACTTACCTACGAGTAAATACATAGAAAACATCCAAGACTCGCAGGAATAAATACTCGTGCTCATCACACAAATATCTGCCCTTACCGGGATTTGACCCCAGGACCCCTCCCCTAGTTTCTAAGGCAGGGCACTGCCAACTAGGCTAGCGCGTCGTATTTATGTATGCCTATTACTGTGAGCGCGCAGGACATCGTAAAAAAAAAGATTTGAAGAAGCTTAGTGCGCTGCACTAGGATTAAGGTTAATTTACTATTTATTTTTTCAAACCTTATTGCAGAAGGCATTCTCTGCCAGTCAACAATCAGGCTAAACAGCCCTCTGTCTGAAAACATTTTAGCAAGAGCCTTTTTTTTTTTTAAATACACATTCACATACATTATATAAACAATAAAAACTATATATATATACTAGAGAATGCCATTAGGCATTAGGTCCGCCATTTGTACTTGTTTTTGTGCAATAAAGATTAAATAAATATATCTATACCTACATATATAAAATACATACACATACATATTTAATGATACATGTGTAGTGAGATTGTATCATGTTTTTCATCTTCATTAACACGTAGATCATTCTTAGGGTTCCGCACCCAAAGGGTATAAACGAGACCCTATTACTAAGATTCCGCTGTCTGTCTCTCGCAAACAACAAACGTGATTTATTTGGCGTATTTTTTAAAAGGGTTATATTCTAAGCGTCTATTGTTGTATAGATAACTAGCGGCCCGCCAGCGGCTTCGCCCCGCTGCAAATTTCTGGCTTTCCCGGAAATTATTAATTATTTTCTCGCCGTAAAAACCATCCTCGGACTTCAACAAACATTAAAAGAAAAGAATTGGTAAAATTGGTCCAGGCGTTGTTGAGTTAGATAGATAGATAGATAGATAGATAAAACGTTTACCAACACATTTGCGATTCATTTTTATATTATAGATGGTACGGTGCGCGAGTCCGACTCGCACTTGGCCGCTTTTTATCTATTTGAATAAGTAAGTTCCCTGCGGTTCACTCTCGGAATCTCGACGCCGAATATTATTTAGGACTAAGCCTTAAGACTACTATATTACACATTTGTCGAAATGAATGTCGTAGCAGTCGACCTCTCATTGACAGAGAATAACCAATGTTTGCCCAGACGCATATGTATGTTTCACTTTATACACATTGATACGTCGCGGCGTCGCGTCGCTGCAAACAGGTTTAGCTTTTCGTAAACACCGAATGCCTAGGTTTTAAAACCGATACAAGAATTCGCAGTAATAAAATGTTTATTGCGTATTGTTTGAGCTTATAGTGACTGAATGCAGTATAGAATAAGTATAGTTCTGCAGTCTTAAATGCAGTTTTGCTATATCTAAGCGATAGTATATGCAACGGCACTACTATCAGGATAATGTTGATTTTGGCTTATATTATAATGAATTGCATTTCCACCGCTTTGGCTTATGTGGGGGACGCGACCTTAGTCAGGCCGGCGTCGAGTGCCCCCGGATGTAGGCACTGGCAAATCTACACCAAAACAGCGCAAGAGAAACACAAACGAAACACCACAAAAAGTTAATCACAATATTTACAAAGTCAAAAGTCACACACATAAATATAAACACAATAACAATAACAAGTTCCTTAACCTAGTAGATCGCGTCCCTATTTCTCACAATAGCGGCCCTCGTGGCACACTTAGTACCCCGACCGTCCAGAGGTATGGCGACCCGTGCTCGCGGCAGCCTCAGTGCGAGCCACGTGTCGCACTTATTGAGGGGAGCACCCAGGTAGCTCAAATCGACGCTTGCGGTGATCTCACTGTGCGACCCCACGTGGCGCAAGCGCAACTAGTGAGCGGAGCGACGAGGTAGCGGACCCTAAGCTAATTGGACCTTTCCCTATTATGCACTATTCAGACTTGGCACTGTTCCTTTACTTTACTTCTTCCTGTTTCTCTTGAGGGCGGATCCGGACTACGATTTTCCAAAAAACCCGGTCGATTTATATACTGCCCTTCTTAACCATGGAGAGACCGCTCCCTCCACGTCGTCTCGCCTCTGATTGGCTATAAATCCTTTCAGTCATTTTCGGTGATTTATCGGTGTCATTTTCACTATCACATTCGTGCTTTCTAGCTTATAATTTTTCTATTTCTGTTAGCACGGCTTTCGCCCTTTGCTACAGTGATGTAGGGGGTTGCCGCCCTGCTATCTATGGGGTCCCTGCCGCCGCTATAATTCAGACTAATAGCGGCGGGGCCGGTTTTTTCTCATTTTTGGGAGCGCCGACCTCTTTTTCCGTCAGAGATCGACGCCTCCCGTCTCCCAGGAGCGCTCCCACTCTATAGCTCGGACTTTAATAGTAGTGGAGCACTCCTGGGGACCAAATAAAACAACAACCAACTCTGTTATTTATTATCAGCCGCGGCAATCGGCCGGGAAGGATTATGAGATGCCTAGGATACAGGTACAAAAAAGAATTATGTAAATTATTTATTTTGTAATGTAATTTTGTTTGAAAGCAATTATTTTTTGGAATATTAGTACCTAATTCGTTATTTTAATAGTAACAATATTTTATGATGTTGTAAATATTGCCACTTTCAATAATATATTATTCAATTCATTCATAAGAACCGTGTTTTAAATTTTCACTCAATTCTATCGACATCCCGTTTTGTGCGTTTACTACCTGCTTTACAGTCCCGAGCCGACCATGGGTCGAGCAACACAATGGATAACTTGATAACGCGAGCTCAAGGGTTTTATGGCCCCGGTCGTCACTTTGGTTGAGGGCTACATAATGTACCCTACGCTAAGTACAATTTTCTGTCCTACTCTAATACTTAACGCTAATCAATTTACTATCTCTTATACAATCAACTAATTATTTCTTATGCAATCAACTAATTATTTCTTATGCACTCAACTAAGCTAGCCGTCCGCAACAGCTTAGGTCACAATTCCATTATTAATGTTGTTTTTCAAATCTAAAGTGACTGGGGGTTGAGCGGTTTTAGTCACTGCTATAATGCGACATACATATACATAAATCACGTCATCATTCCCAGAGTGAGTAGGCAGAGCTACAGAAATACCAAAGACTTGTTGGAAATTCTGTTACCAAATTTTGCACAAACTGGCGTGTTTACCAGTGTGTTAGTGACAGGTTGCAAGCCCATCGCCTAACAGTTACTACAAGCCCTTATTCCCTTAGTCGCCTCTTACAACTTCCACGGGAAGACATGGATTAGCACTATTCTAACCCGGCAACCACACAGGCTCTTCCACTTCAGACTAATACGAATAACATCAATACATGCCAATAATAATTAAAATGGCGTTAGCTCCAGGCGTAGGCAGTGCATTCAACCAAGGCTAAGCCATGGCGATAAAAAACTGTATAAATGCGTAAACGCAATTATTGAGTTAACATCATTCTATTCGTATACCGACAAGCAAAACTTCTACAAGAATTAAACCCATATTGAGTCTTTGGTGAAATCGTAGACGTTATTAGCAGTATTAACACATTCTTTTTTAACACAGACTCCTTGACTTCAGCCTTGAGGTAAAATGGAGTAACTGACTCCATGGATGTCAAGGAAGATGATAATTACTGAATTATGAATTATATGAATTATATTACTAATACCGAATCTGTTCAAACAGGATGTGGATTGCTCTGAAGCTGCATTATATTTGTGATTAACTTTAAATAACATTTTTACCGAGTTTTTTCCTTGTTATAAACGGTAGAGTTAACAAATGCAGGTCTAAATCTACAGAATAAAAATAATTAAAGTGACTTGGTAGGTATTAAACTTGTATAAGCAACATAAAGAAAAGTCGATGATTTGTTATCTCTATTACGTAATAAAAAACTTACCTCTCCTGGGACTCCTCCATGAGAGCCGTTCCTCACTGATTTCAGCATCACATTTCTTCCCAACTGGTTGGAAATTCTTGCTAGAGGTCCCAACATTTTTCGTTTCTGTCCTTAGGGATACTGATCAAATACAGGTAGAGATTAGATAACGACGTATTGGTTATTGGACCGATAGTACTGGTGGATCGATGATAAGAGTCGAGTGTTGGCTGCGTGGATCGCAGTACGACCGGTTGCGAAGGCTGGTGCTACCGAACTAAGGTATATGACGCAGACAGACTTTTTGAAATGGCTAGCTTGCTTTGTGATTCAGTCTGTTTTCCTCAAGGCGCCGTTGGCTAAGTTTTCATTGATTTTGGTTTATAAAAGTTTATTGATAAGTAAAAATTAACAAAGGAATATTTTTTGACGCTTGTCTAGAGCTACATCAACATTTTACAGCACTTATACTTAAGGCGGTTACGTATGTGTAGGCGTAAAAAATTAAAGAGTATTGGTAAATAAACAACTCTTAATATTTATGAATTTGCCTTTAACTAGGTAGGTACATATTTTATGGACTAAAACGTTACTGTAATTAATTAAGATTCAGTCAACCCTTTAAAAAGTGCGTATAAGTTGGACGCTGTTTCGCAATAATGTGTCAACCTACAAGTATTTAGCAATAAAGTGTCAACCCTCGGTGCGATCATTGTAGGTTGACGTTTCTTTGCTAAATACTTGTGGGTTGACACATTATTGCGAAACAGCGTCCAGTTTTGTTCAAGTATTTGGCTTAACTGTAACCAAATAGGTACATGCATAGATACAATATGTTTGAGGAAGGAAAAACAATGAATAATGATATTTTTAATTAGCCAAGGAAGCGTTCTACTTTTGACTTGGTAGGTATTATTTATGAAGATTGATATTATATTATCACCTTTATATTATGATGTCATGACTTCTAGACTTATACAAACATTAGAAGTTTTTATTTGAGACGAGGTCATGTAAAGGTCGTCAGGACTAGCGACCTACTATGTAAGTAAAATTAATATTGATCGTGTTGCTCAGCTAGCCACTGCTAGTTGGCTGCCAGCTAAATAATATATGGTTTAAAGGTTTAATAACGGGCAGTTAAATAATAAATCTTAGATTAAAACAGTACGTTTATTAATAAAGCTATTTAAATTTGGGGTAATTACCGCTTATTTCAAAAAGCTCGCTTCTTAATTTATGTGCTGCCAGCTCAATCTTTTATAAACTACCATGTCACAGATTATATTTTTCACGTCCTAGCAACATTTCATTCTGCCATTAAAAAAAAGAAACAGTCGGCCACGCTTGCTACAAAAATCATTTTCACGTTTGGGGGCAGAAATTTCCCCCTTTTGTTTAGTTCTAATATTACCGTAATTTCTCATTTACCGCTGTAACCATACAAGTGTTATCAAAAGTTAGTCATGGCTGATTTAGACGATTTCTTCGCGAAGAAAGATCGCAAAAAAAAGTCGGTCAAAAAATTTGCAACCGCCGAAGAAATGTCTAAGAAATTGGATGACGGCAAACAGAAATCAGAAGTCCGGCCGAAAAAAGAACGGCCAGTTCAAGAGGGCGAGGAGGGCGGTCGCGCCGGGGTGAGTAATAGGCTATTAACGGTGTAAATCGGCACATTTGAACCAATTTTTGGTGCCTCTTTGTCAGTTGTCAAATTTCACTATTAAACACTGATCTCATTATTGAAAAGAGAGCCCTGGCTTAAACTTTCGTGATTGACACGCTGAAGCCACGACAAAAGGGCTACAACCTGTTCCCAGTCCCATAATTCGCGCAGTGGGCGCTGTCGGTCTGCTAATGTGGCATAATTTGCCTCGTCATTAACAAGTAATTCCTTAACATCTTATGTCTATTGAGGCCTTTTAGATTTGTTGCCCCATCAGAATGCACTGTGGATCTTGTTTATTTGTTTTTTGTTTTATAAACTTTCCTTATTGAGGTTATCTCGTTTTATTTGCTTAGGTTATATTTGTGTCACTCCACTTTCAATTTTAATCTGTATAGTCTGATCTCTTTGTTAATGTTTTGTGGAAATATATGTCTGGAGAAATCCTGTATTGTCAGTAATATGATATTAACAACAATAACTACAAAGTCTTATCTCCGACTCAAAATCCGTTGTAACAATGGCTGATAATAATGTTTATGGTTTGTAAGAGGAACAATAATACATTATAAACAACAATAAGTGGTGGTTATTGCATTATATTAGGTGCAGAGTGGTCATCTGGCAATACTACTTTAAGACACTAGTATCTTTTATTGGCTACATTTCTGCACTTGCTGTCTATTTTACTAAGTTTAGAATCTCTTCTAGAAAAACGCCTCTTGTATAGAACAATACATTTTCTAGAAACTGACTCATTTCATTGATTATCAACTGATTGATGACATGAATTTTCTAGAATTACCTGTCTTGTTCATTATTTTTATGAAATAACTTGATTCCGTTTGCATTGGTACATGCCAGCCTAGTAGTGACCCTGCCTTCGAAGCTAGGGATCCTGGGTTTAAATCCCAGTAAGGGCTGATATTTCTGTGATGAGCATGAGTATTTGTTCCTGAATCTTGTATGTTTTCTATGTATTTAAGTATATATTTCTCTATATAAGTAACTTTATCGTTGTCTAGTACCCATAGTACAAGCCTAGTGTGACATTGTCCTGTGATTTACTTTAGTATTTATTTATTTATAACTTCATCTACATAGAACTAGTTTTCTTATTTTTCCTCAGCTAATACACAGTATCTCAGTTTCAATTGGCAAAGTAGATTCTATCCTCTCCTCTTATTAATAAGGTTGTGATTGCTACAGGAGTTTTATTTGACATACTGCTATTTGGCTAAGTAGGGCAGTATAGATAGTGCCTGATATTAGAATATGACCAGACAAAACTATCATTTCCTATCTTCTTACCCAATTATATTGAAAAGGTCTGTTTGGGAAATCTGTTTAGTTGTGTTATGTGTACTTAACATAAACAAACAACACCAAACTCACATAGTTTATTACCTACAGCTTCTATAATAATAGTGGGATATGATAGAAATAATACTAGTAGTTATATTTTCGTGGCGAAAGGTACATTTCTCGAGTTGAGTAATTAGAATGTTAATAGCTCGCTACTTAACAGATTGTTAAGTCTTAATTGGGCATTGGTCATTAATTAATTTAATCATTCTTAAGCTGTAATTAAGACACAATACAAAGCTATACTTAATAGAAGGATTTTAGAGAGGTATTATAATTTGGTTGTTAAAATGAGTTCATGTTTAAATAAATAAATATCAGGGAACAATATCACAGAAATTAATCTAGTCCTGAACTAAGCTCTAGGCTTGTAGTATGGGTACTAAACAACTATATACATAATCATGTGCAGAAATATATAATTAAATACATAGTGAATGATGTCTGTGTTTTATCCGTAAGGGCTATGCAAAATGAGCTTTGTCTGCCTGTTCAAGGCAAAAATAATAGTAGATTATATTTTCAAGGGGATATAAGTAATCCATTGCATCCCAAGATATATTTAGGTTGCACAAGTGTCAGCCTGGAAATGTGAACTTTCATCTTACTATTATCTTATTAGGCCCCGTAAGCAGGGCTTGTATACCGGTTAAATTTTCAAACTATTATCGTGTACTTGCCGCAAAATCTTTTCATTTCGGTTCCGTTCGCATAAATCGCGGTTTAAATAACCGGTTTTTGGAGAAACCTGTATATAAAGTTCTTTACGAATTAACCGGTATTGAGCAAAAAAAACCGGTTTAACCAGACGCATTTCACGCACCATAAACAAGCGCCGCTTAGTGTTTTTATTCAGTGCAATACTTTTGGTTTCTCAATTCGCCGCTCAGGGATTAAACCGGTTAATAAAGGTTAAAATCAAACTGTCAAAACTTTTGCGTTCCCTGGAAAAGTTCGGAGCAAACCCGAATTAAACTGGTATCAACCGGTATTTTTTTAACCGGTTCCGAGCACTGCCTGTGTAATTGGAATTTTAAATCTTTTGTCATACAACACTAAAGTTTGAAATTAGTATTTTAGGGTATGACATCTTAAGATGTCACTGGGTACTGATGGGTTAAGATATGATTATGCAAAAAAAACCTAACTTTCCGAAGAGAAGAGATAAAAAATGTTTGATATATAACCTTTTTTATAAATAATAATAGGTAAATAAATAAAAACTCTGTCTAAGTGAGTCCAAATTGCCTCAGAGTTTACACGTGATTGGCCTCAACTCACTCCACAGCTCACTTAACCTAGCACTTAACCTTACTTATGTAAAGCATTTTAACTCTTAGGAGCAGCATTTTATTTGTTCAGCGTCATCTGTTTTAAGTTCTCAATATGTGGGTGACATGGTATTGAAAAGTGTTAAAAAATAAAAATTCTTAAGCCGGGTCCGCTGCGACGAAAATCTAACAAAACATTGTTTGTCTAACATGTTAGCCAAACATGTTAGTAAAAGTGCCCGTCGTCCGTTGCAACATTAATTAAAAAACGTTTTTGTTGTTCCAAACATTGTTCACGCACAAAATTTATCATGAATACCGACGAAGAGGACGTCTTATCTGTGTTGGCGGTGATGGATCTGATCCAAAGAAGTCAAAACAGGAATATTCCTTTATTAATTGGATAAAGAACAAAGTATTTTCCTTATTCCACTCCATTGCACATCACGTCAACAATCAAATCAATTAAATTAATTCAAAGATGACAGTTGACACTGTGACAGGACAACAGAAACAGTATGACGGGCAAACACAAAATGAACGCTGCGCCCCCCTCCGCAGGCGAACGCGGGGGATGTTTTCCATCCGTCGCGGCAAACATGTTTGAGTGTTTTTGCTAACAAAAACATTTAGACCACGCCCCTATTATGTTAGAAAAACATGTTAGGTGTTAGAAAAACACAAAAACAGGTCGCAGCGGACCCGGCTTTATTAATTACCAACTTGATACTTTTCAAATTACTATACAAAGTTAGGAAATGTAGCATGATAAATAACTGCATAGCGGTTTCAAAATAAAAAACCGGACAAATGTGAGTTAAAATCGCGTGGAGAGGGTTTTGTAAGTTTTGAGAAGTTTCATATTTTACCTTAAGTACCTACCATAGACTTATAAGAACTGTGATCCGATATTTTTGTTAAAATTTTAGTCTTAGTAGTTTAAAATTGTTTATTTTCAATTATATTCGATATCCATTTATCCTTCTAAGGCCCAAGGTCCTACCCATAGTACTTATTAAGTTTGTAATTCAGACCCAGCTCCTTCGACAGTTGAGAAGTCATAGCGTACCACGGACCTACCAGTAGGACTTATAGAAATCCTACTGGTATAACAGAAAAAAAGAGTAGTTTAAGTACTTGGGTCGTAATGAGTATAAAACAATAGTACTACTACTAGGGGGACTACAGGCCATAGTGACTACATGCTGGAATTTTTGGTTGGGCCTTAGGAGCATACATAAGAAGCCCTTTCATTTGATATGTCACATGGAACAGTGTATACAAGTTTTATTTTTTCATTTTCTCATGTGACCCTCGGAAGTGATTTATAAAATTCATTAATTTACGTTAAACGTCCGTGTTTTGGTCACAGACACATGTATAAAAAACTATTTAATTGGTCCAGAGCAAATTGGCTGTGACAGATGGACAGACAGACACATCAGTATTCCTTTGAGGGTTCCTTTTTTCATTCGGACGTGCGGAACCCTAAAAAGCTATCAAAAATTAAGGGAAAAAAGTTAAAAAGACAGTGAAGCGTGGTTGGCAAGAAATCGCATGGAATCAAGGAAGTTTATGGTTCGAAACCCTCTTACAATTGAAAAAGAGGGAGAGTTTTCATGATTTATAAGCAAGAGGAATCCTTTACGTAAACTTTGTCAAATATTAACGATACGCTAGCCTCGTTGGTAGTGACCCTGCCTTCGAAGCTAGGGGTCCTGGGTACAAAACCCGGTAAGGGCAGACATTTGTGTGATGAGCACGAGTATTTCTTCCTGAGTCTTGAATGTTTTCTATGTATTTAAGTATACTTTTTTCTATATAAGTATGTTTATCGTTGTCTAGCACCCATAGCACAAGCCTAATTTGTGTGAGATTGTCCTGCGATATTATTATTATTATTAAATAATTAACTTGTTATTTGGCTAATTCCAGGAAGAAGAAGAATGGAAGGAATATGAAGAGACGGTGAAAGACTACACGGGGCTCAAGATACAGGTGCTGCAGGGCGGCACAGGCGCGCCCGACGCGGGCCGCGACTCGGCCTCCGAGGAGGCGGCGCCCGACAACGGCAAGACCAAGGGGCCATGGAACAAACCTGTATGTTACATTGAACTTGCTCCAGTTTTTAACACTCGCTTTTATTTCGCTCAGTACCGAATCAAAATTACCACGACTTTAGATGGTCTAAAAAGCACATGTCCAATAGGGATCATGCATTTTTTTTTCTTACGCTCTCTTGAAATCGCTACAAAAGAGAAGAATAACCGTATACGCAAAATATGAAGCGTTAAAAAGTCATAGATCAGACCCACTGCAAAAACAGTCTATACAAAATCGACGACAGGAATGACGTCACAGCTGTTGTTCCATGTTTAAAATACAAGGACCTTATAAATAATTTGCATTTATTTCGTAAACTATGTTAGGTTAGGTTAGGTTAATTAATTATGTTCAATATCGTTGAATTAAAATATTACGTAAATAAAATAAGGATGCCGAAAAAAACAATCTATTCTAT
Organism: Acleris holmiana; assembly: GCA_949316455.1. Taxonomy (NCBI): domain Eukaryota; kingdom Metazoa; phylum Arthropoda; class Insecta; order Lepidoptera; family Tortricidae; genus Acleris; species Acleris holmiana. The sequence goes on from OX438788.1 coordinate 7,544,996, forward strand.
ACATTAAAATAAGTTTTAAAACTTTACAAACTTTTGATTCTATATAAAATCTTAATAAACGGGTCAAAACTTGGTGTGTTGCGTTTAATATGTTTTTTTTTAACATTTTCTCCTAAATCATATCAATAAAACTCAATTCTGATTTTCATACATGTTCTCTATTATGAAATTTAGCGATTGTGAGACCCTCTTGACTTTTGACAGCTGTTCCAAACATGCTGTGCATTTAAACTCATAACCTAACAAATATCGTTAAGTACTGTAATACATACAGATTTTGTCTACCTACTACCACAGACAAGAAAGTTGTCATTGTAAAATTGGTTGTAATAATGCTGGTCATTTCCTACGGTTTCCGAACCCATTTTAGAGCACTAATGATAATGTGCGTAATAAAATAATAGTACTGATGCATTATGACAGGCCTTAAAATAACGCTCGTTTCATAATAGGATCACACAAGTGTTTTAAGGCCTAATTATGTACAGTTGCATACACTACTTTATCTACTAACAATTTTCACAACAAGCATGAAGTTCCTATTCTCATGTGACTCGAGATCAAATGTCTTGCGGTATAATTATGTTTAAAAAACATACTGAATTGACGTTTCGTATCGATAACTGTTTTAATATCTATGAATACTAGAATAGAGACCCTGTTGAGTTTAGACAGCTGTTCCATAGATAGTGCATAGATAAGAGACTTTATAAAGGAACATAATATGCTTTCCGACTGTCATATAACCAGAGATCGGGCAAATGGGTGTCATTACTCGCAATAATGTGGACATGATTCCAATTTTAATAAAAAAATAAAAAATATATTAATTTATTTCTTACCTGAACTTTAATCTTGATCCTTTTATTTATAACTATCCTGTAGTTATAAATAAATAATACAGGAGTGCCCATTGATATTATATTAATTTAAGTACATAAGTTTGCTCCATTAACATCCGTGGATTGCGAAAGGAGCTTTCACCTCATATGTTTATTTTAGCCGTGAAAAGGAATAAAATAACCACGGAAAAATTATGAAAATAACTGTTTATTTGCTTAAATAAATGTACACAATGACAAATCTTTGTATCATTTATTTATTAATTATTACTGCCTTGCAAAAGATCAAAATTATTTTTAGGGTAAGTAATCAATTAATGTACTTAATTTAATTTGTTTAATTAAAATCTATGGAGTCATGTCCACATTAATGCGAGTAATGACGCCCATTTGTCCGATCTCTGCATATAACTAATCTATTTTGTAGCATTGTGTCTCGTTTCATACATGGGATTTATTTTAGGTGTTATTACACTTTCAATATGCGATCTGTGATTTTTAAATTGATGGAACAAAGTGAGTTTTTATGTGTCCCCATTTGTATGTTTCGTTGACTATAAATCTGATTGTTCTGATCTGAATTGTTAATCTGATTTTCTTGAAATTTGGTTTAAAGTTCATACGTGAACAGCATCGATCAGTGGGGGCGGAGTTAGGGGTTGGGTTTCGTAAGGCCTCTGTTCGGGCGAAAAACTACTTTAATTCTGAAGCGTCTCGCAGCCATCGCTAGGCATGAAACACTAATCCGCACCTCGTCAATTCCAGCAACAGCAACAGCAACCGAACGCGCCCGAGCCCAAGCCGGAGCCCGAGAAGCCCAAGGAGCCGAAGCCGGTGTCGACGGCGTACAAGCCGCCGGTGGCGCGGACGGTGGCGCGGCCGGAGCCGCTGCGGCGGAGCGCGGCGCGCCACGCCCCCGACATCCACAGCGACGACTCCTTCCCCGTGCTCGGCGCCGGCGCCAAGCGCGACGCCGGCTGGACCACGGCCGGCGCCGGCGCCGCGCCCCACCCCGCCGGCGCGCGCCAGCCGCTCGCGCTCGGGAACCGGTTCACCGACCTGCAGGACGACAGCTAGCCAGGTGAGCGACCTCTACCGGGGGGACAGTTAGTCAGACAAGCGCGACGCCGGCTGGACCACGGCCGGCGCCGGCGCCGCGCCCCACCCCGCCGGCGCGCGCCAGCCGCTCGCGCTCGGGAACCGGTTCACCGACCTGCAGGACGACAGCTAGCCAGGTGAGCGACCTCTACCGGGGGGACAGTTAGTCAGACAAGCGCGACGCCGGCTGGACCACGGCCGGCGCCGGCGCCGCGCCCCACCCCGCCGGCGCGCGCCAGCCGCTCGCGCTCGGGAACCGGTTCACCGACCTGCAGGACGACAGCTAGCCAGGTGAGCGACCTCTACCGGGGGGACAGTTAGTCAGACAAGCGCGACGCCGGCTGGACCACGGCCGGCGCCGGCGCCGCGCCCCACCCCGCCGGCGCGCGCCAGCCGCTCGCGCTCGGGAACCGGTTCACCGACCTGCAGGACGACAGCTAGCCAGGTGAGCGACCTCTACCGGGGGGACAGTTAGTCAGACAAGCGCGACGCCGGCTGGACGCGACGCGAGCTGCAAGACGACAGCTAGCCAGGTGAGGTGTAGGAGGTGAAGCAACAGCGTTCCCATTGTTGTGTTCCGGTTTAAGGATAAAACAACCGGTGAAATTACTAGCATAGAGGCGTTCCACCTTAGTCCTCAGAGTTGGCAACGCATTTGAGGTCTTAGGATTATGATCTTGAGAATTCAAATGTCTATGGGTCTCGAGTTCCAATTACCATCAGGTGGCCTGAGTGCTCGTGTGCCTTCTCCTTAACACAAAAAAAATGGTGAGTGGTCTACTTGCATTGTACTGTACCGACTTAGCGAGATCTACCAACACTCGTAACAAGGTAAGACAGCGTGCAGCGTCAGACAACCGCAACTAAATGCACTCTCAAGGCCACACACGGCATTGTCCTGCACGCTTTTTCCAGACTAATATTATCGAACAGTAAAGGGGATATCAGGCGGTTCACTCGAGTGAATGCTTCATTTTTCTTTCATTCAATATTCACACGGCTTAGCTGGAATGACGTAAAAAAGAACATTCATACGGATGAATGTTCTTTTTGAAGACGCACGACTTCTTTCGACGCCACATTGAAGAAAACTACGGAGTTTTCTTCAATGTGGCGTCGGAAGAAGTCGTGCGTCTTGGTTCCAGCCAGACATAATGGCCGAATTCGAGTGAACGTTCTCTTTGCGTTCAGACTGTTCATGTTTCGTTCATTCGGAGTGGGAATGAAAGATGCCGAATGAAATCATATAACATCGGTTGATCAATTCACTAATGAATTCATTCGGTACTTTTCTTTCACTTAGCGTTCAGACGTGTCACTTTGAGTGAAAGATGCAAAATGAAATAAGAAAATGAACTAAAAATTAACTATCTGATATCACCTAAATCGAATACGGTGAGGCATTATTTGTGTGGCAAAAATGTGCAGGACAATGCCGTGTGTACCCAGCCTTCGAGGTTTCTCCAGTCAGTCCTCCCTGCGGGCCAATTCTCATCGCTTCGAGATCGGTTCTAATTCGAGATATCTCGAAAAAAAATGGTGAACCTCGATTAAAAAATATTTTTCGTATTCTTGTTATCTCTCTATAGAGATATGTCTACTCTCAGCGCTCGACATGCAACGTGTGGTCAGTAGTCGAGACTGTATTTCACGTGTTGTCATTGCTTCATTGGCGACTCTTTAAGCTGTCTAGTCTACAATATATATAAATATAAATATATCAGGGGACAATCCCACACAAATTGACCTAGTCCCAAACTAAGCTCTAGGCTTGTACTATGGGTACTAGACAACGATAAACATACTTAAATAGAGAAATACATACTTCAATATATATAGAAAACATCCAAGACTCAGGAACAAATATTCGCGCTCATCACACAAATATCTGCCCTTACCGGGATTTGATCCCAGGACTGCTGGCTTCGGAGGCAGGGTCACTCGCAACTAGGCCAACGTGTCGTCATATATAGATAAACATAAGAAATGACCCTCGAATTAATAGCAAAGTAAGAAAACTTCCCTGATGCAGCTCTTCATCGGCCTCGGTTATGGTGAGAAGTCCAAGTTTTTGCTCAGGGGAAGGATAGCTCCTTTTTTTTTGAGTAATGCAGACCTTTTTTTATGATAAGGAGAAGGCACACAAGCACTCAGGCCACCTGATGGTAAGTGGAATCTGAGACCCATAGACATTTGAATTCTCAAGACTATTCTATAATCCTAAGACCTAAAATGCGTTGCCAACCCTGAGGACTAAGACGGAATGCCTCTATGCTAGTAATTTCACCGGTTGTCTTATCCCCACACCGGAACACAATGCTCCGCTGCTTGGCGGGTGGTTAATGGATAAGATGGTGGTAGCGATCCGGACGGACCCTGCACAGGCTGCTACCACCACTAAACCCTTATTTGGGCATCTATTCGTATAAATTTTACTCTCACTTCGTCGTACGTATTATTGTACGAAAATATATCGTTTAGTTTCACTTAGTAATCATTGAATCAAGTATCAAAATGATCAAAAGTGATAAAAGTGGACTTGGGATATATCTGACTTCATTGAAGTTTATTAATAGGGTACTTAATGTGGAGTTCAATAATTTAGATATATTTAAAACTATTATTATCGATTACAACTGCTACAAAATCGAGATAACAAAACGCAGCATTCCATTGACAACATTATTATCTTAGGACATTTATATCAAATCATCTCTATTGGCAGTGAGAATACTATTTTCTGTATTAGTAGACATTTTCGTGACATGAATAGTAGACGTACACAATACGAGAAAATCTCGAAGTAGACCTAATCTCGACAGATATGAGAATTGGTTCCCTTGCTGGGTACTGCGCCCTTAGGCAAATCTCTAATTTACATACAACTTTCAACTTTATCCCAGCAAACTCCCCAGCCGCCTGGAGCTCTATTGGCCGGCCTTCCACAATATTATAGGCTAGCGCTGTTCCTTGCTGGGAATGTAGAGGTTATAATGTTTCTGTTTCTTGTTCCAGGTAACACCTATCAGCTTCAAGAAGCAACTTTAAAGTGAAGTGTCAATAAGGACTTGAAAGCGAAGCAAGGCGCCTAGCACACATACATAAACCTATGTAATGCAACCCGAACAACAGTGCATTTCTCCCCGTTTTCCCCCCAGTACTGATTTACCCAGATAACCGTGTTAACTTGACAGTTGCTATTCAAATGTAACGTTCCTAATTTGAAAATAATGAACTTCCCAAGTGCAATAAGTATTGTATCTGTGTACGGAAAAAAAATATTTTATATCGATTTTTAAAAAATGTTGCCAGTGTTGTAGACAATAAGGGAATGACATGTTAATTGTTTTTTTTTAATTAGTCTTACATATTTGGTTCATTGAAATTAATGATGTTTTTGTAGGCTGCTTTTGCATTACCATTTGATGTGTTAGCGTGCTGTCGATTTTTTTAGGGCTATAGACGAAGTGTCTATGGTTGTGTAACAGCGGTTAGTGAGCGTGTATAGTCGCTGTTTTTTTATGAACGCCAAGCGCTCAGCCTAAAGCAACTGTCTTGATAAAAAAAAGTGTAAAAATATAATAGAAAGTGTTGAACATGTTTACATTGTCATTTTTTACGTTTTTATTGAAAAATATAGCTGTGTCGTATGAGTGGAAGACTTAGAAAAATGCTTAAAAAGTGACTAAGCCTTAAGTGAACAAGCGTGGTCTGCACGACTCATTTTTGTATTTATGTGAAATTACTTATTTGTTTAGTGAACTGGTTTTGTTATCTATTGTACATTCGCTGAAGCGGCTCTAGTTTCGATATCGGCAAATCATTCAAACACATTGTACCATAGTAATAAATTATGTATTTAAACTTATTACGTGTTTTATTACATTAACCCTACGTATATCTGACGGGATGTTACCGTCAAATTCAAAATTCGAGCCGTCTTATACGTTGTAAAAAGTACAGAATGTGCGGAAAGAGAAGAGTCGTAGGATTTGAGGGCGTGCCAGTGCTATTTTATTGTTTTTGCTATGCTGACAATGTTAGTTCCCGTCTTTCAGCACAGACTATGTACGTTTTGTTCAACGAATAATGAATTTTAATTCCAATAAACCATAGACTTATGGTTTACTGGGAAAAGAATAAAGTTAAGGCTCTAATAGAGTTCCTTTGAAGTTCAATTTCGAATCATTCGTTTATTTTCGTATTTTTGAAAAACCCTTACTCGAAAGCTAGTGATTAACTTAATATGTTCACGTGTTCCGTTGTACGCAGGAAGTTGACAATTACCTAATTAGAAATTGTTATTATGGCAATAGTATTATGCTTAAACTTTTAATATTTAAAACTATTAAATGAAAAGTTTACTCCGCCAAGGTTCTTTGTCTATGATAGGTTTTGGAAATTTGTCTGAAAATTAAACATCTGGTTTGTTTTTTTTCTAATGATATAAATGAAAACGAACGGTGTGGACCACTTGTTTTTAAATTTTCTATCGCTCGTATAACAAAAATACGGTTTCATCGTTTTTGCTCACTTTCGAGCGCTCGAAAGTCAAAAATCGCCCCCTAGAGCTTCGACACACGACCAAAATTGGTTAAAAAGCGACTGCATAAAGTTGTCGGTTTTTTGAGTCGCATCAAAAGGGATTATTCCTTTTGCAGTATCTTTTAAACGAATTACGACTACTGTTTTCATACTTAAAAGGTACTGCTATAGTAACTAGGTACTACAAGCCATAAAGGGCCAAATATACAAATACGCAGTGAAGCCCTATTTCAATAAGACACCTTACGGCACAACCAACGAAAGCTATACACCCATTACATAGAAGATACGATAACATGTCAAGAGCAATATGGGTGTACCAAGTAGAATAGACCCTCAGCTTAACATTCATATTCCTTGATAGTACATTTTGACAAAATTGAAAGGGTTTCGCTAGAAAATGTTTACAATATTATCAATTTATAAAGTTTTGTTTCATAGTGGCTTGGCGTCCGCTTGTCGCGCCAGCATCGACGCGAGCTCAAACTACATTACTGGCGCTGTCACGCAATGGCCTTGATCACGGTAGAACGAGATGTTCTTTCGGCCCCATCGACGCTTACACATCACAAAAATTGTGTCAGTTTATTTTCTCTCAAAAAAACATTTAAGGACAAGTTTTTGCTGCCGCCTGTACTTTTTTTGGAAAGTCATCTGCTTATCAAGATTAAACTTATAAGTGCAAATACGGTCTACGTTAAGTACTTATAGAGGAGATCCTATCGCCACCTTCCGACTCCATCATCAGACCAACTCTTAGATACCATAATATTGCATTCAGGCATAATATTTGGTCAAAATTGCAGCGCATTGCAGTCGCAGGAACAACTTCAAGCGTCAAATGAACAACTTACTTGGCTAGGCTGTATGGATTTATGTCCTTTGCCTTTCCCTCTGGGATAAAACAAGGTAAAAAAAAAAAACTTACCTTGTAATAAAAGTTGGCGTTTTCGCGCCATTTGCCACGTGTCGGGTCTCCCGCCTCACCGGTGGCGCCATCTTTTAATGTATAGCGCTGTATGGTGTTTTACACTCGCCTGGCCACCATTTACCAGTGGCCCGTTTCACGAAGCTACAAGTTACAAATTCTACTAAAAGGGGTTTCTAGTAGAAAAACTTTCGCTTGTAATTTGTAAGTTCTTGCTTCGTAAAACGGACCTCAGGCAGGACGCTCCTTCCCCACACGATCCACTCCTATTGTTCGCTTGTCTGACAGATATGCCTCGGTTTGGTAAATAAAAGACGCGGATCTGCGGATACGCTACTATTATGATGTTCCAGTACTTCCAGTGAAATAGGGCCCTAAACCACCGCAAAAAACCGAACAAGTACGAATATTCCTATAGGTATACAAATATAAGGAGGAAAGGACAGAGTATTAGACCAGCGCCATAATAACACACAAAACTTACAACTGTACCTTGCTGTACCTTGATAACAATGGTAAAAAAAAAGTAGAGCACAATAAAAAAATACTACGTTTTTCTATGGAAAGAGTTGATTTGTAGTCGACCATTACACGATTTAGATCACCATCTATCGGGAGTAATAGTAAACATTGAGATGCGCCATTGCTAGGACGATGGAGCTCACATGCCAAGAACATGGCTGCCGTTAGTTTAAAATGTTGCCGATAGATGGCACTACGAAATGTAGGTTTTGAAGTTATGTGGTTATTACTTATTTATGTACGTTTTATAGAATGAATATTATTAGAAATCATTTAAAATATTGGTCCAGTTAGTTTTCTTGGAGTCAAAATAAAAGAATATTGGATAATTGCCTTCAGTAAGTTATATTTAAAGAAAAACCTACATCGCGCTAGCGAAGTTTTTAACTTTTATTAGTATATATACAATTTCATTAGCTTATTAAGTGTACTTGCTTCGGCAGTACATATACTAAAATTGGAACGATACAGAGAAGATTAGCATGGCCCCTGCGCAAGGATGACACGCAAAATCGTGAAGCGTTCCACATTTTTTGAATACATTCAATTTGAAAAGATTTTTATTTGGGTTCAATTTAGCCGAACGTTTTCCAAAATTAATTTTCGTGACGAAATGGAAAAGTTACGTTCATTTTTTTTGGAAAACACGCAGCCAACCCATTTTTTTAAATGTCTGTTTGTCTGGGAGCACGGAGCTGAAATCTGTCTAAAAGTTATATACCTTCGTTAATGAGTAGTATGTAAGTGTTAGGTGTGAGTGAGATACATTTTCGAAGTTCAAATAAGTAATTTGAATATCGAAAATAGTATCGACACCATAAGTTAAAATAACGAGGTATGTACAATATCAAGAGTTACTTAAATGGTATGAAATTATGTCGTAAGTGTTTGTTGGTACCTATGTATTTGAGTACTTATCGTAAGTTTCTATTCCCATTTTAAGTAAGGTAACAATTCAAACATCATAGGGTTATAAATTGATTGTTGCAAAAAAAATAACTCTTATCTTCTTTGAATAAGAGTTAGTATCGAACATTGGTCCTTTGTCGAGTACTGGTGTCGTTACCTTAGGTAATTAGGTAGGTATAGTTGTGATCATTGGAGCTGGCCGTGTCTTATCTCGTAGACCCATCAGTCAAACAAAGCCATTGTGTTTATTGTTATGTTCACGCTCCACAAGTGCTTTGAATTGAAAGCGGCTAACTGCAACCGATATTTTTATCTAATAGTGCCTTATGTTTGAAGGAATAAGGTTCAAACTAAAACGAAGGACACATTGGTTTTAACAACTTTATGTTTAAAACAACAGTTCAGACACAATGATGAAGTAAAGAATGACTAAAAGGTTTGATACTTACTACTTCTCTGTAGACTTGTTGTCAGCAATTTATAGTTGTCATATTATTTCCTACTTTCTTGTATTAGTCTGTAAGTCTTCCTAAAATAAATAAATAAATAAAATACTTTTACATACAGACACTTACTTAGGCCTAAGTTCCGCCACACTGCTAGGTTATGAAAAACTCTGTCACCAAAATCCAATGAGTAGCAAACGAAGTCCAGTTAAACGAAGGCCAGGTCGTGAAATTCCATCCAATGTCGAAACAGAAATAATAGATTAGGTACGATTGTCGCAAATAGCATCACATAAGCGACTGGTGGTGGCTCATTACACAAAAGTGAAAGTTTTAATAATAATATCTTCCTACCTGTGCATTTTGTCAACGGGTGCTTTACTTTATCTCTGAACATTATTAATTAAGTTTTCAAGTATCAAGTCGTGTTTGGTACTGTATTCACTTGCAAGTCGTTTAGTATTCTTGACTGCTGTTTCAAAAACAAACGTATCAATATCAATATGCCCTTCATTTTAATTTAAACCTTCCAATCTAAGACTTAAAGACGCTTTTCGTGTCAAGGTGTTTGCAGTTACTACTTTTTATTTCTAACCGTATTTTTGTGGCCACACTTTACAATAGATGATAATGGCTTTGTTAACCAGCTAAGCCGGACTCGGCCAGCTCCAATGATCACAACTATACCTATACCAGCCCGCGAAGTTGGTAAATTCTAGTAACTGTGGTCGTGCCATCAAAAATGGTGAACAAGGAATCGCATTTCCAAAATTTTGAAATGTTGAGATATCTCGTTTTCTGTGCGACTTTTACTAAACATGATTTATCATATTATTTCGGACACTCCTGCGCTATAAGGTTGGCCACGATCTCCCGGACACCCTGTAGAGATATGAAAAAAAACAAGTAAGATATCGTGGGATAGGCCATTAAAATTACATCAAAGTTTATATTTAGTCAAAGCCAATCAAGTGGTATGTAGCGTCATATTACTTACATGCTCCGAAATTTAGTAAAATTAACCAAGAGGTAAGGTTAATAATAGCGTACTTTGGAACAGCTGGTCTAACTTTTTTTTGTTTTTTGGCCTCGAGGAATTAGTTCATAGGGTTCTCTATCGTTTGACTGAATTTCATATGCAATAATTTCGTTTGCCCGAATTTTATAGGAAAGGAAAAGAAAGAAAGAAAAAAGAAAAATACATTTATTCACTGAACACAAAAAGTAAAAACAGTAAACAAAAAAAAGAAAAACATAGTGGTTGGTGTGTCTTCGTGGCAGTGAACCGGACACTGGCTCAACATAATGCTGAGGTGCTAGGCACCTGCAGCGCTGATTTTCAGCCAGCACCGAGTGTGACAAACGGACTGAACGTTGTACAAATACAATTGCCATAAAAGCATTTTTTCTGAAACTGTCAACTATTCAGAATTGTAATAAAGCAAACCTAACCTAACCTATTGGGCTCTATACGATGGCACATAAATATTACCTGAAATAATTATGATTACAGAAAAAATATCTTTATAGCAAATTAAATTATGGTATGTGATATTAGGTAAAATGAAGGTTATATATATAGCCAGTGACCATGGCAAATGAAATTGGTGCAAATGAAATTATGAAAAATGAAGGGATACGTCGAGTCCATAGCCCTCCATTAGCGGTTGGCCTGCAATGTGGGTTCGCCTTCAGACGGGTGGGTGACTTAACCTAGCCCCCTCGCTTCCACTGATGGCAACCTAAAGCACAGCAGGGGCCTCTCAGCTCAGAACCTTTTACCACAGGCCCGTTACGTTGCACGGTGGCATACGGTTCTGTAATGCGGCAACGACCCAGACCGGTTGTCTTCTCCCCACACAAAAATATAGTTAAAAATTACGGTCGACCAAAGAAAACGTTACAGTATAAACCCTGATTTTTAATTGCGTAGAATTCTGACGTTTCTTGGTCTTGCCAGACTACAAAATATTCCTTGAACGTGTGGTGCAAAAAAGTAAAAAAAAAAATCTTTAGAATATTACTTATATGATTTACATATTAGAATTTAAAATGAAATTTTAAAAAGTTAATTAATACAAAGTAATTTTATTTTAAAATCGCACAATCCATACATAATATTTTGTTAAACAAATTTCAGAGGAAAAAGATAATAGTTGTTGGTATCATTCAGATCATTGTCATGTATTACAAACCTTTGGAGTTAAATTATATTATTATATTTAATCATTTTTGTTTTGCGTTTTTATTTTGGAAAAAATAGACTTTAAAATGACAGTTGTCGACTGTCCAACTTAACCTAACCTATTTAATAGCCTATGCAACTAATGTAATATGTAACGGTTTAAGCACAAATACATTTTTTGAGAAATGAAAGTTTGTAAAACGATATAGTTTGTGAAATGATGATGATTTGGTCATAAGTCAGGATACCGATTTGTTATACCTGTACCTTATGTATGTGGAATAGCAACAAATTTAAATGAAGGCCAAAAACGTCAACAATTAAAAAAATGTTTGTTACTCCTGAAACGTCAGAATTTGATAACTGTCAGATGGCTGTCAGAATTCTACGCAATAAAAAATCAGAGTTTAGTGTTTGAGGGGATCCTTCGGCGGAAGTTGTTGGCCATCGTCTTCTAAATAATTTAAAACAGTATCTTGTATGAGTGACTGATTTACGGACAACGCACAGCCGCAACCGGTGGACCTAAGGACTTGAAATTGGAGGGAATATTCCTTGGATATCCTAAGAAGGGATTTTTGGAAATTCATCCCCTAAGGGGTTTAAAAATAGCAGATGTATCGAGGAATCTCTATTTTCGTCAATAAAGACCATGCATGCTCTGGTGTATCTGTGCAATGAATGCATATTTTCAAGCAGTTTTTTTTAACTAATTTGTGTAATTTGTCTAATTTGTATAATAAAATAAAATCATATCATAATGTATGGGTATGTGCGAGATTTTGCCGAATATATTATATTATATCATACCTTTCATCTTCTGTCCAGCGTTTTTTGTCAATCTTCACTCGCTTCCTGCTACAATGTCGAAACTATATTTATATTTTATAAGCTGTTTTATGCACATTAGAATGACGTCTTACCAAAGAAACACTTTTTAACACTCAATTATATTTGTAACGGTCAGGAAGACTTTTTACTCCAAGCACTCAAAGTTGTTTTTGTATGGGAGGCATTTCTTTGTCAAAAAGTCAAATTCGCTAAAGTTAAAAAACCTCAGAACTATCTCAATCTGAATACAGTTAGAAAGTTTTAACTATTGTGAAAAGACAATGTATAAAGCTATAATTTGGCTTGCATAATTAAAAATACCAACCAACCAACAGGAGAATTTGGTTAAAACTGTCAGAAGACCGTGTACAAATAAATATTGGTACTGTGGATTATATATATAATGGCCAAGTCATTGACGCTCTAACATTTTATTACGATTGTATTTTTATTATGTAGTTTCATAACCACTGACTATAACCAAAAGGTGCTGCTTGAAAATTAGCATTCATTATAAAAATACACCAGTGCAGGGTCCGTCCGGATCGCTACCACCATCTTATCCATTAACCACCCAAGCAACAGTGTTCGCATTGTTGTGTTCCGGTGTGGGGATAAGACAACCGGTGAAATTACTAGCATAGAGGCATTCCATCTTAGTCCTCAGGGTTGGCAACGCATTTGAGGTCTTGGGATTATAGTCTTGAGAATTCAAATATCTATGGGTCTCAGATTCCACTTACCATCAGGTGGCCTGAGTGCTCGTGTGCCTTCTCCATAACATAAAAAAAAAACATGTACCTACAATCTAACTGAAGACAACAATGACGGCAGTTGAGTGAGAGTTGAGACGGCCGAATATTTAACTTCGAGCATTGCTTACCCAATTTCATAACCTTAAGTATTCAGTCAGTAGGTCAGTGCTTTTTTGTGTTTACCATGCACTGGTAGATCCTGTACTGAGTTACGGCTTGAGTAGCTACGGCAGGTCGTTTCCAACTCACATGAATGAAATAAAACGATTGCAAATAAGATTCCTCAAATCTCTAGTTACTAAAAAAATGAAAGACCAATGTAACGAAGATTATGAAAAGCTTTTCGAGATTTGTAAAATTATGCCTGTTGATAGGAAGGTAAAATGTTTGCTGGCCATTGAATATTTTAATAAATTAAATTCTATATTAATAAAATTCCGGAGCTTCTCAAGTCGAAACTAAAAAAGTTAAAACATATATTTTGCCTAAATTCACTAATTATTATAGTTGTAGAATAAGTAATTATTTGATTCCACAAATATTTAATGAACTACCGAGCGAACTCATTAATGATTTAGACGGAATAAAGCCAAATGTATTTTTTTAAGTCAAAATTAAAAAAGTTTTATATGTCAAACTAAATTTAAATTAACTAGTGCGTAGATTAAAAATATTCTGTTAAGTGTTACTTGTGAGCGTTATTGATTAAATGAATTCCAGGAGTAAGTGCCGACAAACTGTTCTGTAGTTTGGCACGATTATAGAATAAGAAAACATGTAATGCTTAAAGTAAATAAATATATTTCAATTTTCAATTTGCCCTTGTGTAGACAGTAGAAATAATCAATGACGATTAAATGCCAAGGTTCTAAGTGTGCTCAACAAAAGGTTGGTTGATTTTCTCTCGTTCCTAATCTAATAGACCTATTTTACGTATATAGATAGGTGCGTCACTCACACAGCTCACACTATTCACGGGCGCAGTGGGGTTTCGAGTTATTGAGAGATTTCTATGAGGGGATGCGTTCCTTAGGCCATTCCACGTTTCCAAAGTTCATGCCAACCGATTTTATGTCTTCTTGTTAATCGTTTTTACAAAGGTAGTAAGTTAATAAAACAGCTACAACGATCTTGCAAATTTAATTAATACCTATGTATTTACAAAGTACACGTCAGGTCACCTATACTTAGCTAACTACTATGGTACTAATCTATATTAAATACTGAAATTCTCTTCTAATCTCCTTAAATGATCAACATTAGACTCTTGAGTGGGACTGTGGCTCAAAATATTATTTTTATACACTTCCATATTTCGTTGAGCAGTCGCCATATTACTATAAACTTCGCGCGGCAACAGCCGACTTTGGGCGGGAATCTTGACATTTCCATTTCCCGCCAAGCTAAGGGTGCGTTCAGTGAAAAATCTTTCGTTTGGATAAGTGTGAGGTGGGATTATAAAAGGCGGTATGTCTGGTTTGGGGTAAGGGCGAAGCATGTTTCTCTCTATTTGTTGTTGTTGTTGTGAGGTGATATTGTTCATTGATTTCATCCACTGCTGTTGCTGTGTCGGCGGGATTCTATTCGGGTAGTTAAAGATCCACAGTCTATCGCCAACGAACATCGGACGGGGGGCCACGATGCCAAGACTGCTGTAGTACTGTTGAGCGAGCAATTCTACATCGTTAGTGTACTTCCGTTTCCATTTTGTGCGGCGATTTTGGAACCATATTTTGATCTGTAAGAGAGGAATATTCTGGTTAGTAAAAGTGCTCCTCGGAAAACATTTCTATGGCTAAATTAGACTTTTAGCTATTCCTTTATCTTTTATTACTTAGGCAATCTAATTAAATAAAGAAACAAGCTAAAATGTGATAAAGAAAACAGCAGAGAGAAGCAACTGGCCGGATAAATGTATCAATAATATCTGTGCGCGAGTCTCGGAACCAAGCAACCAAGATCAATTTTCGAAACTTGACCTGTTCGTGCACTAGGATTGCACTGACATACTCGTTAGTGTTGCCGCCGTTGGTCGTTGGTAGACTCAACGCGCAATGAAGGTACGCGCAAATAAGGTGTGATTAGGTAGGATTTTTGTGATTCCGGCCGTTGTAACACAGTCAAAACATCAAGGCAAAAGTAACAATACTTGATCAAGTTCACTTTTATAATATTGGTGTAAGATTATTTATTTTAATCATGTACACACGGGTGACACGAACCCTTTCGGACACATGCATACATGGGGTTAGCTCGACGCGCTTCTGTAAAGTCCGACGTTATTAACCAAATCATAAGATTTGTCAAACAAAAAGTCACTGTGGTTCCATTTTGCCGATTGTAGATAATGTTAATGTAGGTACTTACATAGTCAAAACTAGGGTTTGAACTCGGGACCTTACGATCACGAGTCGATACCCTAGGCCGCTAGGCCTAAATAAGATACGTTAAGGAATAGGATTACGTAAGAACCTGGGTTTCTGTCAGTCTCAGCTGCCGGGCCAGTCTGCCACGAGCTGCCACGGAGAGGTACCGGTTCTTCTCGAACTCCGCTTCTAGGCTTTTAATCTGCTGGGCGCTGAACGCTGTGCGTGCGCGCTTGCCGCGAGAACACCCTGATGATAGAGAAAAAACTATAGCTGACTTAATTTAATACTCAAGTCTAGCGGTAATCATACCCTCGGCACATTAAGTTGGCCTGAGGGTATGAGGGTAAAGTTGTTATAATATTTTTCTGTAGAAGTGTTTGTTGTTTATTAGTACCTACAGCATTGGGAATCCTTGTTAACATTAAGATGAAAGTGCGTCCAGTATGTAAATAGTGAAAGTATCTTTGTAAAATAATATTACAATTCCCTTACTGGGTCTAATCTGTTATTTTTTATGTATTTATTTATAAAGGATCACCAACAGGATACAACGCTTTTAGTTAATAGGTTACATGGTCCAAAAGAAAAGTAAATATAATTGGATCTCCCACTTAGAGGTTATCACAGCATGGACTAAAAACATGCAATAACTTAACCCTACACAAAAACGAGCAAATATTAATAATACATTACATTAACATTATAAACATAATAATTACACAATAGACATTAATCAATTGAATCTAAAAATATATCAAAGGCTTTCACCAACAGATAAAAGTTTATATTTAAAAGCTGAGTCGTGGTAAATGTCAAGTGACAGCCTGGTGGACAGCTTGTTGTACAGGCGAGGCAGGCGAGGCACCGGCGAGTACACCCCAGCTTGGTGCGGCTAAGCCGCACGTGGAATAAGGCGAGTTTTAGGTATACCTATCCCAATTTTTGGTAACAAGGCAGCCGTGCATACCGATTTCTTAGCAGTCTTCAAAGTGGAAGGGTAGTGAGGAACTCTTATCAGCAATAGATAGATAGTTTTAGGGTTCCTTTGAAATTTATTTTACCCCTGCATACTCATAACAAATGCCTATGAAGCTAGCAGTCACGGGTTTAATTCCCAGTAAGGGAAAATATTTGTGTGATGAGCGCGAGTGGTTATTTGATTCCGAGTCCTAGATGTTTTACCTATTTATTTTAAGTTGATTGCACAATAATCAAAGTAGGTACAAATTGCAAATTCTCTACCAGCTACCCAATGGACAAAACAGATGTTTTCTACTATGCATATAAGTAGGTTTCTTGTTGTCTAGTAATAAAAAAAAACATATCAAGGGACAATCTCACACAAATTGACCTAGTCCCAAACAAAGCTCTAGGCTTGTACTATGGGTATTAGACAACGATAAACATACTTACTTAAATAAAGAAAATACATACTCAAATACATAGAAAACATCCGAGACTCAGGAACAAATATGCGCGCCCATCACACAAATATCTGTGTATAACATAACGTCAAGCCTAGAGCTAGGTAAGGTTAGTGTGAGATTGTCCTGATATTTATTTAATATTATCTTTAATAGCATCATAGAATCATTTATTGCAATCAAACGTATTACTGTAAAATGCTAGTTTGTAAACTGTAAACAATGCTAGTTATGGCAGTAATTAAAAGTCGCTGTTCTTACCCAGAAGTAAAGTGTAAAGAAAGCCTCACTTCGTTACACTTGCCTTAAATCAGTCGTTTTAGGGTTTAAGGTAAACAAAAATCATTTTTTTTTAAATAAATAAGCTTTTTCTTTCCAAGCCATTACAACGTTATTATTGTCCCAACCAATTACTTCTTCGAGCAGACAGGACGGACACGGTGCGTCGTCGCCCAGCAGTTATTTTCAATAAACACCTCTCTCTGAGTAATTAGTGGCAATAAATCACCGTGTCATTCGACTACCGACAGCGCCATCTTGAATTCAAGCGACGCCACCGTTTAACAGTGAACGCATCCTAATTATCCCGCCAAAATACACATCGAGCAAACGTCAAAATACATTTAGAAATTCTAAAGTATAACTTTAACGTATAACATAAGATTGAGAGTCGGTTGTGTCTTAATTTTATAAGTGATTTGTTATTTTTGTACAACGACAGAATGAATGTGGAGACGATTTATTAGATCTCGCGATCGTTAAAGAAATTTCAAAGAACATATGTTTAAACGGGTTGTATTTCAGTTTCTATATGATTTAATAGGCGTCGTTTGACTCTAAAACGTTTTAAAAAGTTGTTAAAAAATTAAATATCCGGCGGCATATTTGTTTTTAATGACGTTCCCTTTCACGTAATGTTGTTGTTTTGTATGTGGACTTTGGAATCAATTTATAATGCCAAGTGCAATTATGTTCGTAATAAAAGTAATAAATTGATTGGCGGTAGAAAATAGCTTTTGTGCGACAATATTGGCCGACAAACGTTCTTAAACGACATTCTCGTTCAGTGGAAGCGCAATTAACGTCAATTTATCGTCAAGTGTCGACGAGCGGCGATTGTTTTAACAATTTAGAGATAGAATTAAGATGTTATTTATATCCGAGGTAGTGAATGAAATATTTGGGAAAGTTTACGAGGTTGGCTCGAGTTAAGGTGGATGTTAAAGTTTTCGGTAATAAATGTCAAATAAAAAGGATGCAGCTATTTATTCGGTCTTTCTCTCTATAGCGTAAAATATTATATGGAATGAGATTTATATTACAACGCTTGCTCATCAAGGTGCGCAAAATCTTTACTAGAGATCTAGAATCCGTTAGATGAGATGTGTTGGAATTAGAAAATTCAGAGAGAAGATACAAAGATTTTGTTGATTTTGGCTTAGATTATGTGAAAATGGTCACGATGGGGTTGCCCTCTTGGTGCCGATGACGTCAAAATGACGAAAGTTTGCCCATAAGGTGCTCTAATTTAGCAGGTGTTTAGAGATATTAAGTGGAAAAATTATCAGAATGAATCGCAATCAAAATACGGATCACAGCTTCAGCGTCATTTATTACTAAATATACAACTAAATATTCTGTGAATATTTGCAGCGTCCACCTTTTACCGCACTTGAATATTTATTTTATACTGTTTTTAGTACCTATTTGTTGGTGTAGCTGCTCCCGTCCGGATCGCTACCACTATCTTATCCATTAACCACCCGTCAAGCAGCAGTGTTCGCATTGTTGTGTTCCGGTGTGGGGATAAGACAACCGGTGAAATTACTAGCATAGAGGCATTCCATCTTAGTCCTCAGGGTTGGCAACGCATTTGAGGTCTTAGGATTATAGTCTTAAGAATTCAAATGTCTATGGGTCTCAGATTCCACTTACCATCAGGTGGCCTGAGTGCTCGGGTGCCTTCTCCTTAACATAAAAAAAAATAAAAAGAAACTGAAGTACCTACTTACATCATCTATGAAAATTTCACCTGTCTAGATAGCTATCACGGTTTAATAGATACCTACAGCTATTATCTCAACACAGCGCTGGATAGTAGTCTTTAGTAATAGGGTCCCGTTTTTAGGGTTCCGTAGTCAAACTATGAACCCTTACAGTTTCGCCATGTCCGTCCGTCCGTCCGTCCGCAGCCTAGCTCAGAGTTTCTTAGCATTAGAAAGCTGTAATTTGGCATGAATGTACAAATTAGTGACGCCAACAAAGTGGTAGAAGGTTTTTAGTGTACCTCCCCTACAAGTAACGTGGGGATGTATTTTTTTTCTAGTCTATCCCATAGCGTGGGGTATCGTTGGATAGGTTTTTTAAAAATATCACGGGTTCGTGGAAACAATCTTTCGATTAAGGAATCCGTTTAGGAAATATTAAGCTTTAAAGCGCTAATTTTTGTTAGATTCAAGTGTCCCCCCTCCCCCCCTACAGCCAAAACTACAAATACTACAAATCTGTAAAAAACTTAAATGAAAGCGCATATAATGAATTTAAAAGACGAAAACTATCAAGACTAAGTAGACAACATAGGTTCTTGAGATACAAGCGATTAAAGTGTTTATACCTAATTGACTATAAATAGGAAGTTAGTTATTACTTGTTGATTTTTATGTTTGTAGTAGTTAACGGCTTCGGAACCCTACACTGAGCATGGTCCGACATGCTCTTGCCCGGTTTTACCCTTTGGGTACGGCACTCTAAAAATGGCAGATATAGTCTAAAAAAAAAACATAAAAAAAAAAATGTTCTATGTTCTTTTATGCATTAGTCTCGGTTTCTACTTACGGCCGAACCCTATATTCAAGCCGCGGACAGATAGCCTTAATTCGGATTAAAATTTGACACATTTTGTATGAGCAAATGTCAAATTTCAACCCGAAGTAAGCCTTATCTATCCGCGGTTTGAATATAGGGTTCGGCCGTTGATCTGCTTCGCCTTATTGTATGGTGGTTATCAGTATCTGGGATCCTCTGCCTTGCGCCATCTGTAGATGTACAGGGGAACAGGTACCAACTGATTGGTACCATAGCAACAGTGTTCGCATTGTTGTGTTCCGGTGTGGGGATAAGACAACGGGTAAAATAACTAGCATAGAGACATTCCATCATAGTCCTCAGGGTTGGCAACGAATTTGAGGTCTTAGGATTATAGTCTTGAGAATTCAAATGTCTATGGGTCTCAGATTCCACTTACCATCAGGTGGCCTGAGTGCTCGTGTGCCTTCTCCTTCACATGATAAAAAAATGCCCGGGAAGCCAGCGCTATGAACACAGCGCTGCCTCCATGGTATATTCGATTTCTTGTGTCCTAGAAAGCAATTAACACTTAGCTTTTTAGGCGTGCATTTAATTATAATGCCAGGATACTATTTAATTAAACAATTTTATAGTACAACAGAACAATCGTTTTTATAAATGTTAGGTAAGTTATCTCGATGATTTTTCTTCCATCTGAATGTCAGTATCGATGATCTCGGAAAGTTTAATAAGGGTGTATGCAGAACCGGTTTCGCGATGCCCGATCTAGTGTTCAACCTTTAATTGCTAGTCTTTAATTTCTAATTGCAAATTGACGTGATCGACACCAAAAGTGTGACCCCTGTCACGACATAGAAACCTACCCAGCTTGCAAACATCGCCCGAACGCTCGTTTTAGGGATATAAAAATAAAAATCGTTCAGTCGTAAGAGATTATTATTCAGTCAAATAAATAGTAAAAAAAGCACGGATCAATCAACAATAAACCAAACCAATTTATAACATCTTTCGGTCACGAATGTGAAAACATGTAATAAAAGTCAAATAAATTCCGTAAATATAAACAAACTTAAGAAACATCCGCGATAACTCCTGCTAACTGGCGATTTGAGGAAAATATGCGCTCATTCCCTTATTGTTTACGATACAAAAACTACGAAGATGCTTAAAGTCATTGGAACGTCGTACAGTCTCATTTTGAACTCGCTTATAATCACAAACGATAGTTATTTGCATTACGTACCGACCGCTTTATTTCAATAAATAAATCAAAACACATTGTTACCGCTCAAATAAAATACAGCGCCCTCTAAAAACGTGTGCCCAACTTTATTTCCATGGGGGCAATTTTTAAAGCTCACCGGCGAAAAATGACTAACTTAAAAATCAATTTGTGCAGCGATTTAATCTACGAGCGAGCACACCTTTTGGATTTGATATCATAACGCCTTTATCATATCAAAATGAATGATCTTTTTTCCAAGCGCAAATCACAACAATCCACATATCCGTTCGAAACACAAATTAGTCGTTTGAATCGACGTTCCCGCGACGAGCAAAAGAACGATGATGTCTCATTTTCTAAATCCGTTACGAGGAGATAAATCTCTGCGTCTCTGTCTCGTTAACTACATCTCCCCCTCTAATTACTCAGCGGTTGGGACATGAAAGCGGGTTTATAAGTGGCCAGTGTCATTAAAAAGTTGTAAAATACAGAAGAGGTTTATACGATTTAAATTGATGATATTATGATAACATACATTTCGGTAGGAAGGTAGGTTTGGGTCAATCTGTGGATAATCATATCTTTAACTTTTCATAGATTTACCCAGATTTACCTTTTGTAAATTAAATTAAATAAGTAAAAATATCACGGGACAATCTCACACCAATTACATATCACGTCGTTTATATTATGCCTATAGATACATTCGATTATAGGAAGTGTTTACACAACTTCTTTTAAAATACCTACCTTACCTGAAGTCGGTATTTGGTTTAAAGTATTGTGGAACCCGACTTCAGTTAGACTGGCTTACCATTGAAAAAACAGAAGTGATATCTTGCGTTTTTAACCGACTTCAAAAAAAGAAGGAGGTTCTCAACTCGTAGAGATGTTTTTTTATGTATGTTCCCCGATTATTTATTTATTTAATCTTTATTGCACAAAAAAATACACTTAGTATACAAAAGGCGAACTACACAAAGACCGCTGGACCAATTTGAAGCTATTATTACCTATCATTTTAAAACAAGTTATTTCTTGCTTTTTGAGGACGGGTTTTTTTTTATCATTTTTAGGGTTCCGTACCCAAAGGGTAAAAATGGGACCCTATTACTAAGACTCCATGTCTGTCCGTCTGTCTGTCTGCCTGTCGCCAGGCTGTATCTCGTGGACCGTGATAACTAGAGAATTGGCCTAACATTGTTATTTTACACTTTTCTTCTTCGTGGAGGTTGGCAGTCAGCTCCGCATACTTCTCACATCAAACATGTCCATAACCA
Organism: Acleris holmiana; assembly: GCA_949316455.1. Taxonomy (NCBI): domain Eukaryota; kingdom Metazoa; phylum Arthropoda; class Insecta; order Lepidoptera; family Tortricidae; genus Acleris; species Acleris holmiana. The sequence continues at coordinate 7,567,163 of OX438788.1, forward strand.
TAACTTTTTAGTGACGATAATATGCGTTATGTAGTCCCACATCTAAATTAATATAATAAGAAACAAGCAACGCCTCAACAATCTAATGGAGATTTTGTATCGCCACATTTGTTGAGGTGTCTTCATGCTCAAATCATCAAATGCTGAACATGTTAGGTACTGAAATCGCTACATGTATTCCTATAATATTTAAGAGTTCTCTCGATTTCTGCAAGATCCCATCATCAGATCCTGACTTTGTTATAAATTAATATCAAAATAAATAACTATTGATATGCTACCTAACGCCTCTCTCATATTGTATCTGTGGTTAGAACAGTGTATACTTCTAGTTTTTGTTAATAAAACAAACTAGCAACGATGACATGAAGTTTTATTAGGTTATGTGCTCAGCTCGTTAAAAAATTGTAATTGTTAGTAGTTTTCGTGTTTAGTGTATAAAGATGAGTTCGAATTATCTGGCGAATGTACCAAAGCTGAAAGGTCGTGAGAATTACGACGATTGGGCGTTCGCGGTAGAAAATTTGCTGATACTTGAAGGCACGCGAGCCACAGAGACACTTCAAGTTATAACATCTGATATATGCGGCCCCATGGAGAAGAATTCTATTGGTGGAGCAAGATATTTTCTCCTGTTTATCGATGATTTCAGCAGAATGACTTTCATTTTTTTTCTGAAAGCAAAAAGTGAAGCATTAAGTTATTTCAAAGAATTCAAGTCGATGGTAGAAAATTATCAGAACAAAAAAGTCAAAATCTTGCGGACTGACAATGGTCTTGAGTACTGCAGCAGAGAATTTGAAGACTTCTTGAAGAGCGAAGGCATAGTGCACCAAAAGACGAACCCCTATACTCCTGAACAGAATGGTCTTAGCGAGAGATCTAATCGAACCATTGTTGAAAAGGCGAGATGTCTACTCTTTGAAGCTGGTCTAGAAAGGAAATTTTGGGGAGAGGCGGCAAACTTTGCCGTTTACCTAAAGAACAGGTCAGTAGCTTCAGGTGTTGAAAAAACCCCATATGAGATGTGGACTGGCAAGAAGCCCAATTTACAGGACATACGCATTTTTGGTAGTCCAGTTATGGTCCATATTCCTAAAGAAAAACGTCACAAATGGGACAAAAAGGCCAAGAAACACATACTTGTGGGAATCAGCGAAAATGTTAAAGGCTATAGGATTTATGATCCAGTGAAGAATATAGTGACTACTAGTAGGGATGTAGTTATCCAGGAACTAAAGAAAAAACAAGATTCATTCACTGTCTGCATAGAAAACACAGATTCAGTGGGGGAGTTAATGGAGGAATCTGTTGTTCAATTGGAATCTTCAGAAAAGTCAAATTCAAGTGAGTCTGAGTCAGAATACCTGGATGTTCAAGATGAGATAGTGCAGCCTGGCACCAGCGGCGTGCAACAGCACTCAGACAGAATAGAGACAGTTGATTCACCAGTGACAGTGATAGAAGAAAAGCAGAAGCGACTAAGGAAGAAGCCAGAGAGGTACGGTTTTGCTAACATATGCACAAGCTATGTAGGAGATGATGAGATGACATATGCAGAAGCGATCAGTGGTCCTGAGAAACAACAGTGGTTGCAGGCGATGGCAGATGAGCTGCAGTCATTTTCTGACCATAAAGTATGGGACGTTGTTGATACTCCAGATAATGCAAGGGTAGTGCAGTGTAAGTGGGTACTAAAAAAGAAATGGGATTGTGACAATAATGTGCGGTATCGTGCACGGTTAGTAGCAAAAGGCTTTACGCAAAAAGCCGGTGTGGACTATGAGGAAACTTTTTCACCTGTGATCCGACACTCAACCCTTCGGTTGCTATTTGCTCTGAGTGTACAGCTAGATATGGATATAACTCATTTAGATGTCACAACAGCTTTTCTTAATGGTCATTTAAAAGAAAGGATTTTCATGCATTTGCCGGAAGGTTTTCCTGTCTCAGAAGTAGAATCTAGCAAAGTTTTAAAATTAAAAAAGGCTGTTTATGGCTTAAAACAGTCATCACTTGCTTGGTACCAAAAAGTAGAGGAGACATTGTGTGATTTGGGATTTAGCAAGAGTAAACTGGAGCCTTGTGTATTTGTAAAAAATCATGACAATGGCAAGAAAACTATTGTTGGAATTTACGTAGATGATTTTTTGATATTTTCGAATTGTAAGACTGAGACTGATTATCTGATAGAAGCTTTGAATCGAAAATTTAAAATTAAAAATCTAGGTCATGTTAAAAAATATTTAGGTATGAGAATAACAAGAAATACTAATGAGATTAGAATTGACCAAGAGGATTATATTGAGCAATTGTTAGAGAAATTTGACATGTCTAATTGTAACACATCTGAGACTCCAATAGAGTGTAAATTAAATATTGAAAAAGCAAATGTTTGTGATGAGAATTTACCATATCAAAAATTAATAGGTAGCTTGATGTACTTGGCTGTAATGACCCGACCAGATATAGCTTATTCAGTAAGTTATTGGAGCCAATTTAACAATTCTTATTCACATGACCATTGGACTTATGCAAAAAGGGTTTTGAAATATTTGTCAAAGACAAAAGACTATTGTTTAAAATATTCCAAAGGAAAAGCAGAGCTAATGGGATTTGTGGATGCAGATTGGGCAAGTGATATCATTGACAGACGTTCATATACAGGCTTTTGTTTTATGAAATCTGGCTCTGCCATTTCTTGGGAAAGTAAAAAACAGCGAACTGTAGCTTTGAGCAGCTGTGAAGCTGAATATATGGCTTTGTCTGAAGCTGGTCGCGAAGCCATATATTTACAGAACTTGGAGCGTGAAATAATAGGTTCTTGTAATAAGATTGCTTTATACTGCGATAGTCAGAGTGCATTAAAGCTGGCAAATAATAATCTGTCACACAAACGTTCCAAGCATATTGATGTGCGATATAATTTCATTCGCGAAATTATAAGTAATGATGTCATAGAGACTAAATATTTGCCAACTTCCAGCATGCCCGCTGACTTATTGACTAAAGGTCTATGTGGGGTGAAACATCACAAATTTATGAAAACACTTGGTATTGTTCAGAAATAAACTTATTGTACCTTATGTTTACCACTCCGCATATTAGCATATTATTTTGATATAGTGGGGGTGTTATAAATTAATATCAAAATAAATAACTATTGATATGCTACCTAACGCCTCTCTCATATTGTATCTGTGGTTAGAACAGTGTATACTTCTAGTTTTTGTTAATAAAACAAACTAGCAACGATGACATGAAGTTTTATTAGACTTGGTGACCACCTCGGAAGTAGGAGTCAAAAGAAATCGGTGAACATACATAAAAATAAACACATACAGGGCAATAAAAACAGGGCTGTCTCTGGGATTATCTTTCTTTTTCTTATATTTAAGAGCTAGGCATTACTATTATAGTGCCCGGCCGTTGTGAAGTTAATCCTGACACCTGTCATTCCAGTACAAATTATAACCTCAAACCTAAGAATAGGCTGAATAAGAATGTACCTACTGCGATGACAGATGTCAGGATTTACTTTACAACAGCCGGGCACTATAGTTATTCTGTGGCTAGGCTCTTTTCGGTGGAGCAATCATGAATCAATTTCCATGAGGGTCATGTTCACTCTTAAAAGCAATAGTTGTCTTGCCTGTGGTCAATAGTTAAAAGCTTGTGTGCATATAAGTTTTGTTTTTATATGATAGGTCTCCCCAATTCGATTGAAATTCTCCCCTAGCGTCGTAAGTCCGAGGTCGGCCCAATAGGGGCGCCCTTAGGCATGCTAGTGTAAAAACCCTTTTACAGCGTGGACTCCCATCAGGAGTCCGCCCTCTCTCCGGCGAAGTAGTCAAAGCCATCAGAGGCTAACTACGTAGGTCCCTCAAATTAAATGATAGGTTTAAAGCTGTCCTGATGCCGTTTATGAGGGAATGGGCTTAGCCAGAAAATAAGGCCTTAAAAATGTTAACTTCTGGCGTGTCCGGAAAGACGCTAACCTAAATCTGTGTATGACCTATGACTCTCTTCCTAGAGCCTTTTCTTTTAGGATCTGATACGACTTGACGAGTGGGAATATCCTACTTGACCAAATATAGTCGGGCTCCGGAAATTAACTCTTAACTGAGCCCATTTCACGAAGCTACAAGTTACATTCGTATATATACGTATTATATTCGTAAAAAATATGTAATTAAAAAGCATAAAAAGTGTATACTTTAGTAAGTACACACAACACAACAGAAAATATGTTTTTATTTCAGATTAGATTATTTTCTTGTAAAACAACTCAATGTTACTCAATTTTTAGCTTGTTACAAAGTAAGCTTTCTAGCTACCGATTTTTAGGGTTCCGTAGCCAAATGGCAAAAAACGGAACCCTTATAGATTCGTCATGTCTGTCCGTCTGTCCGTCCGTATGTCACAGCCACTTTATTCCGTAACTATAAGAGCTATACTGTGGAAACTTGGTAAGTAGATGTATTCGGTGAACCGCATTAAGATTTTCATACAAAAATAGAAAAAAAACAATAAATTTTTGGGGTTCCCCATACTTAGAACTGAAACTCAAAAATTTTTTTTTCATCAAACTCATACGTGTGGGGTATCTATGGATAGGTATTCAAAAATGATATTGAGGTTTCTATTATAATTTTTTTCTAAACTGAATAGTTTGCGCGAGAGACGCTTCCAAAGTGGAAAAATGTGTGTCCCCCCCCCCGTAACTTCTAAAATAAGGGAATGATAAATGTAAAAATAATATATGATGTACATTACCATGCAAACTTCCACCGAAAATTGGTTTGAACGAGATCTAATAATTAGTTTTTTTTTAATACGTCATAAAAACATTGATCAAAGCTATCAACGAACTTTTATATTATGTTACTTGCTGCTACGGAACCCTTCATGGGCGAGTCCGACTCGCACTTGGCCGCTTTTTATTGACTTATGTCAACTATTGTACACCATAATTATGGTAGATTGTAGTGATGCACACACAAATGTACTTGACCCCTATATAATATATTATACTTGTTACCTACAGTCATGCAATAAATATATTTTGATTTTGATTTTTGATTTTACAAATTGTCAAAGTCTCTTTCTAACTCCTTTTGCTAGAGAGACAGTCCCGCTTGTAATTAAACGCTTGACGCGATTGGTTTAAAAACAAAACGAATAAAAACGCTAGTTAGCGAACGCATCTTGGCTAGGGACTCCGGTAGTTTCGTTTGTGGCTGTTTGTTGAGTTGTCGGTTGCCACCAGAGATGGGCATTAACCGATTAACTTTTTAATCAACTAATTAATCGATTAAACAATCAATCGCCAAAAAATTAATCACGATTAATTTAATAGCGATGAAATTAGTCGGCGGAGTACACGAATAACGATTAATAATCGTCATTTTAATCGACTAAATTTCGCGACTAATTCTCGATTCAAAATTGGAACACGCACGGTACAAAAATTCAAGATGTTGTAAATGATGTTATACAGATGTAAGTAAGCTGTTAAGCTGTAGCAATCGGTCAACAAAACTCGAATCTTAGACTTACAAAAGAAACGATTTATTTCTAATATTAATCGAGAGAAAATTAATCTAATTAATTAATTGATTAACAATTTTGTCGCTGTTAATTAATCGGCGATTAATTAAATTGTGACTAAATTAACCGAAACTCTTACGACTAAGATTAATCAATCGCCATTTTTAATCGTTAATCGTTAGTCGATTATATTTTGCCCATCACTGGTCGCCACCTAGCTTGTTGCAGATTGCAAATGAGCAAGTCCTTCCTATCATTATTCTTATTCTTATAGAAATACATCATCTGTGAAAATTTCAACTGTCTTATCTATCACGGTTCGTGAGATACAGCCTGGTGACAGATGAACAGACGGACGGACAAACAGACGGACCGCGGAGTCTTAGTAATAGGGTTCAGTTTTACCCTTTGGGTAGTTTGGGTACGGAATCCTAAAAAGACGCCTGTGCGACAGTCGCAAGCATGGCGGCGGCAAATGGCCCGCGAAGGCGCAAAGTGCGTTAAGTTTTTTATTGGTATTTTTAAATGTTATGTTACTGGCGTTAAAAAAGTGTTATTTGAGAATTTTAACTGTCGTTTTTGTTATTTTTCTATACCGTTTTGTGTTTTGCCGTATGCAATTAGAAAACGATATGTCTGTCAATTTGGTGGCATAATTTCGGTGTCATTTTTATCCACTAAAATTACTATTGACGTTTTATTTTGTAAAAATATAGTCTTGCTGAATACTGCAATTACCATTATGTTAATTTATTCTTATTTTACGATCGTACTATGAAAAAGGTTTACTAATGTTTGGTCAAACAACGTTTCTCAAACTGAGTCATGTCCCAAACATATCATTTGGGCAAACGCTTATGTTGCCGAAACTGTAAGCGATTCAGGATTTTTATAAAACTAACCTAACCTAACCTATAGGGCTCTACACGATGGTCCTGAAATAAATCCGGAAATATTTACAGTTTCGGAAAAAATTGCGTTTGCCAAATGACTTTTTTGGGAAATTTATCAGTTTGAGAAACGTTTTTGTGCGAAACGGCAGTGTACCACTAAAAAAAGGATTTTGGGATAGGTATGAGACACGTTTTATATATAATTCTATCTGAATTCACATGGAACTCACACTTAAAATGAAGAATAGATAATGAAGTATCATAAAATTAAACCAGCGCCTTAAAACTTATAATCGCTTATTATAATTTGATTGTAATATAAATAAATAAGTATAGTACTAAGCCTCCGCTGTCCGTCTGTCCGTCCGTCTGTCAGTGGACTATATCTCGTAAAACGTAATAGGTAGACTATTGAAATTCGCAGAGTATATGTATTTCCATTGCCGCTGTAATAATAAATACAAACAAAAATTCAAGCCATACAAAAATGGTACGGAACCCTTCGTGGGCGAGTCCTACTCGCACTTGGCTGGTTTTTATTTGAAGTACAAAGTGGGTTAGTTAAAGGAGTTAGAAAGAGACTAACATACATACATACATACATAAATCATGCCTATTTCACAGAGGGGTAGGCAGAGACCACTTCTTTCCACCTGCTACTATCCTGTCAAAGCTCTTTCACACACATTAAATTTAAAATGCTTGTTATCTGCCGTAATACACAAGAAGCTGGCTAACTGCAATTTAGTCGTCGAAGCATTCTATACTCTAATGGTAACCACATTAAATTTAAAATGCTTCTAAGTTCTACCTATTACTATGCAGATAGCCGCCTACTTTGTTGCAAGGGCAGTATGGCTAACTTTACGTTTTATGAGATGTTATTCTTTTAAAGAAGGCTTTGAGGAGGGAGCGAAGTCATACATCGCATCTTTAGAATTATAGTGACCTATTCCAAATATTCGGAATTTCGATTTAGGTCTCTAGAGTATTAAATTTATGACTCTAAATCGAAAGCTGAAAATGTTTGAATTAGGTCACTATAATTCTAAAAGTGCGACATAGTTTTAACCTACCTAATTGAGAATGCTCTCCCTAAAGTGTTTGTAAGCTCTGACGGGACAACCTAAATTCATCATTTGAGTTGAAAATCGAGTCGTTTAGATACAAAATGCGGTAAGTAGTGTCTATCCCCTCAAACCTAGTTCGATTTTTACGCTTTTAGAATATGTTAGATTATGAAAAATTACTTAGGTCTGTACTTTTCCTTTCAACAAAAATCAGTTATTAAAAAAAAGTTGAAACCGAAATCTCAACTTATTTTTTTTATAGCTGGGTCTAGTTTTAACTTTTCAACTTTTTTTACTTGTTGATATAAATGATTGAAATCGAGTACAGCTAACGCCATCTATCGTCGAATAGCTACAGCATTTCATATAGCTTCTTAACGATAGATAGCATTAGTTGTACTCGTATTTCGTAGTAAATGATTGAAGTTAAGAATAATATGTGTGATTCTATATAAATATCTATGTAACAGAAATAGAAACACTAAACAAGTGGGATGTAGTAGAACTTAATTCTGTTCTTTTTTTTTTATGCGATGGATATTCAGAACTGCCGCTAGATGGCACTAGTAGTATACAAAAACGCTGAAATGTAGTAAAATTACTTTTCTGTTGCTTGAGTTATTTTGTTTAATACTAGCGACCCGCCCTCGCTTCACTCCGGATTAAAGTATTATACATATAAACCTTCCTCTTCAATCACTCTATCTATAAAAAAAAAACGCATTAAAATCCGTTGCGTAGTTTTAAACATTTAAGCATACATAGGGATATAGGGACAGAAAAAGCGACTTTGTTTTATACTATGTAGCGATTTTCGACCCTTGGCCAAAGGTCATCCGTTTTTCATATAAAAATCAAACTTTAAAAGGTGCGTTTATATTTTTTATTATTGAAAAAGGACCAAAAACTTAGGCATGCTAACTCACACAATTGTATATATTTTTCGTCACAAACCGGAACTTCTTTCGCCTTCGTTGTCTGTATGGTTCACTACGTTTAACTATGGTCTTACTTTTTGGTCCTTAAGAGGAATTGCGTGGAAAAAATACAATTAATCATTTTATCGTAAACTCGGATTTTTTCTGACTTCACTTTCTTACACGAAGATACGCTTAGTACTTCGAAAAGAAATCTTCTAATAATTTGAAACGGTTCAAACACTTTTTATATTTTACGTTATTGTTTTTTTTTTATTGAAAAATCATACTTTATTTATACGTTACTAAGGAAAACGTGGTGTGCTCAAAACCTTTGGGCAAGGCTGTATAAATAAAGAAATTTAATATAACGGGGCAAAGTCCCACAAATTGCCCTAGTCCCAAAGTAAGCCTTAGGCTTGTAGGGTAAACTGGGTACAAATGTGTCATTTTTAATTTGACTGCCCATGATTTTGTTAGTATACCAGTTAGCTGACAAGAAAGGTGCATTTATGGCAAAGAACAATTTGTCTGACATACTAGCACTTAAATTTTATCCCTAAATGTAATTATTAACTGTCAGGAGACACTTTTTTTTAAAAGAGGAATAGTGTCACATCTGACCACATCCCAGGGGTAGTTGTGACTACTTGTGACAGCGCTTGGGGTTAGTAGTGACAGGTTCATAAATATGTTAGTTCCACGAGAGTTGAGGTGAATGATCACACACACAGCTACATGAAGTACTGATATAAGAACAGTAATTTCAAAATCCCACTGTCATTACATGACTGTGTTGTTGTGTGCGTGACCTCAACTCTCGTGGAACTAACTATACACCAGAACAGTCTCGTGTGTTTCACTTTTGCGACTAAACTACCCATCCGATTTAGACGAATGAGGTGTCAATCGATTCGTACCTAATTATGATCCGGGTGGCATAGGGTAAATTTTTTTAGGGAAAAATCAATACGTCGGACTTTATTTAAAATAATGGGCGTCCCTTAATTTTATTCTTGTTATTGTATCGAGTGGCGTGTCAAAAAAGAAAAAATAAATTCACAAATATAACATTGGACGACACGTTGCCCTAGTTGGTAGGGTAAGCGTACCAGTGAATGAACAAAATGTTTTTTTTTTCACAAAACAAGGATTCTTTAAACTTCTACAATACAAAGTATTTTTTTTTAGATTGGCTACATTACTAGTAACATCATGGTAACATTAACTTCAACTCAGGTACTTTAGTTGCAACACGGCGGACATCTAAAGTGGAATTGTCGCAGACGTGTTTTCGTTGTATTGGGCGGTATTAAGGAGTCTGGTTTGTCACATTGTGTTTTATGTGATACTGTACTCGTACCAAGCAACTACTATTCGTAGTATGTGTTTATTTTAAGTCTAAGCGATACATTTTTTCTATTTAAATATCATATTATGTGCCTTTCTTTCAAAATACCGATTTTAAGCAAATGTTTCATAACTAGATCACTGAAACCGCTAAAACCAATGAACCCCGGTGTTCATTCACTACAACCGAGTGAATTTTTAATTTTGCTATAATGTGCGATTTAACTGTGGTATCAAAGTTTATTTTGAGTAACATAGACGTTAATTGATTGTCCGTCATGTGGCCAGTATTCGAACAAAATCTTAAATGGGGGTTCATTCACTGGTTTCTAATACAATCTATGAGCCAGTTAATGAACGATCATTATTTTATGAATACTTAATAGTAAAATGTCACGTTTCAACCGACTTCAGATAAAAGGACGTTCTCTGTTTGACCGATATGTGTATGTATATGTGTTTGTATGTATATATGTCTGTATCTTCGTGATTATCTCAAAAACTACTGCACCGTTTTACAAAATTATTGCTGGAATATACCTACCTAATCATTGTACTTTTGTAGTGGTTTTTAAATAACAACCACTATAATTTTCACACGGTGTTGCTTTTGGCAAGGTCAAACCTTCCAAAGACTGACTATTTTTGTTATCAATAACTTCATTAAAATATAAGGATGAGAATTATACCTAATTAAGAAGAGATAAGTCAAAGGCTGACTACATATTTTATTACTTGAATTATTTATTTTCTAATAATTACATTTATAACTCAAATACCTGAAGGTCTCAATTTGAGGCCAGCATAATATTTAATCATGTTAACTCATATGAATAAGAAAAAACTGTTAAAACCATTTTAATGAAACTAAATCAATAAACAATAAAACATTGTTCATTCACTGGTTTCATTTCTTCATTCACTAGGAAATTGTGTTCATTCACTGGTGTTTAGGGGTATCTTCGGCTTAAAATTACTATAACTTTAAATTACGCTATACTTACCATTGTAAAACAAATGTCATAAATTTAAACAAGAATACTTGCTTGACTTATAACGACAGTATATTTGACGGTCCCTTTCTCTATTTAAGTACAATGATTTTTTAAAGTTGAAAATCTCCTTAAGAGTTCATTTACTTCTTTCCTTAGCGGCCCCGGGTTCTAATCCCGATAATTAAGGGCACGCATTTGCGTGATGAGCACTTGGATGTTTTCTATGAATTTAAGTAACTATATACCTATTTCTCTATATAAGTAAGCCTAGTACCCATAGTAGGTACCTACTTTTAAATAACAAACATTGTTGTAGCAGAAAAAATAAGAAATTGTGTTTTTAATTTTTATTAGAATGTTGTATATTCTGAATAAATAAATATCAGGATTATCTACGAAACTTTGCACCCATTTGGATCTCAGTTTTTGATGGGATCTATAACTACGCGTAAGTTGAATTGGTTAATTGTCATTGTCAAAAAATAACGACGTCAGTTAAACTTTAACTCATTGATAACTTTAAAACCAATTTGCAGTAGTTGACCTAAACACCACTAACTTATCATACAATTTTATTATAAAACTTTAATAAATGTAGGTAATTTAAAAAATACTACCCTGCAGATATTAAAACTTAAACAAATCAATAAGCGGTATACAAATCAAGATTAGAAAAAGTTACTACGGTCATTTGTAAAATTTACGGAAAATTATTATTAAAACAAACTCAGTACTCTACCTACCTATATATTTTTTGTTTGAAACAAGTCCCTCACCTGATTGTTGATAATCAGCCGCTTTATCCAACTCCTGCGCATCAGCCGCCGAGCTCTCCACGTCAACGTGAGATCCATCACTTTTCTCATCATCAGACTCTGCATGGTCCACACAGTCAATATAACCCCCTTCTGAATTAACATCAGCACTTGAATTCACTGACGTATCTTCAGGATTTTTCGTATTATTAAATTTATCTGATAAAAGATTCTCAATTGAAAATGGAAGTTTCGCTTCCAATCTTTCCGTTTTAGTTTCATTCACATCCTCAACGTCCATCGCTTCCGCTGAATTCATTTTGAATTCGGAATAGAATTCACGTCTTCACTTTAAAACACTGGCCACCGTTTTGAGGATCCGAATCGTACTTTTTCGTTTCGTTAGTGTCGGGTGTCTCACACGAGATAATAATTTAAACTAATTCGAAGCTTTAACGATGCGTTTTTGTCAAATTGGACCGCTGAAACCGCTGAGCCGGGAATGTTAACTGCCTCTTCTGAAAAACATATTTGCGTTCCATCTCCGCTGTTGATATAGTATCGATCTTAACACGTCAGATTTAAGATTGAATTTTGTCTAGAGATTCAACTGTTTTTAGTGGTTGGGATACGTATAATCGGAATGAAGATGGAAAGCTTCAGCTAATGGGCGTCTTTCTGGTTGACAATTTCGTATGCTACACTTAAGACTTAGCCAATCCAATACCAACCTTAGGTGTTAATAACTAAAGTTGATAGTGTTTTGTGTAACGTTAAACGATGCAAATAGCTGTTGGAGAAGAGTTCCAAGTTATAATTAGAGATGGACCAATCGGGAGCGAGTGGGCGTGGCGGGACGGATGCGCAGGAGTCGCTTTGTAGATCGAATTGGATTTATTTAGGGAGTGAATTATGCGAGCACTCATTAATTGTGATAATTATTTAGTTAGTTTGTGTAATTGGACGCGAAGGGAGCGGGGTGACACGTGTTATTTATCATGGTTGGATAGCTTGCTTGAGATTGTATTTCGGAAGATTAAGTTAATTTGGGTTTAAGTAGTTTTTAATAAGTTTTGAGGTTTACGAAATAATTGTGAACTAAATAAAGTTATTTGGAGGTATCTCAATATTGATTTTACATTTTAATTCCTTTTCAGATCTTATGGAATATGTTTAGAAAAATGAATTAGAAAGAATACTTTATGGACACTGGTTCTTTGTATGATTATCATATAGTACAGTCAGCCTCATACATAAATAAGAACGTTAGTACCTTGTCGCTTTAATGCCATCATAAATAATTAAAAAAATATACAAATATGTCCTAATTAAGTACATACATACATAACATCACGCTTTCATTCCCAGAGGAAGGCAGAGCTATAGAAATACCAGAAACATAAAAAAGATGGTTTGGGAATTCTGTAACCACATTTTGCACATTCAGGCAAAGATGTTACTAGTGTAATTAGCATTACTTAATTAGTGACGGTTGCAAACACATCGCTAAAAGCCCTTATTCCCTTAGTCGCCTCTTACCACATCCACGGGAAGACATGGAGTGCCACTATTCTAACGCGGCAACCACACACTACATAGGTCAATATGTGTTAACGTTAATGATTATAATATCAGACGTCAGGCATATTATTCAATCTCTTACGTTCAGCTCTTTCATCCGCCCAGCTTACGATTATATGACTCGAGTCAAAAGTTATCAAGTATAGCTTAAAGTATAAGAAAAGTTCCCAAGATTCGGCTCAGCCTAGTTCGGTATCCATCGAAAAATGCCCGTGTGTTGTAACCATGTGTTTTGTTTCAATCAATTTATGTTTATTCTTAACAGTATGCGATTTATTATGATTAGTCAATACATTAACATTTAAATACACAACAACCGCACATGGTTGCAATATTAATATTCCGAACTCATCACAGAGCCCTAATTAAGCAATAGGCGAACAAAACCGTCCGTCCCCTACACGTGTAAATTATCGAAGCGCCGGTTGCATACCGAAGCAATTTAAAAGCGCCAAAGTTGAAAGTTCGAATACCAGAGTAAAATATGCGGAAACGAAACCACAGACAATTCTGGAGCTGTCAAATAAACTTTTTTTTTCAACGGCTGAATGGGCATCAATCAAGGCCGGAAAAAATAAGCGCCACAGAGTAACGTAATTATGACAAAATATTTCGGTGATTTGAAAGGGCGCTGAGGGTTTTTTGACGTTATTTATCGTTTCTATCGCGCTAAACATTTGTTTGCGTTAGTTTTATTTTCCGCGAGCAATAAAATATCGGAATGACAATTTAATATAGTTATTTTTGTTTTACTATTTGATGAGTGCTTACAAGAATATTGTACTAAGTATTAGGTAATAATGTTCTTTTTTCTAATATGTGTTCTATCTGTTAAAACATTTTAGCTTCTACATATTATATCTCATGTTTGTCTCATAAAATGTATATCAGTAGTTGTTTTTTTTTTATAAGTAAATAATTAAATGGGATCAGATTAACACTCCGCTTTTTTCTGAAAGCTAAGCTATGTTATGCTGGAGCTATTTTAGATTAAATGCATAATTTAATTACTATACGTAGATTTGATTCATGAGCGATATTAAAAATAAAGTCTTAATTAAAACATTCAAGGACCACGTGGATCTGGTTCCTTTACACTCAATACTCAGCTTTGCCGAATTCAAATTTTGACGTGGTGGAACAAAAAGATGGAAAGGCTTTGTAGCTCCACACCATGTATATTCCGATCAGTGTTCTGGGGGTGATTCTCTCAACACAGCGCTGCGTCGATCTCAAAGGCGAAGTTTTATCCGGCAAGTTTAAGAAGTAACGTCGGAGCGTAGGTACAAAAGTACAAAACACATTTAAGCGCGTGCCTTCTTAATTAGGCAGCTTTATACGACACTGAACTCGACTCACCTGCCTGCTGCCTAATTGAGAAGGCACGCACTAAAATGTGTTTTGTACGCTCCGAAGGGACTTCTTAAACCCTTATAGTTTCGCCATGTCCGTCCGTCCCTCCGTCCGTCCGCAGCCTTGCGCAGAGACTCTTACTACTAGAAAGCTGCAATTTGGCATGAATATTATATTAGTCACGCCAACAAATTGGTACAATAAAAAGAAAAAAAAAACTTTTTAGGGTACTTCCCCTACACGTAATTTGGGGATGTTTTTTTTTTCTCGTCGACCCTATAATGTGGGATGTCGTTGGATGTCTTTCAAAAATATTACGGATTTGTGAAAACAGTTTTTCGGTTAAGTAATCCGTTTATGAAATTACTTGTTAAGCTTTAAAGCGCTAATTTTTGTTAGATTCAAGTGTATCCCCTCCCCCCCCCCCACTACAGCCAAAACTACAAATACAAACTACTCTGAAAAAAATCTTAAATGAAAGAGCATACCTATAACGAATTTTAAAGGACAACTATCACGCCTAAGTAAACATCATTGGTTCTTGAGATACCGGCGATTAAAGTGTTTATACGTACTAAAATCATCTAAGACGGCACCAATTGACTATAAAAAGGAAAATTAGTTATTGCTTGTAGATTTTTATGTTTGTAGTACTTAACGGCTTCGAAACCATACACTGACCAAGGTCCGACATGCTATTGCCCGTTTTTTTTTGTACCTTACTAGCGACCCGCCCTCGCTTCGCTCCGGATTAAAGTATTATACATATAAACCTTCCTCTTGAATCACTCTATCTACTAAAAAAAACCGCATCAATATCCGTTGTGTAGTTTTAAAGATTTAACCATACAAAGGGACATAGGGAGAGAGAAAGCGACTTTGTTTTATACTATGTAGTGATTCGCTATGCTAAGCTGCCACAATTGCACGATAGATGTCGCTGTTACGTTGAGGCATATTCCTGCATCGCGCTATCGGTGTTCTTTCTCAGAAACTATAGATAGTCACGAGACTAGGATCTCAGCGGAAAAACATCGTGAAGAAATTTTAGTATTTTTGAATAACGATTTACCGTCTAAAGGTTGGTATCGTTAAATATATTGTTAATTAATCTCAAGTATCTTTATATAAGATTGTGTTTGTATTGTAAGCGAAAATAGTTTTGATATTGCGATTTTGAACATTTAAGATAGGGATTCAAATCGATTGCCTATTAATTAGACATATGCGGCTATGCGCAAAACGCTTAAATTAAAGGAAAAGACTGATGCGCGTATTGCGCGTCTTTCTAACGGCCAAACTCTATATTTTTAAACCGCGGATAGATAAGGCTTACTTCGGGTTGAAGTTTGACGTTTGCCGATACAAAATGTGTCAAATAGTAATCCGAAGTCAGGCTTATCTGTCCGCGGTTTGAATATAGGGTTCGGCCGCTTATACAGGGTGTCCCAGGAAGTAGTGTCAAGCGGAAGTCCAGAGGTAGTGCACCTCAAGGGGCATCTGAATCACCCCCATGTATGTTCAGCGATTTTTCGTAGTTTCGGAGTTATTGATCATTTTAATCGGAATTATTGTAATTTTTCCTTATGTCCATGTTTCGAAAGACCCTTAATTTCATGTATTAATTCATATTTTTTCACTTTTTTCTTGCATGGTTAGAATCACTATGAACTAAGGAAGTTTTTAAAGCTACATGCCAAGTTTTTTCATGACAACTTTTTGAGTAAAAAAGTTGTCATGAAAAAACTTAGTATGGAAAAAGTAACTCACTAAGTTACTTTTTCCATACTAAGAAATCCCCGTGTTTGTTTTTCACGTAGTATGGAAAAACAAACTTTGTGCGTTTACTCAAAAAGTGGTCATGAAAAAAAACTGGGTATGAAGCTTTAAAAACTTCCTTAGTTCATAGTGATTCTAACCATGCAAGAAACAACGAAAAAAAAATTGAATTAATACATGAACTTAGGGGTTTTTCGAAACATGGACATAAGGAAAAATTACAATAATTCCGATTAAAATGATCAATATCTCCAAAACTACGAAAAATCGCGGAACATACATGGGGGTGATTCAGATGCCCCTTGAGGTGCACTACCTCTGGACTTCCGCTTGACACTACTTCCTGGGACACCCGGTATATAACGCTTATATATACCCACTTACCCTGGGTTCCTATACCTATTCAAAACTTACAAAATGTGTCAAATTTTAACGAGACGTTTTGAAAATGTCCGTGAAGTTCATTTGGATTATTGATAAAAAATATAATGTGACAGATACCTAACTGATCTTTCTTATCTTACCATAAATAATGAAATGCACTGCACTGTAACTATACTCAGGTTGTTTTTTTACTATAAAGTATAGTCTGGCAAACGAAAGCTGTCCCCGAGAAGGAGCGCCAAAATCAAAAAACCTGCAGCTGTTTACTCTGACTGTACACTGAATAAACGGAGTTTGATACTATTTAATTTCCTGATATCTTCAAATGAATGTTGGAGTATCAACTCCGTTTATTCAGTGTACAGTCAGTGTAAAAAACCGCACTTTTCTTGATTTTGGCGCTCCTTCTCGGGGACAGCTTTCGTTTGCCAGACTCTACTGCCTTTTCTGTAGCTCTGCCTACCCCTCTCTGGGAATGAAGGCGTGATAGTATGTAAGTACTGTCTATAGAAATTACTACGTGGTGCCCATTTGTTTTGAAGTGTATGGTGGGAGGTATAATGACAACTCAAGAGTCTGGAGGAATAGTGATCGTTTATTGGTAAAATTGTACAGTTTATATACTATGGGTTCTAGTCATTATCTAGGCTTAAGGTTAATGGTGTGGAACTTATGGTTATGCATTGTCAGCGGATTTAAACTATAAAACTTAATAGAGGCTATAAAGTTTTATAGCATCGTTAAACTAATAATTAGAGAAGAGGTAGGTATCAGCTGTATGTATCAGCTGTTACATTGGTGACCTCACTACAGCATACATAGTATGTATGTAAGTACTGTCTATAGAAATTACTACGTGGTGCCCTTTTGTTTCTTGTATAGAACTTGTATGGCGTAGTACTCCGTAAAAAAAAACAATATCATGCACTCTAGCTTTGCACCTATAAGTACTAGATAGATTAAAGGTTTACATCTACACATTGCACAACCATCAAGTTTCTGAATATTGATAAGGTTGACAGCAGTAAAACCACTCTAAACTTATTTGTTGTCTGTATAGGAAGAAATAGTAATAACACAATTCTTTTAATATTATGGTGTAATTGAACGGCTTCTATTCTAGAAGGTTAAAACGATATTACGTTTGACCTGCGGCTCTACTTTGAAATCCGTAATTTGAACTTCGGATCGCCCTGTCACTTTTTGCAAATTAGTTACGCATCGAGAGCAAAAGGGATAGCAATAGACGAAATTCGAATTACGGATTTCAAAGTAGAGCCCCTGGGCCTCTATTCTAACTGGTTAAAACGATATTGCGTCTAAACTGGGCCTCTGTTCTACCTGGTTAAAACGATATTGCGTTTGAACTGGGCCTGACTGAGCCGCCTTTGAGCACGGTCAAAAGACCAACTCTCGGCGGCTCGCCACGCACCGCTAGCGGGGTGCTCGCTCACAGCGCTTGAGCGCGTACGAATTTGAGCAAAGTCGGTGAGCCGTGCGTGCCTCAAACCGAGGCTGCTCTAATTCGTGGTTATCTTATTAAGGTGGGTACCTTAATAACGTTCATAACTGGTACACTGATTATTCAAAGTAGGTACTAAGTGCATTGAATCAGTTTATACCTACATCAATGAGTAAGTTTTTTTTTTATTGTTTTTTTTTATTTCAATTGTTCTCTTATATTTTGTTTTTACTTGCGAAAGTAAATGTTTTTTTATTTCTTGTGGTTTGCTAACGGTGGACCATGGGTATCTTACTTTTACATGAATAATGAAAGAGACTAACACGAATATTCGTCAAATCCCGTAGCTTTGGACACAACTTAAACCTTTTTCGTAAATCCATTTATTAATTTTGATCGTTAAGCTGGTCACCGTTAAAAGCAGTATCTCAAATAGCCGACGATCATGTTATTTTCGCACTGGTCATACTATGTATAAACGTCACTTTTAGAGTTGCCACGTAAAGTACTTTAACCACAAAATCAGGGGATGTTTTACTTTCTGCTTGATTAAACACGTACTATTTCTCGCACCACAATTAGAGGTAGGTGTTCATAAAAAATCCTACTATGGTTGTCCTTGGCAAAATTGTTCCCCTCCTCTCTTTTCCCAGCAATTTTATGGTGTTTTGTGTCCGCAATAAATAAATCAGAACTACAAATATTAATTTAATTTTACAACCAGTAGGTACGAGTAAGTGATAGAAATACACAATTACATACGTACATAACATCACGCCTTTATTCCCAGAGTGGGATAGGCAGAGCTACGGAAATACCGACTCTAAAAAGACATGTTGATAATTCTGTAACCACATCTTGCATAATACACAATTAAACCGATAATTAAGAGCTAGTCTTTATTAACTCACTCACTTAACCGTTACAAGCAAAGTCACTCGGTTGGCTCTTGTTCGCACTGTTCGCTGTCTGAGTATAGAATGTTCAATGGTTTTTTTTTTTTGAGGGACCTACGTAGTTAGCCTCTGATGGCTTTGACTACTTCGCCGGAGAGAGGGCGGACTCCTGATGGGAGTCCACGATGCTCAACGCTGCGAGTGGATCGCCCTTTATACTCCCAATCCTCGACTGTTACAGAACGTGTTCTGGAATTACCGATTTACTTTAACCCGCCGAGGCCGATCTAGAGAGCTTCTAACCATTGCGAGTATAGCGACCTTGTTTATGATCGCGATGTCTTCGGCTTATGGGTCTAAAATGTTAGCTGCGTATTGCTGTCTCATTTCTAATCGGTATTATCTCCTTCACACGCTTCTTGAAGGTACTGGCGAGCGATACTGAGATCGCGTTTTCTAAACATGCTATCTCTTTCACTCTAAGAGGAAAATTCGCCATATACTGAAATGTATTTAAAAGATTCTGTAAACACCTAAAAATTTATTTTTAGGGAGGGACGTGTTTGACACAGTCATATTTTGAAACATTATGAAAAAAATTACGATTAGGCTAATTTTTGGTCTGGGACTGGGAGTGTATTTTGTGATGTGTAACGCAGTGTACTCCGCGTGCGTATCGCATACGTATGGCAATACATAAAGGGTTATTTTTTTAGGGTTTTGTAGCTCCAAAAGGGAAGGAACCCTTGTAAGATCACTTTGTCGACCGATTGTCTGTGTGTTTGTCAAGACCCTTTTACTTAAGAGCGCGTGGAGGTATCAGGTTGAAATTAACATCAAATATCTCCTCTTTTCCTTCCTTAAAACTGTAAAAAAACAAGTTTCTATGTCAACACAATTCAAAGGTATGGCCTTTTGAGTCTTTTTTTTTCTAACACTTTGCAGGGGAATCAAAATAGGGTACTTCTCATAGACCTAGAATTATGAAATTTAACAAGAAGGAAGGTCTTACAGAACAAGTTAAGTAAAAACCGGCCAAGTGCATGTCGGACCACGCACAGTGAAGGGTTCCGTAGCTGGGATGAACGTTCATGGTTGAAATTCATTTTTATTATTTTTTTATTATTAAAATCTCAAAAACTACACAGCGTATCGTGTTCAATTTTGTTTGGAAGTATTTCGTATGTTCTACTACTGTAATTTTTATTAGAATGTTCTATTTAACAGTTCAAAAGCTACCCACCCGAACAGAATTTTTACGACTTTAGAAGCGTATATCTCGCCAACTGTTCACTTACGTAAAAAAGTCACATAAAAACCTCGGTATCATTTTGAAAGCCCTATCTAAAAATACCCCACACACTGATGTAACTCAAAAAAAAATTGTTCGTCCCCTAGTTACATGTATGGAGTGCCACCCCTAAATATTTTTTTTTTCAATTTTACTGCATCTTTGTATAGCGGTTCATAGAATACATCTATCCTCCAAATTTCATTTATATAGTGCCAATAGGCTCTGAGTAAAATGGCTGTGACATACAGACAGACAGACGGACGGACGGACGGACAGACGGACAGACACGGACAGACGGACATGACGAAATTATAAGGGTTCCGTTTTGCCATTTGGCTCCGAAACCCTAAAAAACCGAAAGTCGTATATTGATTGTACCATCACAAAATTATTATTTTTTGCGTAGTGTATTTGCGAATTATGTATGAAGACAACAGTTTTTCAACGGCAAAGTCAAAGTTTTCTTAACATACTTACAAGTTTGTACGGAACCGTCGGTGCGCGAGTCCGATCGCACTTGACCGGCTTTAATCTTAAATTAATGGCTTTCACTCCTTTTAAACAAGGTGTATTTCGTAAATGTCGAGTTTAAGACAGTCACCATGAACATATTAAAGAATTGAAGTCCATGGATATCACACGCGAGGGCATTATTGTTCAGTTAAGAGTATTTAACTTGGTGAACTAAACAGAAGCACATGGGGTTAGCTCCGCGCGCTTCTGTCAAGTCCCAAAGTGTTACTTAATAACCTTCTGTATATTTTTTTTATTAGTATGGCAACAGCGGGAGACTGATCGACCGCCCGCCTGTTCCGGCCGGGCGTCCCCACCCATCATCATGGCAACAACAGCGGCAAATTTTGACGTACGTTTAAGCTGTCAGTGTCACTGTCAGTCGTTTCCGTCAATTGTTTCACTTGACGTGTCCCTAGGCTTTGTTGTTGTGGTTTACTCGTCGCGGATTTTAGCATTTATTCATTTGTTATTTACGTGCCACTCACACCAGCGGAACATTCTTTTAGTGCGGTCGTTAAACTGCTATCACGATGTGAGAAAACGGCAAGGCGGGGTATAAAACGAGTAAAAATTGTTTTGAACTGCGGCGTTAAAAGAAAAAAGTTTACACCGATAATTCTGAATAACTTTTGCCTTTACTCGTAAAATGTATGCTCCTATTCATGAATAAGTCGTGTTAAGATAGCAAAAATGCGGATCTACTTACGGAAATTACTTATATTATGTGCAATTCTTCTATTTTTATGGTGCGTGGTGACTCTAACGTCTTTATTCGATGTGAAACCGGATCCACAGACTATCAAAGAGCATCGGAACCAGAAAGTGGAAGCTATTGAGACTAAGATCGTGAGTTTAGAGAAATTACTAGATGATCAGAAAGTAGACAGTGATTTGCTGCTGGAGCGAGTGATACAACATTTGGAGAAAAACTTCAAGCCCAACCACACAAGAGAGAAGCCCCTCACGCAGGGAAATATAAGACCGAGTGAGTACGGGTTACATATACTGAATACCAATTTAAAATAGTGTTAACTAGAGTTTGGCATTTTTTATAACTTCAAAAACCGTACTTGCAAGCGAGGCTATTGATCAACATCAGTGCTTAAACATACTAATCATCATTCTAACCTGGCAGTAATCGCTAGGTATTTTGCTATGATCTTAGAAATATATTTTTCAAGTTGAAATTGAAGTACTGTGTGGTATTTTTGAAGGTAAAAAGTCAGTGAAAACGTGTTCAGCGTATACGCTTGATGTTTGTTTATAAACAAACATCGGTAACATCAGTATACAGCACACAGCATCAGTTTGCGATAGCTGTCCGGGTTAGTACGAAATGAGTTTTTTCTAACCTATAGCTTAACACAACAATTAAAGTAACAATAATATGCCCATAGGTCATAGTGTCCCTTCTTGATTTATTATGAAATTATTGCAATGAATAATTTGGATAATACATAATAATTAACCATGTTAGAAGGACATGTTGTAATTCTGTTATTCTTACATACATACATAACATCACAACTTAATTCCCAGAGTGGGGTAGGCAGAGCTACAGAAATACCAACTCTAAATGACTTCTTGATAATTCTGTAACCACATTTTGCACAAACAGGGTAAGATGTTTACCAATGTATTAGTGACAAGTTGCAAGCCCATCGCCTAACAGTACTACAAGCCCTGCAACACCTTTCATCGAATGTATCATTTCATCGAATTTCATTTCATTGAATGCTATTTTCTGCTGAAACCATAATATTTTCAGAGCATCTTAAACATCGAACCTAACCTACTACGTAATTAATGCTTAAGATACCCTGAAAACATTATGGTTTCAACAGAAAATGGCGATCGAAGAAATAAAATTCGATGAAATGATACATTTGTTGAAGTGAAATTCGATAAAATGATGAGGTACCATCCAAACGCGCTTTGTTTGTGCAGAATAAATTACTTACTTACTTACATGGGTCTTAGATCCTGTGTGCCAGCAGGTGGCCTGCTCGGCCTTCTAGCCATAAAAAAAATCTCGAACGCGTTTTTTTTAAAGAAAGCTAGTCGAATCGTAATCGGGATGGTTCTTAGCTGGGTCATTCTCAGTTAAGAGGTAATAGCTTACTGATAAAACTTGGCATGACAAAAAAAAATGAAATTTGATTTAATTTTTTTACAGATTTATCAAAACAACTTGTTTTTTAATATGTGCTAGGTGACCAGTCAATTTTTCATTTTTTTATCATTTTACAGAAAGCCAGGGGAGAGACTTTTATGAAAAAATTTCATAAAATATAAATAAATGCATATATTAAATGTTTGTCAGATTTTTATAAATCTATTAGATGATATGTATATGCATTTTCTAATTATTATTTTTTTATTATTCTTTTTTACCTCAGAAAATAGTGTTTGTTGAGCACAGTCTAGTCCCTCCCCTGGCCTTTTGAAAAACAAGAAAAAAATAAAAAATTGATGGATTATTTTGCAGATCTGAATAATGGAAAGTGTAATTAAGTGTAATAGTTAATTTAAATCAATATTTATACGTTTGCTGAACATTTTTGCAAATGTTGTGCCAGGGGAGAGAAAGCCAGGGGAGAGACTTTTCAGTAAGAAAATCGATAATATCTCAAAAGTATTTAATATTAGTTAATAAAATGAAGTATGTTTGTTATCAATAAGTAAATTAAAGTCAATATAAATATATAATTAAGTATTTAGAAAAATTAATCCAGAAATAAAGCTGACCAGGGGAGAGACTATTTCACCAGATACCATCAAAATTGATGAACAAAGGGATCAATACGAGTGACAAAATGTGGAAAAAAGATCATTATTACAACATTGGCTTATATTTGTGGATCAAATGAATTATGATTAGCATTAATATTACAATAATTAAGATCGCAAATACAATATTTTTTAGATTATAAGAATGCCAGGGGAAGAGACGCAAATTCCGGCGACAAAATGTATCGTGAATATATTCTATTAAAATAAAAAAAAATAGTTACTTCGGTTACATCATTACAATCATTCTTTATATTATTTTCTAATACAGACTAACTTAAAATGTTTCCATGGCTTTAAGATCACGTAAACTTACTGATTTACTGTAAATACTAGCTGGGGACAGGCCAGGGGAGAGAAGTTTTGCATGTTTGAGGTGAAATTGTGACAAAACTAAGTTAATTAATTATTTGAAATTGATTGTCCATAAAGTTGAGCACTTATATTAAGAGATTGTGATATAATATTCTTTTAATTTTCAATAGAAGTATGATTATTTATCCGGGACATCGTTTTTACCTCTTAACTGAGAATGACCCAGCTATGTTTCATTAAAATCGGTCGAGTCGTTTAAAAGATACCAGGCCTGAAAGGTTGCCATTGCATCGGAGGTTTTGAGGTTCCTTACCCAAAGGGTGCCAACGGGACCCAATTCCTAGTCTTCCGCTGTCCGTCTGTCTGTCAACGGGCTGTATCTCATGAACCCTAATAGGCAGACAGAGTTGAAATTTTCATACAGTGTGTATTTCTATTGCCGCTTTAACAACAAATAATAAAAATTTATACAAGAATGATACAGAGCACTTGGCCGGTGTTTAGTTTAATAGTTATTTTTACTAGTCATCACGACACGATTACTCTGCTATTTATCTTAATACCTACAAGTTAGTGCAGAGTTTATCTCGTGCTATTCGTTTTATATTTACGGGAATTCCGTGAATCTGATTGGTTTCGACACTAAAATGACGCCTCACAAAATTCCCCATCGTAATAGATAGCGTAAACATACAGTGGGAAATGAGTCGATCAACTTGTCTTTGTACCTCGTTGCCATGGTGATGTCTCTTGAGTCACTCTTTAAAACCATGATTTTAATAAATAAATCCACTAAATTTCGGTTTTTGTGGCAATTACAATATGTACTTATTTATGGGTTTTCTTTCAAGCATATTTAGTCAACATAAATACATACATAATATCACGCCTTCATTCCCAGAGTGGGGTAGGCAGAGCTACAGAAATACCAACAACTCTAAAAAAAACCTGTTGATAATTCTGTAACCATATTTTGCACAATCAGGCTAAGATGTTTACTAGTGTATTAGTGACAGGTTGCAAGCCCATCGCCTAACAGTATGTACTACAAGCCCTTATTTCCTTAGTGGCCTCTTACGACATCCACGGGAAGACATGGGAGTGGCACTATTCTAACCCGGCAACCACACGGGGAAATATATTAGCGGCATATTTAGTAGTGTAAACCATTTTAAGAAACTCCATTACTATTGTCTCCTGGCTTACGGGAACACGGGACAGAATAAAAACAAAAAAAAATATAATCCGACCAAATGTATAGTAATTTTGTCCACCATCAATAAAAAGTGTTTATACCTACTAAAACCTAAAGCTGGGTACGAATCTGAGCGGCTCAGCCTGAGGCAAGCTCGCCACGCGCGGTGAGCTGCTCGCGAGCCAAATTTGTTACACATAAACAGGCGCGGGTGAGGCAGCGGGCTTGCCGCGAGCCGACATTTCAAAATGGCGTCGGACACGATGACATCCGCGGCTGCCTTTATCGTAAAATCATAATGCACCGAATTATTAATAAAAAGATGAAGAAATTGCCTCGGTGGTGGAACGGCTTAGCAACTAAATCAAATTTGTAAGCGCCTCGCCCCCAAACAAGTTAGAACTTGTTCTGCCCGCGGTACGCTCGGATACACGTCCAAATTACGCGAGGCACGCACAATGAGGTACCTTCGAGCACGGTCAAAAGACCGACTCTCGGCGGCTCGCCGAGCGCCGTTCGCATGCTACTGGCGCACGGCGCGTGAGCGCGTACGAATTTGAGTAAAATAGGTGAGCCGTGCGTGCCTCAACCCCAGGCTGCTCTTATTCGTACCCAGCTTAAGACGGCACCAAATCGAGCAAAATGCACCTCACCGACTTAATAATCATCGTCGATATGACTTTAAATAGAAAATTTGTAAAAAACAAGTAATAACTTGTTTTTTATATTTGTAGTACATAACGGCTTCGGAACCCTACACAGCATATATAATATTCTGACTTTTTTGTTATGATAAGGAGAAGGCACACGAACACTCAGGCCACCTGGGCTGAACCCTGAGGACTAAGATGAAATGCCTCTATGCTAGTAATTTCACCGGTTGTCTTATCCCCACACCGGAACACAACAATGCGAACACTGTTGCTTGGCGGGTTGTTAATGGATAAGATGGTGGTAGCGATCCGGACGGACCCTGCACAGGGCCCTACCACCACTAAACACATGCTCTTGCCCTGTTTTTAAAGAATATGTGAACCAGAAAGATAAACACGGTTTTGTTAACTGTAGCACTGCAACATCTGGTTTCGACTACATCACTTGTTCGCTTGCTCGAGTATCGCATTACTTTAAGTGAGTGATCGTTTCTGTTTTAACCCGACTGCCCAAAAAAAATAGTGTAATGTTTTTATGATTCATGTGCCTATGTATATATGTGAATTGATTTATTCCACGATAACTCCTTAATGCCTTAACCAAACCTAGGCGTATGGGGTATCATTGGAACCGTGAGAATTGCCGCTAAAAAGAAGTCGAAACTGCATGTTTTTTCAATCGTCGCCTTGAATTGAAGAGTAGGCTCCAAAAACATACAACAACTAGGGTCCTATTTTGACTCGTTTACGAGTTACACTTATTTAAACTTTATGTTGCATAGTTCCGCTATCCGATAAAAGATGGCGGTAGCAGTCATTGACATTATTATCCTATAACCTACAGCCAACAAGCAGTGCTCGCATTGTGTACCGGTGTTGGGATAAAACCAGGGACCGGCTCGCTATCCCATTCAAGGGGTTTCGAATGGGTTTTTATAAGGGTTTTACTTAGAAAAGCTGTATCGCTTAAATTAAAAATTAAAAAGCATTTTATTGCCAAGAAGTTTAAATACAATTATACAGACACAAATTTACATCAAGAATAAAATGTAAAGTGAAAAAGAATAACTTATTTCAAGGCAATGGGTGCGGTTTATAAGTCATTTACTTACTAAAAGCCGTTCGATATGCTTTATAAAGCGCTATTTATAAGGGTTATCTGTGCTTTAGCTGTTAAGGTCTCCTTATAGTGAATGGTTGGTTTAACAAATAACTTAGTCATATATTTCGTTCCAAGAGGTTATTGTTTTAGTGGGGTATTCTGTTGAGAGGTTAGTCTTTGAAAGGCTTTTATCGGTGAATTGGGTGGGCGGGTCCCTGGATAAAACCGCCGGTGAAATTACTAGTATAGAGGCATTCCATTTTAGTCCTCAGGGTCGGCAACGCATTTGAGATTTAGGATTACAGTCTTAAGATTGTGGTCATGAGAATGCAAATGTCTATGCGTTACAGATCCCGCTTACCATTAAAAAGATATTGCCTTTGACTTTTGGTATTGTTTTGAACTTGGCGGCCATTACTGTCAAGGAAATAAATGCTATCGAGACGTTGACAATATGGAAAGTTTTAGCCCAGTAGAAAAGAGGCCTTATATCCTCGTTCAGCTTCCCCATGCCATTAAAAAAGTAAAGATTTTTCGGTATTACCGACGTTGTTCAAAGTAATGCCAATTTGACCGTTATCCCCGTAAGACCCAATATAGTAACATTGGAAAAGCAACCTTATTAAATGAACTATAGCCTTTTATCTTCGGTGTATGACCTGGCGACTCGGGAGGTTTTTACTCTAATCCGATGACAATAACGTATCATCGCTGTAACGCGATAAAATTGACGTGCAGTGACACTATCCGAACAATGGTTAGCCATTGTAATTTGTAGTGAACGGCACTGGATATTAGGTGTAGAGTCGACTGGTGTCAATTGTGCTCGATGAAAATAACGTAAGTGCTGTAAGTCGACCGCTTTTTTATGGCAAAAGGCAAACGTGTACACGCCACCGCGGTCTGAAGGCATTTTCATTCTAAAGGTCAAGACTGCAATCCTAAAAGCGCACTTACAAGGACAATTTTGAGTAACAAGGGCCCGTCATAAAGGCGTTTGTAAAAAATATAAGTTGATAACTCCTTGAAAAAGAATGAAGTAATTTTAACCATATGCCAATTTGTTCTACTTAAGTACAAATTTCATTAACTTTACACGTCGACTTATCAACTTATTCACGCCATGCACGGATTTTTTCTTTGGATTTTGATTCCTAAATCCAATACATTCCTTCTAACAATACGGACAACTCCATACATATTTGTTGGGACATTAGGAATTGTATTTTTCTTGTAGAGAATGATGGTCCCGAATAACGCGCATTTTTTTCCAAATCGGTAGAAATAAATTAATCGTGTGCTATTTATTTTTAATTTCCCCCAAAAATAGCTTACGGCGGTACGTTTTCAATAAAAAAACATGCTTATAAAAGTTTATCTCAAAAAAGGTTTACCGGTATTTTTTTTTTCAATATTATCTTGTTACAGTGGAATTATTCTGAGTTCACCACTGACAGATGGATTGCATTCATTTAATTTTCATCTTTAATCTCATACGAATAAAATATTTATTACCTGATCGGTAGACGTTGGTATTCTGAAAATAGCTTTATTTGTATGAACTTAAAGTTGTAAATTAAATGAAGGCAAATTCTCTGTCAGTGGTAAACTCACAGTAATCGTACTGTATCAATAATTGCTCAAAAATTACCTATGTAAGTCCACTTTAAAACTCCAAAGGCGTTGCCAACCCTGAGGACTAAGGGCCGTTATTAATAAAGTAATCTCGACTGTAATGCTCGTCTCAAGATGCGTCAAAAATGACAGTGTTCTATGGCTTGACATTTATAATACCTTGGCGTGTCTTGTGACGGGTCTCTCAACGAAGATGAGTTTATTAATACGGCCCTAAGATGGAATGCTTCTATGCTAGTAATTTCACCGGCTGTCTTACCTCTACACTGGAATACAACAATGCGAACGCTGCTTGGCGGTGGGTGAAGGATTTATCTTTGTTGTGAAATGCCCATAAAATGGACATGTTAGTTTTTTCATTCTTTCTTTGACGTGATTTTTCTCCGAACTCCTTTTTTTTTTCAGTCGCTTATTAATTAACCCGGTCTTCTTTAATTTAAAGATTTTCCCACCAGTACAGTAAAACTATAATGAATGACGGTTGAAAGGCATAACGCTTCAAGTGACATTTTTGGATAATTTTACAATAAGGCGATTACAATGATTTATAAAACTCTGCTGATTCCAAATATGTATACATATATCTCAACATTACACATTGTGTTGCTTGAAGCGTGTTGCCTTTCAACCATCATTAATAGTAGGTACTCACCAGAGTATTAATAGCAGGGATCGTTACCGGTATTCTGCCTACCGGTTTTAAATGGGGTATAACCGGTATAATTGACTTTCGCTATTTATACCGCTAAAGCTCTGATTAGCGGTATGATGAATACCGGTATTCAAGTATATTATCGGTTTAGCCAATTGACAACAATACCTCTTTTTAGGGTTCCGGAGCCGAATGGCAAAAACGGAAACCTTATAATTTCGTCATGTCCGTCTGTACGTCTGTCCGTCCGTCTGTCCGTCTGTATGTCACAGCCATTTTACTCAGAGCCTATTGGCACTATATAAATGAAATTTGGGGGATAGATGTATTCTATGAACCGCTGTACAATGATGTAGTAAAATTGAAAAAAAAAATGTAGGGTGGCACTCCATACATGTAACTAGGGGAGGAAAAAATTTTTTTTGACTTACGTCAGCGTGTGAGGTATTTTTAGATAGGGCTTCTAAAATGATACGGAGGTTTTTCAGTGACTTTTTTACGTAAGTTAACAGTTGGCGAGATATACGCTTCTAAAGTCGTAAAATTTCTGTCCGGGTGGGTAGCTTTTGAACTGTTAAATAGAACATTCTAATAAAAATTACAGTAGTAGAACATACAAAATACTTCCAACCAAAATTGTTTTGAACACGATACGCTGTGTAGTTT
This sequence comes from Acleris holmiana, assembly GCA_949316455.1. Classification (NCBI taxonomy): domain Eukaryota; kingdom Metazoa; phylum Arthropoda; class Insecta; order Lepidoptera; family Tortricidae; genus Acleris; species Acleris holmiana. The sequence goes on from OX438788.1 coordinate 7,596,966, forward strand.
TTGAGATTTCAATAATAAAAAAAAAAGAATTTCAACCATGAACGTTCATCCCAGCTACGGAACCCTTCACTGTGCGTGGTCCGACATGCACTTGGCCGGTTTTTATACTTTACCCCTTAAAACCATTACCAGTAATGTCAGTGTCAATATGCTCGTTTATTTGTATATGTAAATATTTTCGGTGCTCTTACAAAAACGTTACTACTCTCCCTAGACAAGTCTGAAATTGCAGTTAATTAAAGTCTAATTGACATATTTAATACTGTAAATAGTGTATACATAGCGATAAAAACAAAAGCGAAATGGCAACAATACCTCTTATGCGAATATAGGTATTATTTTTTAGCGGTAATAATTTGACAATGTAAATGCAGGTATTGAATAAAACCGGTTTTGCAATCCCTGATTGATAGTTCTCTGCCGTCTAGTGCTTTCACACTCTCGCGTAACAAATATAGAGAGATGCTACAGAGTGTGACAGCTTAGACAGCCAATGAATACTCTGGTTTAACTGTAATTTAAGTAGGTTGAAAGTAGTTTTAGGTTATGTTAGCTTACCATCACCCCCAAAAGGGGCGAAGGACCATGAAATAGAAGCTCCGCATTTGCGGGGCTACACTGCCAAATTGATTTCTCGCACCGGGAAATGTGCGACGGGAAGACATTGTAATGTCAACAGTAATTAGCGATACAATAGAGTTAGAGCTAGTGGCTATAGTGTCGTTCCTTCACAATGGAGTAAGTATCGTAAATGATGTAAGAGAACCGTCACTATTACTGAATTCTTCACGTGGCGGATGTAGTGAATGGACGATCGGATTAACCGGTGATTTGCTCTGTAATTTGAAATGCGAGTCGCTGTTTTTAGGGTTCCGTAGCCAAATGGCAAAAAACGGAACCCTTATAGATTCGTCATGTCTGTCCGTCTGTCCGTCCGTATGTCACAGCCACTTTATTCCGTAACTATAAGAGCTATACTGTGGAAACTTGGTAAGTAGATGTATTCGGTGAACCGCATTAAGATTTTCATACAAAAATAGAAAAAAAACAATAAATTTTTGGGGTTCCCCATACTTAGAACTGAAACTCAAAAATTTTTTTTTCATCAAACTCATACGTGTGGGGTATCTATGGATAGGTATTCAAAAATGATATTGAGGTTTCTATTATAATTTTTTTCTAAACTGAATAGTTTGCGCGAGAGACGCTTCCAAAGTGGAAAAATGTGTGTCCCCCCCCCGTAACTTCTAAAATAAGGGAATGATAAATGTAAAAATAATATATGATGTACATTACCATGCAAACTTCCACCGAAAATTGGTTTGAACGAGATCTAGTAAGTAGTTTTTTTTTAATACGTCATAAAAACATTGATCAAAGCTACAACGAACTTTTATATTATGTTACTTGCTGCTACGGAACCCTTCATGGGCGAGTCCGACTCGCACTTGGCCGCTTTTTTCTTTCTTTCGTCATTCGAGACAGTATTGGATAGCGTTGGTGGCTTAGGGTGTCAGTCATGATAATAAGGTGCAGAGTTCGAACCCCAGCGGTTGCTATGTCTGTCTGTGTACTCGAGCTGTATCTTTTGAACCTTAAGATATAGCGGATCGAAATTTATTTCAGAATACGTGTTATTACGACAGGTTTCCTAACAAATTAAATTAAATAAACTTCTTTAAAATGGAGATGGTCCCCATACAAGACACGTTGTACCGATCGTAAATATAGAAGCGTCAAATTTGGTTTGATTATAGTACAAATCCTAAAGAAAAAACAACAAATATTGAAAACCGTTCAGCTGTTGGGCTCGCACTATTTTTTTATATGGTAACGACAACATTCAAAATAAATATTGATACTTACTGTGCGGCGGTAAGGTGAGAAACCCTCGGTGCACAAGTCCGACTTGCACTTGACCGGTTTCACCTTGACACCTTCCGTGTCTTCACTGAGCGGTCCCAACAGAAGACCAGCGTTGGCTCTACAGCCAGCACATGCAGTCATCACTAACTATCACTAAACACCACCGACTAAAGCATATGTGCATATTGTGCATATGAGGGCACATATGCTTTAGTCGGTGGTGTTTAGTGATCTGGGTCTCAATAAACGTAACAATATGTTGTGTTATGTAATGGCTTTATTGTTATCTGGATCCAGAGGGAATTAATTTGAAAAAAGTAAACAATTTCTTTGTAACAATAACACATTAATAACGAAAAAGAGACAGATAGTGGTAGTTCTTGCGAAACGGTCCCAACTCTGCATGTGCTGGCTGTAGAGCCAACGCTGGTCTTCTGTTGGGACAGCTCAGTGAAGACACGAAAGGTGACACAGACGTTAATGTTAATTTAAAGACAAAAACAAAAGCAAAATGAGAGAGAAGACGACTCACGAGTGTGTCCATGGTTCATAAGATCAGGCAGTGCTCGGTGGCGACCAGAGGAACTAACTCTACACTGTATTTTGTGCCATGCGTTGCGCCCGCGTGCTTATACTCTGTCGTCTGTGGTTGCGTGTTATCGCTTAGTGTTTGTGTATTGTCAACGTTTTGATAACTCTTATGTCATTTACAATAATGGCGGCCGAGTCATAAACGGTTCTTAAACACTTCAAACGCGATATCGATAAATCGCATGAGAATAGAGGCCCAGTACGCCGACCAGAAGAGCGCAGGGGCACAGAATAGATAATAGTACAAGCACAGAAGGCACACTGCTTTGATCTTTACAAAAGCCGTTTTTTTCTTAGCCATAACATTATGATTTGTGGACCACTGACATCGTCGACTCCAGCGCAAGCCAAACGGAACGTTAAGGCTGTGATCGAATGAATTACGTAGGTTAGGTTAGGTCAGATGCTTACGATACCCTGAAAACATTATAGTTTCCGCAGAAAAAAGCGTTCGATGAAATGAAACTCGATGAAATGATACATTCGATGAAAGGTGTTCCGATGAAATGTTAAACACCCAAGTTATATGCATATTTATTACTTACTAGCTGTTGTCCGCGACTTCGTCCGCGTAGAAAAATAAAACATAGCCTATGTTTCTCTGTGATAATATAGCATTCTATACTGGTGTAAGACTTTTTTAAATCGGTCCAGTAGTTTAAGAGCTTATTCAATGCAAACAAACAAATCTATGCTCTTTATAATATTAGTAAAGAACTATAACTCACTAAGTTAGTAGAACTTATCTACTATTAACTATCGCTATTCCCTCGGCATTTTCTTGGAGCCATTAAACCTACATGGTAAACCTACTGTAGGTATATTAATAAAAAAAAGAACATTTTTAATTCTGTAATTTGGTCACATTGGGCTCATTACACGTCGGTGATATCGAGTGAATCTACTAGCGCTTCGGACAAGACCATCATTGCCGAGAAGAAGCGCCGCCACAAACTCTTTTTCAATCTTGAAAAAACAATTAAACTTAAAAGTAAATTACATTACCAGGTAATAGAGTAATAAATAATAATTATGGAAACTAACACAAATAAAATTACAACAAATTGTAAGGTTAATAACATTAAACTAAAAATAATGCCTATAGGAGATGATCACATGAAATATGTTTCAATTTGATTTGTGTCCTTTGTTACGTCATAAAATTGAATGGATCAGTTTCAAAACTCACATCAGCTAACTTCATTTTATATTTTATATCAGATTTATTCATTTTATTGTACTTGATTTTGTTATATCATGATTATCATGAATTTATATCAGTGGCCACCTTGACAGGACAGGACCGCTTATTTAGGTTTACGTTTGACGACACGTTGGCCTAGTTGGGTGACCCCGCCTCCGAAGCCAACGGTCCTGGGTTCATTTCTCGGTAAGGGCAGATATTTGTGTGATAAGCGCGGATATTTGTTCCTGGGTCTTGGATGTTTTCAATGTATTTAAGTATGTAATTCTCTATATAAGTATGTTTATCGTCGTCTAGTACCCATTGTACAAGCCTGGAGCTTAGTTTGAGACTAGGTCTTTGTGTGAGATTGTCCCCTGATTTTTTTTTCGGGTTTAGGGGGATGGCCCCCCGCGCCCCCCGCTAAGCTTCCCCACGATGGAGCCGTCAGCAGAGCGGTTAATTCGATTTCGTTACAACTCAGACAGTCAGTGGGCGTGTTATATTGCTTATCAGTGGCTCCGAGCCATGCTCGCTCAGTATGATATTCGCAGTCATTGTTACTCGCATGCGCGGCTCGGTTATTTCACGCGGCATTTAGATTTTTATTGGTGTTTGAGCTGATCAAATATGGCAAGCGGCTACTTTAAAGCTACGCTTTTGTTTTTTTTAATATTCGGAATGGTGGCTTTTGTCCCCCGAGATAATACAGCCGGGAGACACTTGACGATGCAGCGAGCTTACCAAGAAGGTACTTATTATTTATTTGTTATAAGCAGAGGGCGGAATTCTTATGGCAAAAATTCAAATGTCATAGGAATATAACATTTTGATTTATCGACTTTTCCAGTTGTCGATATTGCGGAATCTCTATGCAATTTTAGTTCTGCTTTTGTATTTGAAATGTAAATGTCATTCTTCATTCGCATTTAGTTGTTGTTTTCAACAATACGTGAAGCTTTAAGATTAAATCTGTATTTATTATTTTCTAAAATATATGTCTTTATTAACGGTAAATAACAAAATGAAAATCAACCTAGAAATAAAACTAAATCTAAGACATAAAAGTAAGTATACAATAATAATGAAAACTACACCTACATTTACATGAAACTACTTAGATTAATGAAAAAGACCGCTACCAGAGGGTATTTTTAATATTGTTTTTTTTTTTTGCGTAAGTGTAATGTATCGATAGGAAGTATTTTGTAATGTGACTGAACTGAACTTGACAGTAATGTGCTACGTGAACCAGAACTATCTATAGTCAATAAATTACTACGTTCTATCCCTGTGTATGACATAAAAAAAATTGCCATGAGAATTCTGCCCTTTGGTTATAAACTTAAGGTTTAGCGTTTGTTGTGTGTCTATCTGAGGAATCGTCGCTACCAAACGGATTTACCGATTTGGGTGCGGTTTTTTTTAAATAATTAAAACTTACTAGTTTAATCGGGATTGATCGAGGATTTAATATATTATATTAAATGGTTATATATATCTCTTCTCTGAGTAACCTTAGGTCCTGTAACAAAATAACTTGTCTGAATTATTTTAAATTTAACATTGGACGTGTAACAATATGTTAAAAAAAATATTTTTAAAATGTCCAAATTGAGTTTTTATACCGCTTTTTGTTTAAAATTAATTCGTTAAAATAATTGTTTATTGTTTATCTGTTAGTTAAGTCGAAACACTTACCGCCTGTTTCACAATCGACAAGTAAAGCTTATTTGACAGATAAACTTAGCCCTTTCCCTTTCTGACACTTGAAAATAGACAAGGAGAGAGACATCTTTATGTGACAGATAAATTTACTTTTCGATTGTGAAACAGGCCCTTAAAGTAGGATCACTTGTTAATTTTAATCTTCTGCATTTAATGCACGACGAGGTTTATACCATTCAATTTGATTTTACGACATAAATGCTTGCGTGCCCTGGCATACACGTAAACTGCCAATTAAATTCGTACAAAGAAAAAAAATGCTTTAATTGGATATATTCAATTTTATCTGGTATACCCCAAAAACCGAAGCGGAACGAGGGCGGGTCGCTGGTCCCCAGATAAAAAAGATGTCTGATTGTTACAATTGAACTCTTTTTTTCTCGAGGACGTGGTAGTAAGAACTTATAGATACTTTTATTTAATAATTCTATAAGCTGATAAAAAAAAACTTTTGAAATCACCTAGTGTTAGGACTATCTTTTCTTTTAACCTACCGTCAAGCAGCAGTGTTCACATGGCTGTGTTCCGTCGTGGACATAAGACAACCTGTGAAATTACTAGCATAGAGGTATTCCATCTTAGTCCTCAGGGTTGGTAACGCATTTCCGGTCTTAGGATTGCAGTCTTTAGATTGTAGCTTTGAGAATGCAAAAGTCTATGGGTCACAGATCTTACTTACCAACTGGTGGCCTGTGTGCTCGTTTGCCTTACCCATGCCATAAAAAAATATTTTTTAATACAGTTACTCAAAAAGTTTTGCTTTTCGTAGCTGTTCGTGCGGAAAGTTGCATATTTTCGAACTAGTGCTGCACATTGTGCGGAAAGTTAGATTTCTAACTACACTCTAGTTAGAAATCTAACTTTCCGCACTAACTAGAGTGAGTGAGTGAGATTTCGCATTAACTTTTTCATTTTTTTTTAAATATAATTTTGTTTCAACACCCGAGCCGTGCATCCAACCAAAGAGTTTGCATGTTCCTCCACGCTCGCTGATGGCTCGTGCCAAGATACCACGGGACTCGTGTAAAATGACAAACTTTCCGCACTTGCATCAAAATGTACTATTGTTGCCTGGTGCTAGTTTTGCAAATTCATCACTTATTTATTGAGAACAATCCAACGAGTCCAAACTGAGTCGGCACTACGTTAGCTGATATACTGTTGACACCGGACAACTCCAATATTGTCGTAATCTTTATTTCTAATGTAATATTATTGTGTGGTTGCCGGGATAGAATAGTGCCACTCCATGTCTTCCCGTGGATGTCGTAAGAGGAGACTTACGGAGGAGACTTATAGCCTTACTTTGGATTAAAATTTGTCACATTGTGTATGGGCAAATGTCAAATTTCAACCCGAAGTATGCCTTATCTATCCGCGGTTTGAATATAGGGTTCGGCCGTTAGGGAATGTAGGCTTAGGTCACTAGTAGAATGACTCGGTCGCAAAATTACCGACTCGCAAAAGACCCCATCGCTTGTAGCCCACATCTCAAAATGTCTGAGTCGTAAAATGACCACATCGCTTGTAGCCTACTTCTCAAAACGTCCGAGTCGCAAAATGACCACATCGCTTGTAGCCTACTTCTCAAAATGTCTGAGTCGCAAAATGACCACTTCGTTTGCGTTACTAGGTAGGTTAGGTTCGTTAGGTAACTTCAAATGCCCGAAGGGCAAATTTCCCAAGAATAGCAGCCCCGCGATGCGGGGCTGCGTCGACTTTGCTAAGACAGGCATAAAATGAAAAAAGCAAAGTGGTCATTTTGCGGCTCAGTCATTTTGAGATGTGGGCTACAAGCGATGTGGTCATTTTGCGACTCGGACGTTTTGAGAAGTAGGCTACAAGCGATGTAGTCATTTTACGACTCGGTCATTTTGAGATGTTGGCTACAAGCGATGTGGTCATTTTGCGATGTGGTAATGTTTCGATCTAGTCACTCTACTAATGACCCGTGGTTACAGAATAATCAAGAAGTCTTTTCACTCTGCGAGTAAAGGCGTGATGTTATGTATTAATGTATGTATGGTATGGAAGTAGTTTAAGTCCCATGAAAGCATAAAGGGTACTATTTATCCCTATAATATATATACTTAAAATAGGGGTGGATCGCTGTCATAAAAAGAGCGACAGAACCTGAAGATTGGATAACTATGTTTTTAATATAAATACGCAACTTGAAAGTTTAATTTGATAGCATCCCACCACCCCCCACAGTACTAAAGAAGACTGCTAACTACAATGTAGTAGTCAAAGCATTCTAAACTTTATTGGTAACCACAAAAAATTTAAAATGCTTGTACTGTTACTTTACAGTTAGCCGCCTCAATTCAGAATAATCGCTAGCAATATCAGCTCTTAGACGCTATAATGTGCATTGTCAGGCTATCAAGTTTTTTTAATGTTCTTGTTTTGCACCGCGTTATAATTTCTACGTTGCAGTGCCTTCACTTTAATGTTGTCTGGGAGAGATCGGTTTCAACGATAAGAGCGCCATTTGTCTACCGTTTATTTTGTTGGGGTGTTAATAAAGTGTATTTTGTATTGTCATCGGACTTATGTACGTGTTCCTAATCTTAACTCATACACGGGACATTACGGTAACTGGTTAAAACTGCCAAGTGAAAAGTGCCACTCCATGTCTTCCCGTTGATGTCTTAAGAGGCGACTAAGGGAATAAGGGCTTGTGGTACTGTTAGCGATGGGCTTGCAACCTGTCACTAATACACTAGTAAACTTCATGGCCTAAATGTGCTGAATGTGGTTACAGAATTGTACACAAGCCTTTTTAGAGTTGTTGGTATTTCTGTAGCTCTGCCTACCCCACTCTGAGAATTAAGGCGTGATGTTATGTATGTAGTTAAAAAAACACGGGACAATCTAACACAGATTGACCTAGTCCCAAACTAAGCTCTAGGCTTGTACTATGGGTATTAGGCAACGATAAACTGACTTATATAGAAAAGTACTGTAAGCCTGGGAGGCGCCTATTCCTAAGCGTAATACTTTACGCACTTTCAACTAAGCTACGTAGAATAAAAGTATACGTCTTGCAGTGATAATATATTCTTTCATTTATTTTAACGTTTAAATATACATTAGTTCATATGTGAATGCCAACGCGGTCCGTTGGAGACTCTGGAGCGTCCCCCTGAAAACCACCGGCGGGCATTCCATATTTCGAAATCTTTTTTATTCAAAAGATTTCGAGACATTTCGACATAACAAAATAGAAAAAAGAAAACAATGAAAGGAGTATGTACTGCTACATCCTTCTTTCATTACATCCCTCGCCCCTCTGGAAGCAAGGTCCCTACCTATGCTATCCTATACGAGACCCTAATGACTACCTAAGGAGGGAACAATACATTAAGGGGGATCGTCCTGCTCTACAGGATAATTTCCTGTGACAATACCGCATCTGATGCCAAAACTTGTGTTAGTGACGTACCATGCGTCATCGGCATCGTCTGCGCTACTTGCCATAGCAAACTTCGACTCTTCAAAAACCCTGCCAAAAATAAAAGACGCGATCCATGGTTAACCTTACATGTCTACTGTCAAACATGCTTGACAGCCCAAACACTGAAGGTGCCTGGTCAACAAGAAAGAATCAATTCCCTTTATACGTTGCCAGCATAAAATTACAAAAGCATTAAACATCGTACCAAGGAGGTTGGTATTGACATTAAAAAAAAAACAAATAGACCCGTGTCTATGCTTTAACGTCTTAGGGTTTGGCGCACACAGTCGCCTTACTTGCGGAACCTTAGACATCCCCTCTCATCAGACAGAGAGTTACTGTCTGTGGTGCCACAGGCACTATTTCTAAGTGAGATGACATCAGATATGTCATGTCACTTTGGCATGACAACTAAACTAATATTCTGAAGGAATATTAGTTTTACCTACCTATTTAAGCCGTGATAAGAATTCATGCTCTGAAAGAACATCAATCGTTATCTCCTATATTGATTTCTTTGTTTGTAGGTATTGACCTACTAACATAATGCTAAAATTTTATTACTAACTACAGCTATGCTAAGATATTTAATTACATGTCATTATATTAAAAAAACCATATATCAGTAGTACAGTTTGCGAACGTAAGCGTCGCCAGATGGCAGCTTAACTCAGCATCAGTACATGAAATTAATAAACACCATTAAAGACATCTGAAAACAAACAATTATACGGGGCCAAGCATCCAAGCTATCGAAGAGCTGGCGCCTATTAAAAGACAAGACATAATAGTTTAAAACAAAATTTCAACGATACGGCTCTACAGAAGGGACGGGCATGGTGCAGTCCAGACATCGGACTTCCTGTGCCTTCCACATCAAAGGCAGGATTGCATGCCAGTGTTCCTTCTGCTAACAGCAGCCGTCAGACTTCTTACATCAGTATTTTCCAACTCAGCAAATGCGCATGAAATAAAAACATAATTATACACAATAAATCAAATAAAGTACAGCTGTCCATAATAACATCATGAGAGCATGAATAAGCATCCAACCATATAACACGTGACTACGTGACTTAAGCACCATAGAAAACATCTGTCAGGCGTTATGTGAGATGAAACCCATACAGAGTTTCTTCCACACCTTACAGGCAAAGTGGAATTCTCATCATAAGACCAGAAGTAATGTTCCCATGGAGACAAGCCTGCATCTCACTTTCCTCTCCCTTTTCATGGCTATTCATGCTTGCTCATGTGTTAACGAACTGCAAAGACAAAAAGAAAGTTAATATTATACATGACTATACACAATTATATACAACTTTATAACTAAGCTCTAGCATGAAATTTCTTTAACCTATTCCTATGAACAATAATACATTTTGTTACCGTACCGACTTTCCTGATCTTATAATTATTATTACAAAGCCTTGTAACAATTTCGAATGGTCCCTTGTATCTCCTAGCAAGTTTATTGCTTAATCCAGACTTGCGCTTCGGACAGTATAGCATTACGAAGTCCCCACTATCATATGAGATATCTTTGGCCTTGATATCGTAGTAAAACTTCTGCTTCAGTTGGGCGCGCTGTATATTCCGGGCAACTTTTCTTCTTAATATCGACAATCTTGTTATTTTATCCGCTAGCGTATCTGAAACCCGGAGATTATTGATGCGCAACTCGATATCAGATTTATATAATGGTTCCTTACCATACACAATCAAATGCGGCTCCACACCTGTGCTAGCCTGTTTCGCGCTATTGTAGGCATAACATACCATAGGCAAATACGTACACCAGTCTCGTTGCTCCTCCGAGACATACTTTGAGATCATGCCCAACAATGTCCTGTTAAATCGTTCCACTAAACCAACTGTTTGCGGATGATATGTTGTCGCATGCGTGAGCGTCACATTAAAAAGACTTGCGGTCTCTCTAATGGTATTAGAAGTAAATACTGAGCCTTTGTCGGTTATCAGCTGTCGAACTCCTCCAAAACGGCACAATATTTCCGAAACCAAAAATTCATTGATGGTTTCCGCGGTGGCTCTGGGCACGGCTTTGCACACTGCATACTTCGAGAGGTATTCCACTGCGACTAAAATATACCTATTCTGTTTATTCGAAATCTGTAACGGCCCTACCACATCGACGCAAAACTTGTCGAATAAATCTGCAACATTTATCGGTATTAATGGTGCGATCACTTTGTTGACATTCCTCAGTTGACACTGTTGACACGACTTGACATATTCGTTTACTTTTTTCTCTGCCTTGGACATGTAATATCTTTCATTAAACTTTTCATATGTCTTAAACAAACCAAAATGTCCTCCAGACACTGGCTCATCATGCAATTCTAGCATGCATTCTGCAAACTTCTCTTGCGGCAATACTAAGAGCTTTCTCGTTTCTTGTCCAACATCCCTTTTCCTATACAATAAATTATCCTGCAAAAAATAGTTTTGATAAACATTCGTATTGCTCTGTCGCATTTGATCCAAAATATGGCGGCAAAATGAATCAGTTCGTTGTGCCGTCCTCATACTATCGCTATTCAGCGCATATAAGACGAATCCGTCTTCTTGTTCGGGAATTCTCTCCATACACTCTGCACTCGGGTTCTCGATCAACGGATTTCTGCTCAAGAAGTCGGCTACGACATTATCCTTGCCACAGCAGTATACAATATCGAAGTCCCAGGACTGTATTGATAAAGCCCATCTGGCGAGTCTGCCGTTCATGTCACGCTTGCTTTTTAACCATATTAACGCTCTATGGTCAGTGACAACCTGAAATTTCATTCCCCACAAATAGTGCTTAAAATAATTTATCGCCCATATTAATCCTAGGCATTCTTTCTCTGTCACTGAATATCTTTGTTCAGCGGCACTTAATTTTCTTGAGGCGTATGCAACTGGCTTCATTTCACCTTCCTTGCCCTGACAAAGGCAACTTCCCAACGCCTTCTCGGAACTATCGACAAACACTCTCGTTATCGCATCCTTATCATTAGAGAAATATGCCAATACCGGTGCGGAACACATTTTCTCCTTCAATTTGTCAAACGCTCTCTGTTCCTCTTCTGCCCAAACAAACCTTTTATTTTTCTTTGTAAGGCTCGTTATCGGTAATGCGATCTCTGCAAAATTATCGATAAATTTTCTGTAATAAGAGTACAAACCCAGCACTGATCTAACCTCCTTTACGTTCCTTGGGGTTTGTATCTGCCTCATTGCCTTTATCTTGTTCACATCGGGCCCAATTCCATTTGCTGACACCTCATGTCCCAAAACTGTCACTTTCTGGTACCCAAATTTGCATTTACTCGGTTTTAGGGTTAAGTTGGCCGATTTTAACCGCGATAAAACCTCTTCCAATGCCGACACAAATTCTTCAAACGTTTTTCCATAAACCAAAATATTATCGACGTATACAACAACCTTTTTGTATTTCAACCCTGCAAGCACCTTGTTCATCACTCGCTGGAACATGGCTTGACTCGTTTTCAAACCAAACGGCAATACATTAAATTCATATAGCCCCGTATGCGTCACGAAGGCCGTCTTTTCTTTGCCTTCACCCAGAGCTAACTGCCAATACCCTGAATTCATATCAAGGTCAGCAAAATATCTGGCTCCCTGTAAACAACCAAGCAAATCATCCGTCCTTGGAATCGGGTACGAATCCATCCTTATTTTTTTGTTTAGCGCTCTAAAATCGATACAAAATCTTGGTGGGCCCTCCGGCTTGTCCACCAACACAACGGGTGAAGCATAAGGACTTCTTGACTCCTGTATTATGCCATTTTCTAACATCTCCTGTACTTGCGCATCAATTATTTGCCTCTGTTTATTCGACACCCGATACGGTGCTTTATGAACTGGTTCATCATCCGTGGTATTCACTGAAATAAAAGTATCCTTATAACATCCCAATTCTCGGGTTGCAAAAGAAAAAGTGTCGCGGAACCCTTTCAATAAACCACCCAATTCTGTCTTTTGCTTGGCCGTCAATCCATCATTCACGTCAAAGACAACCGGTTTCTCGTCGTTAAGGTTTAACAAATAGTTTTCATTGCGCTGCACCCAATCTGTAAAATAAATATAATCAGTTTTCTTCAAAGAAGATTCATTATATACAAACTCATTAGGATCATGAGCACATATAGAAAAAGTTATTTTTTTCTCATTATGACGTGAGATGAAAGGCACCGAACTAATTTGTTTCAGTGTCAGCTGACTCTTTGCGAAATCAATTATTGCTTCGTTTTCTCGTAAAAAATCTTGTCCCAGTATGATTATTTCAGCCGTATCGGACGCAATTTGCATCCCTATTTCGGCCGAGGCATGCACATTGATTGCATAACCGCCTACCGCTCGCAAGGCCATAGGTCCGTGCGTTTGAGAATCCAAGGATAATTTATCCCACCGGGATCTGGAGATACAAGAGACACTCGCACCTGAATCAACGAGTGCTTCACAAATAATACCATTTCTTACTACTGGAATAATCGGTACAGAAACATTCCTAGACTTATCTACAAGGATCGGGTTTGAATCCATGCCGCCTGTCGCATCCCGATCTACTAACGACGCGGCGTGAAGTTTGGGTGCTGCCTTGATGAAGAAGGAGTAACCTCTCGATAATCGGATCGATAACGTTCATTGGCCGTCGCTGCGCCTTGCTGCCTTCGCGAACTTTCTTGTGGTGTCCAAGGGCGTGGGCGTGGACACGGACGAGGACGAAGATCGTGTGACTCGCGTGGTGCTTCTGGTTCAAAGTGCACTCTGCGTGGCGCTATTGTAGCTGGCGTCCCGAACGGTGTCGACTCATCGAATCGTGGTGTGTGCATCGGCTGATCACCGCGGTTCCTGATTTCTTCGAAGTTTACATCTGGATTAAAAACTGGCAATTCTACATTTCTTGCATATGTGTTGTCGCAATTAAATATGTCCTCCATTTGCATTATTGTTTTTCTAAGTTCCTCTTTAGATGCAAATAACTTCGATGCCAACAGCCACTGGTGATGCTGGTTCATAGATGTAATAAAATGCCTTATGAATCTTTCATCATCGATTTTAGCTTTAACAGCTAAGTTTTCTAAGGCGTAGAAATATTCAATCAGCGTTTCCTTGTTTTGCTGCCTTCTGTAGTAAAATTTTTGAGCGACATCACCTCGGCAAGGAAATTGCAGTTTCAATTTTTCCACTAACACTGCGTAGGTCGTGAATTCCTCAAAATTTGTCTTAAACCAGTGAAGGGCTGGTCCATCTAGATATGCGGCGATGGCATATTTTTTCTGCTCATCAGACCATCCTTTGATGATTCCCATGGCCTGGTACTGCATTAAAAAATCCTCCGTATCAGATAGCCCATTATATTTTCCAGTCGCCATTTTGCTATGCTATATGGGAAGGACACGCACAAAAATAAAATACCAATATGGGAACAGTTTAAAGCGAGAATAGGTTAATAAAGATATCACTCAGGTTCAGGTCAGGAGCACTCCACTTCTTGCTTGCGAGAAGATTCTTCGGTTCTCTTATTCTCGATACCCCGCACCTCCACCATGTAAGCCTGGGAGGCGCCTATTCCTAAGCGTAATACTTTACGCACTTTCAACTAAGCTACGTAGAATAAAAGTATACGTCTTGCAGTGATAATATATTCTTTCATTTATTTTAACGTTTAAATATACATTAGTTCATATGTGAATGCCAACGCGGTCCGTTGGAGACTCTGGAGCGTCCCCCTGAAAACCACCGGCGGGCATTCCATATTTCGAAATCTTTTTTATTCAAAAGATTTCGAGACATTTCGACATAACAAAATAGAAAAAAGAAAACAATGAAAGGAGTATGTACTGCTACATCCTTCTTTCATTACAGTACCTACTTAAATAGGGTGTCCCGTAAATCGTCGATAATCTGACAATAGCTGATAGGGCTGCTAATTACGTTTCAGAAAATCTAATTTTAGGTATAGTTAAATGGGGTCGCGGGCGACCTCTAGTAATAACATAACCGATGAAATTGCAATATTATGCTGTCTAAGAGCTGTGGTCGTCAGGCGTGCACATGCACATTTTTAGGGTTTCGCACGTCGAGAGGAAAAAGCGGAACCCTTAAAGGATCACTTTGTTGTCCGTCCGTCCGTCCGTCCGTCAAGACCTCTTTTCTCTGGAACGCGTGGAGGTATCAAGCTGAAATTTATACCAAATAATCAGGTCTACTGTCCCTTGGAGCTGTAAAAAAATCAAACTTCTAAGCCAACGCAGTCAAAAGATACCCGCCGTTTATGCCGCAAATTTCCGCAAATTGGCGAAACTCTCAAGGGAATCAAAACCTAAAGGGTACTTCCAATCGATCTAGAATCTTGAAATTTGGTACGAAGCAACGGCTTATAGCGGCGGGATAAAGGAAAAATTGCGAAAACCGTATGTAGCTACATCACAAAAAAAAAACTTTTTTCGGCAGTTGGTAAATTAATCGCGACCTATGTCGATGTATGGAAACAACAGTTTTTCAACGGCAAAGTCAAGTTCGTCCCTCAATACATTTTTACATTCTTATAAGTTTGTACGGAACCCTCGGTGCGCGAGTCCGACTCGCACTTGACCGGGTTTTTTTACTGTGCGTAACCTCGAGAGCGCTGGTGAGCCTTGCTACTTCGTCGGAACATTGGCATGCAATCATTCTACCACGCAGTCCGACTAACACACAAACAAATACTTGCATAGAAGTAGAATTAAAACAAGTGTTTTACGGCTGGTTTGAAACTGAGCGAAGTGCTCGGGACGCTATAAAAATGCTTAATATTCTTGGTTATTGCAATGAATGGTTATTGGTTATTTACTAGTTTACGTATTTCGAATTTAATGTGGCTACTAATAGAGTATAGAATGGTTCGACTACTGCATTGCAGTTAGACGCCTTCTTTAGTATTATGGCAGTTTATAACCACCGACGCAGAAAAGGGGTGCTATTAAAAAAGGTGCAGAATATATGCGTGTGTCTGTATTCCATCGTAACTCCCAAACGGGTGGAGCGATTCGGGATCTTTCACACAATGTTAGAGTATGGTTCTTGGCTATGTTTTATGAAAGTCTGTTAAGTGATATAATGGGCATTTCGTATTTTCATTGTAAACCAATCTTTATTTAGGTCTCTTGCAGAACCTTTTTTTAGTATCGGGGGGATTGCATGGCTGCTGCCCCCCCCTCTAAAGGTCATCACTAGTGATCGGCACAGACGGAGCAAAACTTTAACAAAACTTACATTACAGTACACTACAGTCATGAAAATTTCTCTACAAGCGCACCCTAGGACACTATCCCTTTATGTATCCAACGAAATTCCTCCAGGGATGTCTTGGGTACAATTCTCTTGAAGTTAGGAGAGCCCGAGACCAATTTATAATGTGTTGCAAAATCCTTCGTGGCATCATAGACGCTCCCAATTTACATGACGACCTGCTGCGTCTTTTCGTCCCAAATAACTACCTTCGTAACAGAGGTCACAAGCTTTTTTCCGTGCCCTTGAGTCGAACTGTTGCTCGCTCCAACTCTCCGCTGCCTCGCACTCTCAACACCTTTAATAGATTTCTCCTAGAACACCCGAATTGTGACATCTTTGTGGATAAATGGAGCAAAATTTTGTTGGAGTGCTTACGGTTCTGTGAGGTCGATGAATGATTGTTTTATTTTTATTATTATTATTATTATTATTATTATTACTTTTTACTACTTATACAACGTTTTCCTTTTTTAATTATACACATTTATTATTGATATACCATTTATCCTTATAAGTACCTAATCACCAAGAACTATTGTAATGAATTTTATTTTATTATGGTTTTAGCCAAAAAAAAATGCACGTGTTTATTGATTTTATTTAATTTGTCTTTTTATGTATTGTTTCTATTCTAATGTTATAATTAATTAGATTAATTAGTGTAATTGGTGTAATGCCGTTCTAATTAATGAAATAAATAAATAAATAAATTACAGCCATGAAAATATTAATATCCTTATACCAAATCCGAGACTCAGATATAGAGTTAAATTAAACACTAATCTGCCGATAATATTCTTATTTTTCTTGGTTGTAAGTTCTCCTTTTATATCAGCTTTACAAGTTTTGTTAAAGTTTTGCTTCGTCCGGCGGATCACTAGTCATCACACACTACAACGCCCTGGCTCCACATCAGCTCAACGTGACACATTGAAAAGTGAGCTTTAACTTGTGTTAGCACGATACATTTTTAAAGTTAAAGTTAAAAACAACGCGCCTCGCGACGTCACTGAAAAATAAGAACAGAATCAGAAACATTTTTTATTTACACAAATCACATAGTAAAGTAACAAAAACATCAATCTAATGAAAACAATCGATTTTATAGAATACAATACTGCCTTATGTTGTGTGTGTAAGGTGATTGTAGTTGTGTGTGTACGTAATATCGTACTAACACAAATGCGAAGCTTATTTTTCTATAGTTGTAGTGTGATGATGATGACCTTATAGCTGCAATTAAGCTGACTCTAGGCAGTGACGGGCAAAATATAATCGACGATTAACGGTTATAAATGGCGATTGATTAATGTTAGTCAAAGAGTTTCGATTTATTTAGTCACGATTAAATTAATCGCCGATTAATTAAGAGTGACTAAATTGTTAATCAATTAATTAATTAGATTAATTTTCTCTCGATTAATATTATTAATAAATCGTTTCTTTTGTAACTGAAGTTTCGAGTTACATTGACAGATTGCTACAGCTTAACAGCTTACATCTGTATAACAGTACAGTTCCAGTTTTTAATTGAGATTTAATCGTGAAATTTAGTCGATTAAAATGACGATTAATTAATTGTTATTCGTGTACTCCGTCGATTAAATTAAACGTGATTAATTTTGTGACGATTGATTGTTTAATCGATTAGTTGGTTAAAAAGTTAATCGGTTAATTCCCATCTCTGACTCTAGGTTAGTTTTCAAAATAATTGCATCTAGTTAAGGAGTAAAAGTTACCGTTTCTTAATTTTAGTCCTTAACTAGGTACAATTATTTTGTAAACTGCCCAGCTACATTTTTCTAATATTAATTTGTTTCTAGCCAGCGCAAGAACAGAAGCGCCGGTGGCTCCAGTGCTGCCGATCCTGGTGATAGCGTGCGACCGAGTCACGGTCAAGCGATGTTTGGACAATCTGATCAAGTTCCGGCCCAGCAAGGAGATGTTCCCGATCATTGTTAGCCAGGTGAGCGTCCTCTATTTTGTATTGGCCATAGTGTCGGAGGAACTGGCTTTAACTAACGGTCACAGTACATACATAACGTCACGCCTTCATTCCCAGAGTGGGATAGGCAGAGCTACAGAATACCAACAACTCTAAACTTGTTGATAATTCTGTAACCACATTTTGCACAGTCAGGCTAAGATGTTTACCAGTGTATTAGTGACTGGTTGCAAGCCCATCGCCTAACAGTAGGGGAGACCGAGGAGAGTTGTAACAGAGGTGAGTTGTGACACAGCCAATTTCTCTGAACCTATGACAGTGTATCGAGCTGCGAACTTTGCAAATTCGTTGCTCTTTCGAATCTCCACAGTTTGCGTGAAGTTGTCAGCTTGCTACGAGTAATCGTCATAGGTGCAGAGAAATCGGCTTTGTCACAACTCACCTCGGTCTCCCCTACTACAAGCCTTTATTCCCTTACTCGCGCAAACGGTCACAGTATTTTGGTAAACATATTGCCACTGCCTTATTAATGGGGTTAAAATTAAATAAATAAATATCCAGGGACTATATCACACGAATTAACGTAGTCCCAATCTAAGCTTATAATGTTTTGAGGACGGTATCTATATGGCTGCTTAAACTTTCAGGACTGCGGCCACAATGCAACCTACCACACAATCAAAGCCTTCACCGACAACGACCCGTCCATCACGCTGATCCAACAGCCAGATCTCTCTGAGATCGCAGTCAAGATGGGAGGCTACTACAAGATCGCGCGGCATTTCAAGTTCGCGCTCACGCACGTGCTAGAAACGCTGCGGCACGAGGCTGTGATCATTGTTGAAGGTCAGTGATGTTAAAGTTCAAGGTCAAGTTTATCAAGTTCAAGGTTAACCGCGTTTTAATGGCATGAAGAAGGCAAACGAGTAAACAGCCTGATGTTAAGAGGGAGGTAGTGGTCTTCTGTACGGTGTCCCATTGTTTGACGTAGACTCATTTTATAGAACGTATCGTTTCACAGAATGTCTACGAAAGCTACTTTCTGCTGAAACCCTGTTGTTTTTATGTTATCTTAAACATTCATTTCATAGGTTAGGTTGGGTTAGGCTTGTGACTATCATAGGCGGGGACCTCTCGCTGCCTCCCTTGGTGCAAGCCATGGTTGGAGGCGAGGAGGCATGGGAGGCGATGGCGACCTTCAGTTACATAGTAATGACGCTGAAGGAAGCGGTGGAGCAGCAGCGTGAGGTTGAACCTGAAGCGCTGCCAATGCACCGCAGGCGACTGGGTCGGCGGCGGTTGGCTTATGTCAGCCGCATGCCACCGTGTAAGGCCTGAGTGGACGCTCGAGTCGGGCGTGCAGCGGGGCGGGGCGGGCGGCGTGCATGTTAAACAAATGAAACTCTATACTGGTGTCCTGAGTGGACGCTTCAAAAATCGAATACAGAGCGGGCAAGTTTGCGGGCAGTGGAGCGTCGAGCGGGGCGTCGCGGGCAGGTTCAAACCTGTTTGTGATTTGCAGCGGTGATAAGAGCGTGCAGCCATGTCGTGCGAACAAATAATTATCGAAATAGAAAATAAACCTGCACTTTGGCTATCATCGCACAGTTTATATAAAAATAGAATATATAAAAATAAAGTATGGAGAGAATTAGCAACAAAACTGAATATGGAAGGTAAATTAAAAGTTTTTATTTTCATTTCTAATCTATTTTATTATTAAAGTATTTTCTTAGAATTAAATTTTAAAAATCAATTTTGTTGTTCCAAAAATAATTAGAAAACTCTTCACGCACATGTCTTGAGGCTAGGGAGGAACTGTTATTTCTCCTGGTTGGGTGATTTGATTATAATTCGTTCTCCATGGATGTCGAATCGTTATTAGTATTATCATCAAATCGACCTTCGAAGTCACGTATGATATTATGTAAAAGACACGTGGTTTTTATAATGAGGCAAGCGTTTTTCACATTCGTTTCAATTGGTTTGTTTAGAATACGCCATTTTGCACATAAAATACCAAAAGTACATTCAATGCACTTTCGTGCACGCGATAGACGGCTGTTAAAATATTCACTTTTTGGATCGTTGCTCGGTGGCGGTCGTTGCCATGGTGATCACAACCGATTGACACGAGCGGTGAGCGTGCACTGAGGCCACTCGCTGGACGCTCTACCTCACGCTCGCCCGCAACGCTGCACGCCCCGCCGAACGCCCCGCTTCGAGCGTCCACTCAGGCCTTACACTCGGGGGCCTGCGGGTTATAGATCGGGGGGTCATCACCTGCAGTAAGAGGTCCTGAGCTGGAAGGCCCCTGCTGTGTTCCAGGGTGCTACCAGCGGAGTAGGCGCCCAGCTAGTAAAGTTCCCCGCCTTCAGGCGAGCCCACAGGGCACTCGCTATTGGGGGGCTACGTTTTGGCGCTATAGCGGTCCCGTAGCCTCCTCTTAAAGCGCTAGGTGGAACGCCCAAGGGGTTTTAGTCCGTGCAAGCCGGACATAACTCACCCTGGGTCCCGTCGGGGTGGGTATGCAAAGGCATTTCCCACAGGACAAAAAAAAAACGGCTTGTGACTATCACAAAATCTATAAACTTCTGCGCCTAGAAAAGCCTGTCTATGAAATCGAGTGTCGGTGAAGAAGGGTAAACTCTTTTGTACTTAGACCTACTTACTATTATATTTTCAGCCACTAGGCTCTGGCTGTAGTTGTAGGTCGGCCAGATCAAAGTTCAAGTTCAACTTAAACAGTAAATGGATAAATTATTTTCGTATGTTGGCACTTTTTCGAATCTCGTCGCAAGAGGAAACCACTATTGATAAGAAGTACCGCAAGGCACTCGACAGTCATTTTTTAAATATTATTTCTTATTATAGGTACAGTTATAATACTTAACCTACAAACAGTACAGCCGCATACGTAGTTCAGCAGGGAAGCATGTCAAAGTGATAACAACATGGAAATAATATTAATAGGTGTGAGGTTTTAATTTACATAAATAATATATGTTTTCCTACACGAACCAAAACAACTACTATACTGTATGCCGAAACCGAGGCTATTTTAGATACAATAGTTTGAT
Source organism: Acleris holmiana (assembly GCA_949316455.1). Taxonomy (NCBI): domain Eukaryota; kingdom Metazoa; phylum Arthropoda; class Insecta; order Lepidoptera; family Tortricidae; genus Acleris; species Acleris holmiana. The sequence continues at coordinate 7,618,118 of OX438788.1, forward strand.
GAAATTGTAGTTTTTAGAATTAATTGCTTCACTTAGTCAAATCATGTAAATTATGTACCACTTAGAATGTAACCTAGCTCTGATGTTTACTTGTTAATTGGTTCCCCGCGATACATGCACAGGCTAGTGTAGGGACCCCTGGTGATGATTGTAACATAGTTTTTACTTTAATAAACGATTATTATTATTATTATAGTACAGTTTACATTATTTAATCACTAAGAGCCCTGTTAAAAACGACTTTTTGACTGAGATTTTCAAAACATCTGTTCAGCGGTAATAATGTTGTTAAATAAAGTCATCGACTTGTTATCGTTAGTTTATCATTTCAAGGTCAAGGTCATAAGGACATCATGAACCTTGTTGTCTTACAGATGATCTCGACGTTTCGCCGGATTTCTACGAGTATTTCCTTGGCACGTACCCGCTTTTACTCAAGGACCCTAGCATATGGTAAGTTATATCAATAATTGATAAGATAAAAAGATCAAAGGTTATTAAAAGTAAACGCAGTTGTTTTTGTTTTTAGCATAAAGCCACACAATCTTACTTGTTACTTCTTTCTTACTACTGGCACAGAATAGATAATAGTACAAGCACAGAAGGCACACTCCTTTGATCTTTACAAATGCCGCTTTGTTCTTAGCCTGAACATTATGATTTATGGTCCTCTGACGTCGTCGACTCCAGCGCAAGCCAAACGGAACTTACGCAGACTTATCCATGACTGACTGACAGACAAAGACGCAGCCTAAACCGCTGGACCCCCTTGGGCACCTACCTAGGGGTGCATTAAAAATATCTGTTCAAGAATCATAAAAAGGGTAATAACGGGAAACGAGTTATACGCCTCGTGGTTATACTGAATCACTACATAGTATAAAACAAAGTCGCTTTTTCTGTCCCTATATCCCTATGTATGCTTAAATCTTTAAAACTACGCTACGGATTTTGATGCGGTTTTTTTTTAATAGATAGAGTGATTGAAGAGGGAGGTTTATATGTATAATACTTTAATCCGGAGCGAAGCGAGGGCGGGTCGCTAGTACTCTAATAATATTGTAAATGATAAAGTAAATCTATTTGTTTCTTTTTTACCTTATACGTCAAAATGACGAAAAATAATTTATTGGAATTTTGGCAATGGGTTAGTTAGTTACCGAGGGAATAGAGAAAAACTACTTCTACGTGGACAGAGGTGCGGGCGCTAGCTGGCAAATAATATGAAAGCTTTTAAAATTATTACATTACATGTAATAACTTTAAAAGTAATGTAATGATATACATGTATTACATTACATGTATATCATTACATTACCAAACGAAGTTTGGCATTACCAAGATAACATAAAAAACAAATGTAAAGTTTTTTTTAATCGGCCGGAAGGACCGAGTTTAGAGCAACCACATTATCCGTTATGATATCGGAACACACGGGATGCAGCTATAAAATAACACAGTCTGATATGAACGTTAAGGGTATACACGACATCCTTACTACCTTACTATCCTTACTAATGTTATAAATGTGAAAGCGTGGATGTTTTTTACGCTTTCACGCAAAAACTACTTGACGAATCATCATGAAACTTTGAACACATATTCTGGGAGGTACTAGAAGTAACATAGGATACTTTTTATTTAAAAAAAAAAATTTTTTTAGAAAATAAAACAAAAAAAATCAAGAATAAAAAATTGCAGCGGGCGAAGCCGCTGGCGGGTCGCTAGTTTATAATAATAAGTAAATAGAATAAAATCTTAAAATCCCAGGAAAAAAATATATAACAGTGATAATAATTAAAATTCAAAATTAAAACCAAATATAGCCTAATTAATAAAAAATCTGCGCCTGTATCATAGATTGTAGCGAATGCTATATCGTTAAGTTAAGGTTAGCTATGCAAACTGTGTGTGTACTGTACAGAAGCTCTCTAACAAAAACGTAACTAAAACATGTAATTACTTACTCTACATTTATGGAATGATCATTAACACTTAAAAACATATAACGTAATTAAAAATCAGTAAAAAAAGGCAATCAGTTACCGTTACAGAATGCCCACCGCAACCCGACCTCCACATCCCTATCGCTCTAGGGATGTGGAGGTCATTGTTTTTTTTTTTATAGATTAGAGCATGGAACAAAATAATTTCTACTTTATTTCTACACTGCTACCCATTTTTAGGGTTCCGTCCGTAGTCATCCTAGAATCGCTTATAGTTTCGCCATGTCCGTCCGTCCGTCCGTCCACAGCCTAGCGCAGAGACTCTTAGTACTAGAAAGCTGTAATTTGGCATGAATATACATATTAGTCACGCCAGCAAAGTGGTACAGTAAAATCATTTTTTTTTTACGGAATCTCCCCTACACGTAACGTGGTGATGTTTTTTTGTTCTCGTCTACCCATAGTGTGGGGTGACTTTGGATAGGTCTTTCATAAATATTGTGGGTTTGTGGAAACATTTTTTGATCAAAGGATCCGTTTATGAAATATTAAGCATTATTGTTTATGAAGGGGGATATCCACATTATGCCAGATGATTAAATTACACATTCCAATTCTACACATTTTTTTGTTCCTAACCTGTTAACTTCCAGAACCCAAACGAATAGTTTTTATAAGTAGACTAGCGACTATGGAATGCAAATAGCCGGTTAAACCCGGTTATTAACCGTCTTTTACATACTAAATTCGGTTATTAACCGGTTATTTGCATTCCCTAATAGCGACCCGCCCTCGCTTCGCTCTGGGTTATTTATATACATATAAATAACCCTCTTGAATCACTCTATTTATTTAAAGAAACCGCGTCAAAATCCGTTGCCTAGTTTTAAAGATCTAAGCACAGGGACAGACAGCGACAAGCGACTTTGTTTTATATTACATATGTAGTAAACAGTAACGCAATGATATTACGTGCTTACGGATTAACGATTAACTTGCGTTAAATGTTCCGGGATGTGACGCTTTAACGTTTAACAAAGTTAACTTTTTTAGTTACTGATTAGCGATTAACGAAGATAACTATAATGATTAACTGTGCCCAGCTGTGTTCGTGACATCTACTATAAACGCCTCCGCCGCGTTCTGGGCTCGGTTTTTAGTATTTTAGTTTGCTCTCAGTCCGTTTTCGGCTTGAACCTTGTCGAAGTTAACCTTGCACCTCTCCACTTCAGGTGCGTATCCGCCTGGAACGACAACGGCAAGAAGGAGCTGGTGGACATGTCCAAGCCTGAGCTCTTGCACCGCACGGACTTCTTCCCGGGGCTGGGCTGGATGCTGCGCCGCGAGACCTGGCTTGATCTGCGCCCGCGCTGGCCCAAGGCGTGAGTATAGGACCATATCTAAGCTTTAGGTGACAAGTGACAATTCGGTGTGCAAGCCTAGCCTTGGCCAGCCTAGTTTTATATAGTTGAACACGGAATTGCTTCAGATTAGTACAAAGTATAGGTAAAAATCAATTATTCTTTGTACCTTGTTGCCATAGTGACGTCTCTTGGGTCACTCTTTCAAACCATGATTTTAAAGTATATAACCACCGACCACCAGTTTTCTTTCGAGCGTATTTAGTAGTTAGATTGAATTATTTGTCTAAGAGGCTATACCATTAAAATTTCGAATTAGGTCTCTATAGTAATAAATGTATGACTTGAAGGTTGAAAGCAGAAATTTTGAATTGAGTCACTATTGTTCTGAAGCTGTGAATCATTGATGTCTTGGCTGACGGGACAGAATGACATCAACAAAAGGTTGATCCACCCATGTATGCTAAAAGTTAATAGAAATCGCAAAAGATGTAAAGAAATTAGCACTGTTTGAAACATGAAGGTTATGACCTTAAATGTTCGAATCTTAAACTAAATATGAAAGTAAATATGAAGCTTATAAATCATTATAAATACATCACGAGATGTCCAAAAGTATATGATTATGGAGTAATATTAGTAAATTGGTGCGTTTGGTTTTGTTTAAATCTTTTGTCATTTATATTGACGCTGGCTCTAGTAAACTGTTCACAATTTTTTGTTGTTATTCTGTCCCGTAACTCAGGAGACAGCAGTTATAGAGATTCTTAGAAAAATGGTTTAATATACATTACTAAATATGCTTAAAAGAAAACCCATACTAAAATAGGCTTTTAATTGCCACAAAAACTGATGTTTGGTGGGTTTATATAAATTAAAATCATGTTTTTAAAGAGTAACCTTAGAACCGTCACCATGGCAACGAGGTCCAAAGAAAAGTTGATTGACCCATTTATTGAAAACGTTAAATAGAGTTAATACATTTATTATAGGATGATAGATAGGGTAAGAAATAACGGGATCCGAGAACGATGTGAATTAAAAGATGTATTCGAAAAGGGTATGCTAAGATGTTTTGGTCATTTAGAAAGGATGGATGAAAGAAGAGTTACGAAAGAGGTATGGCGAGCAAAATTAAGTGGAGATGTCGGTAGGGGAAGGGGACGTCCTAGACGCACATACAGTGATCAGGTCACACGAAATCGACGTACGCGCATGAACAGGTTGATGAATGTAGAGGAGGCGAAAGTTGTATGTTTAGACCGGGGCACCTGGCGCTCCATATTCTCTGCCTATCCCATTGGGAGACAGGAGTGAAGGCATGTAAGGTAGATGTCCGAGTGCTCGTCGCTGGACTAGTACTTGTCACCATACTTTGAATTGCGATAAATAAAATATGATCAACATTATTTTCCTCACTGCCTCATTTTAGCGATGAGAAATGTGTCGACTTTTGATATTTCATAAGCCAATAACTTATTTTCAATTTTAAGCACCTGACATTTACTCATACAATCCGATTGACTAATAGGTACTTTTTTCATGTTGAGAATTTTTTATAATAATATGTTCACCATATAAAACAAATTCCATTAAACAATAGTAAAGGTCACATCTCCCAACACATGAAAACGTTTTTCACGACGCAATTAAATATTTTCGTTCCTTGTTAATTTCAACTTGATACCTTCACAAGTTCTTGAGAAAAAGGGTCTTGACATACAGACAGATCGACAGAGGGACAACAAAGTGATCCTATAAGGGTTCCTTTTCTCCTTTTGAGGTACGGAACTCTAAAAAAAGCTTGGTTTGGGACTAGATCAATTTGTGGAAGTTTGTCTCCTGATATTGGTTGATGTTTCCAGATTCTTCGACGACTGGCTCCGGAACCCGGAGAACACTCACGACCGCGCGTGCATACGGCCGGAGATCTCGCGGACTTACTCCTTCGGAAAGGTTGGTCCTGCTACAGCTGTTTCATCTCACGAAAGCGGGTGGGCCATGCTTGTGTGTAGATGCACGTGCACGTTGTCTCTGAGTGCGTAGCTGTCGCCGGTTAACGGCGCCGTAGTGTGCGTGTCTATCCTCGTAAGACCCCAATTCCTTCAGTAACATTGCAATTGCTACCTTGTTCACTTAGATATAGAGTGCCTTTTAAATTTGGTATTATGTTCTCAAGCGACAAACCTGGGGACTCGGCAGGCTATACGCTTAACAACTGCAAGTACGTGTATGACCCACCTGCTTTCGTGAGATAAAACAACTGTACATATATTTAACCCCCGATGCGTAAAGTGGGAAGTTTCACGTGTGTATCTGTGTGTCTGTCCATGGCATCGTAGCTCTTAAACAGATGGATCGATTTGGATGCAGGGTTTTTTAACCCTTTTCCAGGCAGAGGCCACATAGGTTTAGTTACAATTTTATCCTTAGTTAGTTTAGGGTTCAAATTAATTGAATTTAAGCGAAATGTTGTTTGCTCTGAATTTAATTCCCAATATTTAAATAACTTGGACATTATTTGCTAAACTATTCAGAATAGTGCGGCCTGATAGAAAGAAAGCTAGTTTAATCGGAATTATTCTCGGTTAGGATTGATGGAAATCGGGTGAACCGCTTAAGAGATGTTAGCTCTAAAAGTAGAGGGTCGCTATTTTATCGAGTTATTTTTATCTTTTCAATAGGGGTGTCTATCATTTCATCGAAACACCTTTCATCGAATGTATCATTACACCGAATGTATCATTTCATCGAATTTCATTTTATCGAATGCTATTTTCTGCTGAGACCATAATGTTTTCAGGGCATCTTAAACATCTAACCTAACCTACGCAATTAATGTTTAAGATACCCTGAAAACATTATGGTTTTATCAGAAAAGAGCGTTTGATGAAATGATACTTTCGACGAAGTGATGAGTTACCATTCAATAGTTATAGCTTTGATTGTTTGTCTTGCAGGTGGGCGTGAGCAAAGGGCTGTACTTCGATGTGCATCTCCGTTACATGCAGCTGAACAAGCAGTTCGTGCAGTTCTCGCAACTTAACCTCACCTACTTGATTAAGGTAACACAATGGGAATATTAGGTAACACATTGGAAAGTTCCTTTTCTGTTACCGAAAATAAAATAATTTTGGGTTCCGCAGGAAATATAACTTTATTCTGGGGAATAAAATGATCTTATGTTTTAAGAATATTTTCTACGTTCACGTTTCCAGCCAAAACTACGAAATAGATACTAAATTTCATCAAATTATACTAAATAAAACATTCGCATTGGGAAAATATATGACTATTTCTTTGTATTTAAGTATACATTTCTCTATACTTTAAGTAGGTTTATCGTTGTTTAGTACCCATAGTATAAGCATAGAGCTTAATTTCAGACTAGGTAAACTTTTGTGATATTTTATTGTCCTCGATATTTTTATATATTTTAGGTGACAAAAGAGGAATTTTTCTTTACGACTTTTAGGTGTTTCCAGCACTTGCACAAAATTTCGCATTTATAGAGCGTAATTTGTACTTCAGGAGGACTACGACCGCAAGTTCCAGTCGTACGTGTACTCGCTGCCCGAGGTGACGGCTGCGCAGGCGCAGGCGGGCGGCGCGGGCGCCGTGCGCGTCTCGTACAGCACCGCGCAGACCTACGAGCGGGCCGCCAAGAAGCTCGGGCTCATGAAGGACTTTCGGGTGAGGCTACTACTAAGAAGGTTCAAATAGAAGAGAGGTTGGGATACCTGGGTCGATTTAGGATAATGTATCCGTGGTCGTCATTACTAACTTTAAATACAATAATAAAAATTTAGAAAAAATATCTAAAGTCGAACAAAAAGTTTTCGTTTTTTGTTACACTAACGCACTCGATAACTGTGTTTTTCCGCTCTAATACGACTTTATAAAATGTAAGATTTATATTTGGAGTAGGAAAACTTGACCGTTATTATTAAGTTTTTGTAAACATGGTTGTTTTTATTTGAAATGTCCAAAAAGATTTAGTAGTTAACATTTTGTTACCCAAAATGTACCTAATGGATTTTGGTAACATAATTTTGAACATTTTAGTCATGAAAAGTCAGTAAGAAAATATATTGTAGAAGCAGAGGCTAAGGTGTTATTTCTTGCTGTAATTGTGTTGCAGCGGAATCGTTGTTGACATTTAATTTGGAACTAAGTCTTGATATTTATTGAGTGTTATATTCCAGAGCGGCGTCCCGCGGACCGCGTACCGCGGCATCGTGCAGTGCTTCATCAAGGGCCGGCGCGTGTACCTCGCGCCCTCCTTCGCCTGGACGCGCTACGACCCCGACTGGCGCTCGTAGGAGCCCCATGCCCCAGTCGCTGGACCCGCACACTTTATGTCGTTATTTGTATGGCTGGACACCGTTAATCAAATAGTTAACTTCGTTAATCAAATAGTTAACTTTGTTAATCAAATAGTTAACTTCGTTAATCTAATAATTAACTTCGTTAATCAAATAGTTAACTTTGTTAATCTAATAGTTAACTTCGTTAATCGCTAATCCGTTACTATAAAAGTTAACTTCGTTAAACGTTAAAACGTTACATTTCGGAAGATTAACGCAAGTTAAAGTTCATCCGTTAGTGATCTGCATATAAAAACTAAGGTTTGGGGTTTTGTAAGTTACCGTTAGGAACAAAAAAAAACGGGTATTATTTAGTCATCTGGCATATGTGGATATTCCCCTTCAATGACATTAATATGTTGAAGTTCTCTTCTGAAAGCGAGAATCAACGTGTTTCTGCCGGCGCGGCGCGGTATCATTGTAAATAGTAGGTACTGGATTAACGATTAACGGACTTGGAGAAATTTAAAAATTTACATTCAACGGAACCTAACGAGTCCGTTAATTTAATACAAGTTAACTTAAAAGTTAACCATTACTCGAAATGTTAACTACGTGTATTATCGATTAACGGATTAACAAGTTAATGCCCAGCTATGGTTATTTACACCATGCATATAACCTGCCCAAGTGCCTTAATACGCGCAAGCTACTTGCAACGTGTTCACGCACCATATTCTAACCGCGGATATACTCAGGCTAAATAGGTACTATAGGTAGTTAATTTATCGAAAAAAAAACACGTGACTCAGTACAGCCATCAAGGCAGGCCAAAAAAACAATACAGGGTAATTTTTAAAAGGTGCACAAATTTTTATATTTGTCTGCTATTATTAATCAATAACACTTGTTGTGTTATTTTTACTCTAGCTTAAAAAAAATTAGAGATATTGCCGATTCAATGATTCCACTAACTTAACGATCTTCATGGACCCTCTAATGCAGGGGTGCGAGGAGAGGGAAGTGTTGTTATAGTAGTTTATGCAACAGTTGTATAAGAGAGCTCGCCCACGACACCGTACAAGAACCCGCTAACATACCTAACTCGCACAAAACCACTATAACCTGAACCATACACCCAACACCACACACCACACCAGAGCTCTTCTTACACTAGACCGGAAGTGGTCCAGAACCCTTAATAATACCCTACTGACGTATACGCGACGTTTGACTTCACCCCCAAGAAAAAGTCACACATCGTGAGGTCCGGGCTTCTGGCTGGCCATGGCACCTGAGGTGCTCCACGCCCTATCCAGTTGTCTCCGTATTCGTTATTTAGATAGTTTCGCTCTGTTGTTGCGTAGTGGGGTGGAGCACCGTCATGCTGGTAGTAAAAATCTCGTAGATAGGCTATCGGAACATCTTCCATTAACTCGCTCACTACACCTTGTAACATATCCAGGTAGGTTCCTTCGGTCAAACGGCCTTCGATAAAATAGGGTTCTAATATTTTATTCCCAACAATGCCCGACCACACGTTGGCACTAAACCTTACTTGGTGGTGATTTTCTTTAACTTTATGTGGATTACTGTATGACCACCAGTGTTGGTTATTTACATTGTAAATCCCAACACGGGTGAACAGTGCTTCATCAGTCCATAAAATGTTGGCATCGGGATGACTAAGAAGCCACTCACAAACCCTCGACGAGCTAGGTCCGGTTCATGAAGTTGTTGTACCGGTTGAAAATTATTAGGCCGGAGACCGGCAGAGTGCAGCAACTGGAAGTTGCTGTGTGGACACAGCGTACTGGTCTGCACCGAAACGACGTGCCGCGTCATACGTACTGGCTCTCTGGTCATGTTCGATAAATTTGAAGATTTCTTCTTCAGCTTCTAACGCCAAATGATGTCTACCACGTCCATTAGCGTGCCGGGGGGTAGTAAATTGGCCTTATGCCAATAGTCTGCTATTGGCGGCCAAAATTGTTCGCATGTTTGGTACTGGTGGATTTACGTATCCTTAGCTATGAAGTCGAAGTAAACTTTCGTCTCGGTACATCCTGAGCCTCTCTTAAACGTTCACCGCTCAGAATGTACATACGGACCATTTCGTAATACTCAAAATTAGAATATGCGTAAGACATCGCGAGAGATTTTATCCCAGTTGAATATTGTCTTTACTGCAAAAATTGTAGTGACATGACGCTGTCAGCTGAAGTTTCGCTATTCGAAAAAAACTAGCTTAATTTTAAAAAGGTTTTTGTTGTTGAGGTTTGTAAAAAGTGATTTTCTAGTGTGACTTTGTGTCCACACGAGAAGGTAAAAGAGAGGTAATTTGAAACAAAAAAAAAAGTAACACGTTTTACTGTCGTAATTTAAAATTTGTGCACTGATAAAAAAATTACCCTGTATATGAAACACACAAAAAAAAAAACTGTGGTCTTCAGAGCGTTGGTAGGTCGGCTCGTGAACGTATGGTACTGAGTTTGAACCGCCACGGTCGGTCTCTTGACCAAAGGCGCCTCGGTGTGCGTGCCTCGCGTAATTTGGACGTGTAGCCGAGCGTGCCGCGGGCAGAACGACAAGTTCTAACGTGTCTGTGGGCGAGGCGCGTACAAATTTGATAAAGTTGCCGAGCCGTTCCACCACCTAGGCGATTTTCTTCTTCTTTTTATTAATAATTCGGTGAATTATGATAAACGCAGCCGCGACTGTCATCGTGTCCGACGCCATTGTGAAATGTCGTCTCGCGGTGAGCACGCTGCCTCCCCCGCGCCATTTTTATGTGCAACAATTTGGCTCGCGAGGAGCTCTACGCGCGGGGCAAGCATGCCTCAGGCTGATCCGCTCAGATTCGTACCCAGCTTAACGGTGAAGGAAAAACATCGTGAGGAAATCTGCACATTCGAACAGAGGGTCGTTGCACAAAATATCCTAAAGGGGTCGAAGTGTGTCCGAAAGGGCCCATCTGTAACATAAAGTTAGATTTGTGGTTTGTCTGAATTGGATACTTACCAAGATTTACTATGCAAATCTATACGCGGTTTGTTTATTGGAAATGGGCGTTAGTGAGACGTTACTGAGGATAGATAGCGCTTTATTGATAAGGAAGCGGATAATAGATGGCGCTGTAAAACTTTTTAATAACCAATCTAGCGTGTTTAGTTTAACCCTTTATAAGGGAGAGGAGATTTAGCGACCACATATATTTATTTAGAATTTTAACCTTAACTACTACAGAATATGATACATATGAATGACTTGCCAACTGATCGATCAACGCACAGCCGAAACCGCTGGACCTAGGGACTTGAAATTAAGAGGGAATATTCCTTGCATATCCTAGGGGTTCACTGAGAAGGGATTTTGGGAAATTCATCCCCTAAGGGGTTAAAGTAGGGGGAGTAGACGCGAACAAAGTTGCAGGCAGCCTCTAGTTGTTTTATAGGATGCGCCAAAGGTCATATAAAATTGCAAATTAGATTATTGGAACTCCGAAAATGTATCTCATACCATTTTGCATCATAATGATCACTCTTCATAATCAATATTAATCATACACCGGTTTATTTTCAGGATTTTAAAAATATTTAAGTGGTAAATGAGGTTAGGTAGGTTAGGGTTGTTTTGTAAACGTCCTAAAATCAGAACGGTTTCAGTAAAATTTACTTTAGGAGTTGCGATGATTATGATAAACTGATTATGAGCAAGTTTTTTCGGAGAAATAATGAGTGCGAGTTTAGTCACAAATGATTATTTAATAATAATAATAATAATATCACAGGACAATGTCACACAAATTGACCTAGTCCCAAACTAAGCTAAAGACCAATTTTATATGAGTCAATATGGACTCTGTTTTATAATATGCAAAGACAAATCGACCTCGGGGTAAATTTTTCAAAAAAAAATATGAAAATAAGTACAATCCAGTTTAATAAAATCCGTCTAGCCGTTGTATTGCTTGCTACAAGGGGACACATAATCCCAAATTAAAAGACATTGGTTACAGGTGGTCGATCAACAACTATAAAACACTGTTCATCCATCTATACGAAATATTACAAATGTGAAAGTAACTAACTGTGTGTCTGTCTGGTTGATACGATTTTACGGATAAACCGCTGAACCGATTTAGATGAAATTTGGTATGGAGATAGTTTAAGTCCCAAAAAAATTGATGGCTAAGGGAATAGTGATAAAAGTTGGCGAACGGAGTCGCAGGGAACAGCTAGTCTGATATAAAGCATTTAACTTGATTTAAGACTCACAAGGAATGTGTTATATTTGGTAATACCACATTGTTGCATGTTATCGTATTATCAACGTGATGATAGCTCTTATTTATTTGACAGTAATGCCGGCCGAGTTTAAATCAATGCGATAATATTTAAGAAGCAATTTGGTCTTATAGAGTTGAATAAAGCCCCAGTTGCATACATTTTAACATGACTACGCTCCGTTTAAGTCTTATACTACATAATACATAAGTATTAGCTTTTATATTATAATACGTTTTGTACTATAATATACGGATAGTTTTTCTACTGTTTTAACTAAACATAGTTCTTTAAATAGCACGTTTTAAATGGTTGTGACTCCGCTACCGCTAGATGTCGCTACGAAACAATATTTTTACGTCTCGACCGCGCCATCTATTGTCAGTTTGTATAAACTTCCTCACGTACTAAATAATTATAATTTAGGTATAGTCCTGCCAAGTAAATGTGTAAAATGTATATTATATAGAAATGCTAAATATTCATGTTTTGGAAGTGTTTATAAAACACGGTTTATCCAAAAAAATGTGTAGTTTTGTATATCGATTAGGTAACATGCATACAAGTCTTATTTTATTATTTCTCTCATTAAGGTACTTTCTCGTCAAAACATGTTGATTTCGGTTTTGGCAATTAAATTAGTATATTTTTTTTTGAGCATGTTCTGTTTTAAAAGCTGCTAAGGTCACGTTTATAGTTTTTCCAATCCATGACGGCTCGCCCCACCGCTCCAGCTGACGTTGCTCGGTTGCGTCTATTTACGTAAAATTACACAATATTTTTAGTACAGTCAGCGTCATAAATAGCTGCATACTTCTGCACCTTGTCGCTTTCTCCTTCACACCTTCGCCAGATTAGTGAAGCGGTTCAAACACGAAGGTAAAATGACAAAGAACGATATACGTAATATGAAAAAAAATTATAGGGGGGTATAGTTTGGAAATGAGTAACTAGCAATATATTCCGAATTTTATTAAAAAACTGCTAATTGAATCTTGTTGTTAATTTTAATTTATTTAGCAAAGCTGTATTTTAATTAGTTTTCAGTGAATTTTCTTTAAATTGAATATCACAGTCGTTCATTTAATGTAAGATTTTACAATTTTATACAAATTCACCCATTTTAGTATAAATAAATAGCGTAAGATGTAAATATATAATAGACAAGACCATGTATTTGTCTGATTAAATTAACACGGAAAGAAAGAAAAAATATTTTCTTAACACTGCTCAGAAATATGGTCAGAAATCAGTTTTCATACAAAATAAAAATATTCTTAGCCTATTTCATACTGATTTCGTAAATAAATAATTTAAAATATGATTTACTTCCTCGTAGTAGTTGAGAAAAGCACTATGTCTGCCTCGGCGGAAAGTGCAATTTATGGACTCGTACACTAGAGGGCCTCAGCTGCGTATCGGCTCTCTACATGACTCATCCATATATCGCGTTCTTTCTACCCTCGGCAACAATGTACTTTATTGCCTGAACAACTTTGCAGTTGTTTAAACCAAATATTACACTATAACGTTAAGAGTGCGCCGAGCGTCCAGTGGCGCCCCCCATTACTTTTATTGTGTTTTCTAATAAACTAAAGTATTATCTTAAAATCTAAGAGCGCTTTAGTGTCGTACAAATGAATACGCAATATATAGCATAAATGACACAGTTTAATAACCTTGCCTTTGTTTAGTAAACTTAACGGAAAAAAGAAGCCACCTTTTTCCGTTAAGTTGCTCACTCACAGTTCAATTGTTGTTAAGTTATGTCATATTCTCTATAATTTGTGTATTTGTGTATAATTTGTGTAGCGCTCTTTGATTTTAAGATAATACTTTAGTTTATTAGGAAACAATAAAAATGAGGTTGGCGCCACTGGACGCTCGGCGCCCACTGAAGCTGTGGAAAGAGGGTCGAGCCCCGCGTGAGCTGGCTCCAGTTTGTTGCAGAGGACACCGCGCTGGTTCTCAGTTTGACATAAACCTTTGTCCATATTTTGCATGAAGTTTTGTTGAAACAAAAAAGGCTTCAACATGTATTGGTACTTTCGGCCAATCCATATGTCAATAAGCTTAGCTTTTAATTTTAATCTGTGGTTAATTAAAAATAAGTTTCCTTTTTGACACCACGTCCCTAGCCAAGTTTTGTTTTCTATCACTCAAAATGTATGTATGATAGATATATAAACCACGTGGTCGACTGTCATTCCATAAATTTATCGAGATCATTTTCACGACTAAACTTAATAGTTTCGTTTCGCGGCTTTAGGAGTTCTAGTCACCTTCCGGCTCCATCATCAGATCAGCTCTCGGACACGATCATATTAGATTATCACCGTATCAAATCTCGGAGAAAATCTCCAACAGGAACTTCTTTTTAATTAAGTTGTCAGATTCAATTCAAATAAACATACATACAAACTTTATACTATGCCGCTCTGTTAAAATTGTGCGCTCCTTATTGACATATCGATCGGTTGAAACTCAAATATCGATTTACGATAGATGGCGCTAGTAAACGCCATTGTAATCCAATGGACGCTAGCAAATAAGACTTCCTATTAAACAATACGTAAGATTTGTAGCACTACAAAATGTTTTATGTTAACTATAAACTCCGATGCCAATTTATAAATAATTTTAAAAGTATGATAGTTCCTGTGACGGCCGTATAGCGTAGTTTCAAACACTAGCAAACAATACTTGTAAGCAAGACATGTATAAAGAGTTGATTAATTATTTAAATTACTGAACGTCGTTGCGAAAAAACATTGTTTGTTGTGTTTATATGAGCGGCATCAGGGAGCATACCCTACTTCGATCTAGGTATAAGAATTTATAAAGCATGAGTCACAAAAATTTAGGCCAAAATCTCCTTAATTTTTAATTGGTTATGTCAGACTGACATTGTCAGTGTATTTTTAAGGATTTTAGTGTATTTTTATAATTAATATAAAATATTGTGGTGATGAAACTATGCGGTTGATTGGAATTCCAAAGATCCAAATTCTATAGAAAAAACAGACTGAAAGTGACAACTCACGAAATGTATAATTGTGTTTGTCGAGCCCATTGTGTATGCAGTGGGGCTAGTCAAGTTGCATTCGACAATCGTTAGCGCTTATGTTTCGATTGAAAAATGTATGGAATTGACGTGAGCCACCGAGATGGTCACGTGGTACTATCTCAGTGACTTGCGTCAATTCCATACATTCCATACACAGTTTGGTTTGAATAGTTTGAATAGGTAATTTAACGTCACAGCTAGGTTAGTTTTATTATTGACGCCGCGGGTTCATTGTTTATACTGTATAACGCCCTCGTGCAATGTAAAAAGCAGAAAGGTTGTTTTTTAATCCCTCGGGAGGCTAATAAGCTCAACAAAATAGAGTATGAAGCGTTCCAACTTGAGTCACTGGAGAGGTTAAATCTTCGGCCCCTGGTAGACCAGAAGAGGCTGGCATAAAAAGAATTTGAATAAAATAAGGGCGTGTTCGTAGTGATATTAGCAACATGATCAAACTTTTACCGAAACCGCTGCTAAATATGGTGGTAGGTAGCCACTTAAGAATTTTGTAGTTCCTCATAACCACAAAAATGCAAACCCTATTGATGACGATTGATAAGACGCCAAATTTTTTAAATTTCCGACTTTTCCCTTGCGGATACCGAATTGTTTGTCATAATTCCGAATGTTTAGGCACCCGACCCCGTTAAATGTATGCACATAATTTTTCGCTGATGCCAGGCTGGTTGAAGTAAAAGTAGTAAGAGTTTTCATAGATTACAAAAAAAATACATATGATAACTTATATTCTGTGATTTTAATACTCGCCAATATTTCGAGATTTAAAAAATTCGGTCTTCTATTTTTGCGGTGTTATAAATATTCGGAATTTAAAAATTCGGTGTTTTTAAATTCGAGGTTTTATGGTATCCCCATTTAATACTTCGGGCTTGCGAATTGGTTTCAGTGTTAACAGTATAGACAAAAAACTTAAATGTAATTTGTAACCATAGTTATTAAGTATTTCGTATGTTTTGTCGCGTTCTAACCTGTGTAAGACTGTGATCAGCAAATATTCCCAGCTGTACCGTAAGCTGCAGTGAGCTCATGTTACGTCATTGTAATATAATGTTTGTGATTGTTGTTCTGCGTTTCATTCTCAGTTTGAATCCCTTTTAGCGTTCCGTAGTCAGCAAGGAACCCTTATAGTTTCGCCATGTCCGTCTATTCGTCTGTCCGTGGATTAACTTAACTCTTGGTAATATAATACAAGGCTGTAATTTGGCACAGTTATACATTTAAATTCCGTCGACATAGTTGTCAAATAAAGTCTAGAAAAAACTGCTATCACCATACAAGCAACGTAAAGGTAATTTTAGCTCTTAGAAACATAAACATTTGTACTATGAATTTTTAGATCTGGGCAACCGTTTAGAAAATATTGAACTAGTAATAACTAATAAAGATAAGAAAAAAAACCTAAATAAATACTTGCTACTCTACAGCAGAAGGCGCTATCTTAGTCCATTATCCGTCAGATGTTGCTGTTTAAACTATAAACGTGCTAGCATTCCGACTTCATCCGCATAAGGGAGCGACCACACCGACGCGTAAAATACGGTGACGTTGCGTAAACAACAGAATGGTTCGGGTCATACTAATTACATGGCGTCAATTTTGACGGACCGTAATTTACGCACCGTTAAGCTTAGTCAATTTGATTAATTTGGATTGGTTTGAATTGACATAAGCGGACGACGCGAGAGTGGCTGGTTACATCAATTCTATACGTTTTCCAATATTTTCTTTGATTTCAATCGCTGTTAACGTTCGCAGAATCCATGTCTAAGCGAGAAGATAGTTAAGTTTAAAAAAAAAAGCGTTTACGTCAATAACCATCAAAAGAGATAAAGGCAGTGTTGTGCAAAGTTGCCGCCGCGGCGCATAGAGATGGCGCTAGTAGTCGGCATAAAGACGATAATATGAGTGAGATGTCGATGAGATAGAATATAGAATAGAGCAAAGATAAAACTTGCGTTTTTCTTTTCTATCGCTCAAAATGTATGCGATGACAGTCGACCACTCAAGAGAATGTCACCCCATACAATATTTTGAGCGATAGAAAAGAAAAACGTTAGGAGCGTTTGCATCTTGGCTAGGGCCCCTGGTTAGTAAAATATGTTTCATCAAAACTTAAAACTACTGTAATTCTGTTCTATTTTAATTTAATTTTAACCGACATCAACATTTGATGTTTTATTAACTTAGTATAGCGATATTAGCGATACGTAGGTAGGTATGGTGTACTATTAAAATGAAACAACGTTCAAAGTAAAAAGTTTTTTAGTTTAACTTAAAATATTGTGTTATATTATGATACATTTACATTATGGCGTCTTGTCTACTTTTTTAATAAATTTAAACAAGTTAGAGCTCATAACACCTTCCTGAATAAGTCGTTAACAAGTGAGACGTAGCATTACATTGGAATGAGATGGAGATATCTCCATAGGTATTTAACGTTTTGCAGTGTCCCTCTCATCGGTTACTAAGTCAGGAAGTGCCCTAAAAGCTCTTAAAAAGTAAATTTACTAAAATTATGCTAGTCAATAAATACGAACGACAGATAAAGATAAAGTTATATCTGTGGGCGTCTTGATTGTTTACGTTGACTACAACTTTCAGACAACGATAAATCCCTTAATTCTGCCCCTAAAGCCTGGCCCCAGGGCCCACAGGCCACAGCATGTGCTGCAGAGCTCGCCCGAACACGTGGATGCCTCTCATCCTCGCAGACCGATGGTCTTCGTGCACCATCACGTGGTACCCAGTGTCGTGGATGCCCCTGGCTACAGCTAGGTCCTTGGCTACCAGTAGTAGATGACCTGGAACCAAAACGATTACCAATAACTATTAAAATATGTTCAGCTATAGGTAACGACTTCTCATCTCTATTTTCAGAGAGAGATATATTTTTTTCCATTTGAATATCGACTCCATTATTTTCTTTTATCTTAGCGTGCGATGAAAAATCCAAGCCCTGCTGATTAAATAACCTGGCTATTAAAACAACGCAACGGCACAAGGAATATAAAAATGGCATTTTTGTTGAAAAGTTCCACGTCTTTTCACGGTACAACTTTTAGCAACTCTAGCAACTTCCGGCATGACATTTGGGTAAGGAGCGTAGTTAACCATAGAAACAACAAGTGAAAAAAGGTTCCGTTGTGACACGAAAATTATCCCTACAAATGTTTGGCAAATTTTCGTATCACAACGGAAAAGTGTCATAGAAAATTTAATTGAGTGAGTTAGAGTGGCCAAATTTAAATGGATTAAAAAATAAAGTACGTCTAAATAACGCTCTATGGCTGTTTACATTTAGTCATCGCAATATTTCTGTTTCCGGTAACCTTTGGAGAGGGAAGATGGCCGATAGAAGTCCGGCTTTTACTTTTTATTTATTCTATTTACTAATTTGATTATACTCCACTCAGACTCACTTAACATTGGTGAAATCACTGCGACACTGCAAAAGAACGTAAGCGGCGTGTGTAACTCTATGGTAAATAAGATCTTAAAACCGTAAACTTACGGAACGTTTTCAAAAAAAATGTACATAGTTAAGGGCTTTACTTAAAAAAAAAACTTAATTGATTTCTTTGTGTAACGAAAGCTACCCATATAGTTTGTTTTGTGTATCGTGATTTTGTTTTCATTAAGCCTTTAACTATGTATGTACAACTTTTTTGAAAACGATCCATATATTTAATACGGCTTAACTAACAAATTCAATAAGTTGCAAAAGGTACTGAATTGGGCGTTTTCCAAAAAAAGTGTACATCGTTAAAGACAAAAGTTAAGAAAATTTAACTTTTCCATTTCGTCAAGAAAATTAACGAAAAATTTCGCTAATTTTCGTGACGAAATGGAAAAAGTTAAACTTTCTTAACTTTTGTCCTTAACACTTTTTTTGGAAAACGCCCAATTACTTGTTAAGGTGTATTTTGCACCTTGGTCACTTTGGTCTCTACGCGGTATTGCAGTATCAATGACGATTTGCAATCTTAATATTTATGGGTACCTAAGGACCAAAAAGTTGGGCACGCTAAAGTTTTGATTCTATAAGTATACTCGTATAATCTTAATAAACGGGTCGAAACTTAGTGTATTGCGTTTTATATTATTTTTTTACATAATTCCGTTTTGCGACGAAAATAACTATCCTTACAATTTGATATGTAAGGATACTTATTTTCGTCGCAAAACGGAACGCGAACTAACACGCAAACTTTTTTCGCCTTCGTTGTTTGTATGCGCTTAATTATGGTCCAACTTTCTGGTCCTCACACGATTTCACCGGTTGTCTTATCCCCACACCGGAACACAACAAAGAAAACACTGCTGTGTAGGTAGGTCAAAGGATAACATGTTGGTAAAGATCCAGGCGGTCCCTGTACAAGGTCCTACCAACACCTTATTTCGCGTTCCAATTTAATATAAAATAATTGAAATAAATGAATAGTCTTAAACACATACCTCCTTACTAATAACGTTGAATAAGCTTATGGAATAGTTATGCCATGCTTTGTCCTTATCTGTCATTGCGACATTTGAATTCGACAGATAAGGAAAAACGACGTTTATCATCCTCATCATTAGAGGGAGACAATGTAAAAACTTACCGAGTATCTTTTCGTCTTCTGCCTTGGCTTCACACAAACTCGGGAGCGGTGTTTTAGAAACCACTACATAATGCACGGGAGCTTGCGGGTTGTCAAATTCATCAAAAACAAAACACTGAAAGGGAATGAAAAAGTTATTTATCAGGATTAAATAGATAAAAGGGCATTTTCATTATAAAGTGTACCCTAGTTTAGGAAACTTAAAAAACGTTAACTTTTGTCAGTTTTGTGACGAAATTAACCATATAAATGTACGTTAACGTTTCTTAATTTTCCTTAATTAGGGTATACTTTATTTTACTTTAATACCTAACTAGGTATTTAAGTTGAGGACACGGTGGCCTAGTTGGGAGTGACCCTGCCTCCGAAGCCAGCGGTCCTGTGTTCAAATCCCGGTAAGGGCAGATATTTGTGTGATGAGCGCGAATATTTGTTTCCGAGTCTTGGATGTTTTCTATGTATTTAAGTATTTATTTCTCTATATAAGTATGTTTATCGTTGTCTAGTACCCATAGTACAAGCCTAGAGCTTAGTTTGGGACTAGGTCAATTTGTGTGAGATTGTCCCCTGATATTTATTTATTTTTATTTAAGTCGTTTACGAACCATTTGTTTTTTTTTCATATTTGTATTTCAATTTATATAATTTAATTTATTTTAATCTATATTAACTTGTATGGATCCTAGTTGTCTGAAATAAAGGTTATTTTTTTTTAATGAATTTAATTAAATAATAACTAACTGGCCGACAACGCACAGCCAAAACCGCTGGATCTAGGCACTTGAAATTCGGGGAGAATATTCCTTGGTAGGTGCCCAAGTGCTGTAGTAATTTTATAATTAACTAGAGGTCGCCGCCACTTCGTACGCGTACAAATAGTTTCCCGCTCCTCCCCCTATTGTGCACTAAGAACGATTTTTTGGAAATTCATCTCAAAAATACACACAATCACGCCTTCATTTCCAGAGTGGGGTAGGCAGAGCTACAGAAACACCAACAACTCTAAAAAGACTTGTTTATAAATCTGTAACCACATTTTGCACGATCAAGCCAAGAAGTTTACTAGTGTATTAGAAAAAAAAAACAAGAATAATCCCAAGTGATAATAATCTAAATTTCAAGTGCGTAAGTCTAGCGGTTTCGGTTGTACGTTGATCGAACAATCCGCCAATCAGTTTTATCTCTTACATATATGTTTACCTGATCATCTTCATATATATAATCCGTAGGTCTGACACCGAAAAAGTTAATTTGATTCGAATTACTCACAACGACAGCCATTGTTGGCAATAACTGATGTTTTTGTGGAATGATACGTCATCAGTAATCGTGTTGATAACCTGATAAAACGTTATCGGTGTAATGGTCAAATTCGGTTAGGCATTACTCATTAGATATTTAAAAATAACTATGTTAGGTGTTGTTACCGTTTTACTGCTCGTAAATATAATGCAATGGCTAGTTTTACCCACGGCTTTGCTCGCGTATCCATATTAGTATTATAAAAGCGAAAGTAAAACTGTGTTGTAAGATAGCCTTAGTCCCGAGGAAGGACATAGGATAATTTTATCCCGGAGAATAGAAATGTTCCTGGGGGAATAGCGATAAACGACTTCTACGCGGACCTAGTCGCGGGCAACAACTAGGTTGTTACAACTATAACCTATAACTTTACACAAGAAACTTGTAAATTTACGATCCCTATACAATCTAGTGATTTCGGTTATTTAGCGACATCTATTGTCGAGAGGCATTTCTATACAATCTACGACAGAAAGATGTCATTAGGTACAAATGGAAAATCATCCACTTTCAATTATTCGTCCAATAAGAAAAATGACAATTTGAAATACATCCTTAAGGAAAATTGACCAACCAGAATTATGTTGAAAATAGAATTATGTCCCATAGTAAAATTGACAAATATGATATAGGTCCAAAAATATATGTCCATTTGTATTTACGTACACTCAGACATATTACCAATTGTAAATATGTCCCATCTGAAATATGTACAGCGTAGGTATAATCGGCCAAATATAAATGTGTCCATTTGTATTTATGCACACTCAGAAAAAATACCAATTTTTTAATTGACTTGTAGTACCTGTTAATATTGTAATTTAATTCCTTGACCAATTGTATCTATAGATACAAGTAGATAGATAGACTGAAACGAGGTTATAATGCCATAGTCATGGAACTGTTACAAAGGAAGTGCTATTTTCAAAAATAAGTTTGAAAAACTAAAACACGACTGTAAAAAAGAATGAAACAAGTTTAGACCTTTGTTATGTTTTAAACTAGGTACATACGAGTATTTACAAAATTGTGGTATCCGCTATCTGATAAAGAATAGAACCTCTCCTAGTGAACGTATGATCACGTAGAGTTCCAATTTAGGAAAATTCAACACATTGGTAGCAGGCATCACCTCTGAGTGACACGACTCAATCCATTGTTATCGTCATCCTGTCTACTAGCAAGTTATTAAAAATATTGTTTGTAGTCGAGGGCTAGAAATTATTATAGCAATGTGCAAAGTTTGGCCTTCGACTACAAACAATATTTTTTATAGCTTGCTAGTAGACAGGATGACGAACGTAATGGATGGAGTTCCACTCAGAGGTGATGACTGCTGCCAATGTGTTGAATATTATTAATTGCCTGTGAGCGTCATCTATCGGCGTAGTTCGAAATTAATGTTTTTTATGCCATTACATTGATAACTAGCGACATAGGATAGGTATTTCCCGTAGATCAAGAACTATGGAATTTGGCAAGCAATACCGTCTAATATTACAATTATAGGGAAAAGTCTGAAAACTACACATTTGTCGTAAAATCATAAAAAATATAGTCTTGTAACATATTTTATGACACAAACATTGCTTACCTACGCCATCTACCATCCGGTAGCAGAACTAATTACTGGAAATATCACAAGCGTAGTACCGCGACTGCCCGCTAGATGGTCCTCGAAGTCTATTGATTACTTTTTTTTTAATTTCCAGCCGCCATGGTTAATTTATAATAAAACAAAATAGCCTATATCCATCGCACAAAAAAGACAAATCGATAGACACCTCATTTGTTAAAATCGGTTCAAGATCGGCGCTAGAGTGGAACATACATACATATATACATACATACATACATACATAGAAACATACATAGGGTGTCAAAGTCTTTACCCTTCCTTTGCTTCGCCATAGTCGGGTAAAAAGTAAGTTTTATTTTCCAGTATATATTCTTGACATCTAGTGTCAATACATGTAAGTATAATATGTTATATAGGTAGGTACTTAACATATTGAACATTTTATTTTAATTTGTTACAATTTTCGGGATAGAAATATGGAAGGGAAAAAGTTAAGTGAGTCCCAACGTTATAAGGAATATCTAATTATTCTGCCTGAAGATCATTCTCAACTTAGATCTCGGGACTCTACACCGGACATTATTATCTTGTGTTGCGACACGAACCAAAATTGTAATGGAAACAAGGTCAACGCAAACCGAATCAAAGGATCCAACTGTAAAAAAACCAGGACGTTTGATGAAAATGAACGATATTTGAACCGTTTGCGTAATAATGAAGTAGATCCCTTGGTTTTCATTGAAAAAGTTATTGATTTGCGAAGTGCCTTATTTTAAATGTGTCGCAAATCAATATTTTTTTTCAATGAAAACCAACAGATCTATTTATATATTAGTCGTGCAGTGTTTAGTATCAGAACAACTTAATATTTCTAAAGGATACATTTACAAATCGCTGGCTCAATATTACAGGGTTCTATGTTTCACTTTCAATTATTACCCTGAAAATGTAACATAAAACCCTGTCATATTAAGCCAGTGAAATATATTACGTAGGTAGAAGACGATTTTTTGTTGGGACATGTTTAGACTAAGTAATAAGACTTATAGTATTATTACTATATAGTATTATTCTTTTAAAGTAATGTAAAAGTACCATTTTTCTTTTCACTGTATATTCACACAATAAAACTTAATAATTACTTTTTATTTGTTGTTCAACTTTCATATAACACACCGTTCATTGGCTCGAAAGATAACGTCTGTTATTGGCACAATTATTGTCCTGATATATGTACCTACAGTGACTCTACTTTGAAGTCCGTAATTCGAACTTCGGATCGCCCCGTCACTTTTTTGCAAATTAGTTACGCTTCGAGAGCAAAAGGGATAGCAATAGACGAAGTTCAAATTCCGGATTTCAAAGTAAAGCACCTGCTTTGTTTGCTATTTGGTGTTATCGGTTTTATATTTTCTGTATTGTGCTGTTGATGTCCTTAATAAATAAATAAATAAATAAATAAATAAATAAATAAATAAACAAACAGGCTCGGCAATAGATCAATTTTTAATTTAGCCCTAATTCATTTAGGACTATTTTCACTTTGAGCGGAATTATATCAGTACAATAATTTATATTTTGGGCTTAATTGATATAGGATTACATTCACTTGGGGCGTATTTAATTTTGCTCAAAAAATATAATGGACAAAATTCCATTCGGGCTTAGTTAATTTACAACGAAAATAAATTTGGTTCTATATATTTTTCAGCATAATTACATTTTGACTATATTGTCTTTGGACACAAGTACTTTTGGCCCAACTTCAGAATGGTTATTTCACGTGGACGATTTTCCATTTGTACCTAATGACAATAAATCGTTAAATTACCTATACACAATATTAAAACCAAACTGCATACACAATGGGCTCGACAAACACAATGATACATTTCGTGAGTTGTCCCTTTCAGTCTGTTTTTTCTATAGAATTTGGATCTTTGGAATTCCAGCCAACCGCATAGTTTCACCTAAAAAAACCTTAAAAATACACTGACAATGTCAGTCTGACAGAACCAATTAAAGATTAAGGAGATTTTGGCCTAAATTTTTGTGACTCATGCTTTATAAATTCTTATAACTAGATCGAAGTAGGATATGCTCCCTGATGCCGCCCATATAAACACGTATACTCTTGTGTCTTCACAACGACAGCGTATCGTGTTCAAAACAATTTTGGTTCGAAGTATTTCGTATGTTCTACTGTATTTTTTATTAGAATGTTCTATTTAACAGTTCAAAAGCTACCCACCCGGACAGAATTTTTACGACTTTAGAAGCGTATATCTCGCTAACTGAGGCGCTAGCCAAGATGCGTTCGCTAACTAGCGTTTCTATTCGTTTGGTTTTTAAACCAATCGCGTCACTGGTAGATCACGTGACTTTTCGTATTGCGTGATCTACCAGTGACGTGATTGGTTTAAAAAAAAAACGAATCGAAACGCTAGTTATGGAACGCATCTTGGCTAAGGGCTCTGTTCACTTACGTAAAAAAATCACTTAAAAACCTCTATATCATTTTGGAAGCCCTATCTAAAAATACCCCACACGCTGAAGTAACTCAAAAAATTTTTTTTCGTCCCCTAGTTACATGTTTGGAGTACCACCGCTAAATATTTAGGGTTCCGTTTTTGCCATTCGGCTCCGGAACCCTTAAAAACGGCGAGGTAAACTAAGCAAAGGAATTCTGATTTTGCACGATAACGCACCAGGTCAGTGCATACCGCCCGCACAACGAAGCTAGCAATTAAAGACAATGGCTTCGAAACCGTTGACCACCCCCCTTATAGTCCAGATCTAGCCCCCTGTGGCTATTTTCTGTTTAGACTTCTCAAGAAAGACCTCAGGGGACGAAGGTTTATGACCTATGACGAAATGAAGGCTGCGGTTACTGACTTTTTTGACGACAAACCGAAAGATATTTTTTAAATGGTTTAAATTCAATATTTGAAAAATGTAATAAGTGCATTTTATTAGCAGGGGACTAAGGTAACAACACCAATGTTCGACACTTTTAGCTGACAGGCACCAATAATCGACAGAAGCTTTTATTTCTAAGATCATAGGGTTATAAATTGAATGTTGCAAAACAAATGAATAACTCTTATCTTCTTTGAGTAAGAATCAATGTCGAACATTGGTCCTTTGTCAATTACTGGTGTCTTTACCTATATAGAAAAAAAAAATAGCCACGCCAGTCCTTTGTTTCAATGTTAGGTAGATTACTTTTCAGCCGCCCCTCGTAATCATATGTTACAGATGGGCCCTTTCGGACACACTTCGACCCCTTTTGGATATTTTGTGCAACGACCCTCTGTTCGAATGTGCAGGTTTCCTCACGATGTTTTTCCTTCACCGTAAAGCTGGGCAGGAATCTGACCGGCTCAGCCTGAGGCATGCTTGCCCCGCGCGTCGAGCTCCTCGCAAGCCAAATTGTTGCACATAAAAATGGCGCGGGTGAGGCAGCGTGCTCGCCGTGAGCCGACATTTCATAATGGCGTGACAGCCGCGGCTGCGTTTATCATAATTCACCGAATTATTAACAAAAAGAAGAAGAAATCGCCTCGGTGGTGGAACGGCTCAGCAACTTTATCAAATTTGTACGACAACGACAGACAAGTTAGGACTTGTCGTTCTGCCCGCGGCATGATGATGACCGTGGCGGTTCAAACTCAGTACCTTACGTTCACGATAATAATATATTTTTTGGTGTGTTTAATATATTGTTTCTTTGGCTTGCCTTGATGGCTGTACTGAGTCACGTGTTTTTTTTTCGATAAATTAACTACCTATTTAGCCAGAGTATATCCGCGGTTAGAATATGGTGCGTGTACACGTTGCAAGTAGCTTGCGCGTATTAAGGCACTTGGGCAGGTTATATGCATGGTGTAAATAACCATAGCTGGGCATTAACTTGTTAATCCGTTAATCGTTAATTAACGTAGTTAACATTTCGAGTAATGGTTAACTTTTAAGTTAACTTGTATTAAAATAACGGACTCGTTAGGATCCGTAAAATTAAAATTTCCGTCCGTTAATCGTTAATCCAGTACCTACTATTTACAATGATACCGCGCCGCGCCGGTAAACCCCAAACCTTAGTTTTATATGCAGATCACTAACGGATTAACTTTAAGTTGCGTTAATCATTGAACGTTTAACAAAGTTAACTTTTATAGTAACAGATTAGCGATTAATGAAGTTAACTATTAGATTAACAAAGTCAACTATTAGATTAAAGAAGTTAACTATTTGATTAACGAAGTTAACTATTTGATTAACGAAGTTAACTATTTGATTAACGGTGTCCAGCCATACACATAACGGTATAAAGTGTGCGGGTCCAGCGACTGGGGCATGGGGCTCCTACGAGCGCCAGTCGGGGTCGTAGCGCGTCCAGGCGAAGGAGGGCGCGAGGTACACGCGCCGGCCCTTGATGAAGCACTGCACGATGCCGCGGTACGCGGTCCGCGGGACGCCGCTCTGGAATATAATATAACACTCAATCAAAATTAAGACCTAGTTCCAAATTAAATGTCAACAATGATTCCCCTACAACACAATTATAGCAAGAAATAAGTAACACCTTCCAAGCCGAAAGTAAAAAAATATATTGTACAAGCCTCTACTTCTACAATATATTTTTTTACTGACTTTCCAAGACAAAATATTTTGTTCTAAATTTACTTACCAAAATCCATTAGGTACATTTCTCGGTAACAAAATGCTAAATATATATACATTTATTTTAGACATTGCAGATAATACCTACTCGTGCCTACCATGTTTACAAAATACTGAATAATAACGGTCAAGTTTTCCTACTCCAAATATAAATCTTACATTTTATAAAGTAATATTGGAGCGCGCAAACACAGCTATCAATTGCGTTAGTGTAACAAAAAACAAAATCTTGTTTCTTCGACTTTAGATATTTTTTCTCAATTTTTCTTATTGCATTAAAAGTTAGTAAAGACGACCGCGGATACATTATCTTAAATCGACCCAGGAATAACCACGTGCGGTTTCATTGGCAACCTCTCTTCTCTTTGAACCTTCTTAGTAGTAGCCTCACCCGGAAGTCCTTCATGAGCCCGAGCTTCTTGGCGGCCCGCTCGTAGGTCTGCGCGGTGCTGTACGAGACGCGCACGGCGCCCGCGCCGCCCGCCTGCGCCTGCGCAGCCGTCACCTCGGGCAGCGAGTACACGTACGACTGGAGCTTGCGGTCGTACTCCTCCTGAAGTATAAATCACACTCATATTATAAATGCGAAATTTTGTGCAATTGCTGGAAACACCTAAAAGTCGTAAAGAAAAAATCCTGTTTTGTTACCTAAAATATATAAATAAATCGGGGACAAAAAAAAAAATTACATAGTCGCAAACTAAGCTCTAGGCTTGTACCATGGGTACTAAACAACGATAAACCTACTTAAAGTATGGAGAAAAGCATACTTCAAAAAAATACATGGAAAATATCCAAGACTTAGAAACTAATACTCGCGCTCATCACACAAATATTTTCCCATTCCGGGAATCGAACTGTTAGCTTCGTAGGCAGGGTCACGGTAACTCATCCTTACATCGAATGCATCATTTCATCGAATTTCATTTCATCGATTGCTATTTAATTACGTAGGTTACATGTTTTAAATACCCTAAAAACATTATGGTTTCAGCAGAAAATACCGTTCGATGAAATGAAATTCGATGAAATGATACATTCGATGAAAGGTGTTTCGATGAAGTGATAGACACCCCAGGGTCACTACCAATTAGTCTGAGCGTCCTCTATGATATAACACTAATATTATAAACGCGAATGTTTGCTTTTATTTAGTAGGTACCAGCGGTCCGCCAGCGGCTTCACCCCGCTACAAATTTCTGACTTTTCCAGTGGATTTTTCAGTTT
Source organism: Acleris holmiana (assembly GCA_949316455.1). NCBI lineage: Eukaryota > Metazoa > Arthropoda > Insecta > Lepidoptera > Tortricidae > Acleris > Acleris holmiana. Next base: position 7,646,501 of record OX438788.1, read on the forward strand.
TTTCTTTCATATGATCTTTCTACTCACAGTAACAGTTCCGCTGCTCTCGAGATTTGCGCTTACCAACACATTCAGCGATTAATTTTTACTATATACATAATTTGGTGAGATTTTGTATGTTTGTAGTTTTAGCTGAAATACGTGTCTCTGGAAAATGTCCATAAAAAACGTTTTATTACCGACTTTTAACGTTTTGGGAAAACAAAAAATACTTTGTTTCGATAACAAAAAAGGAACTTTCCAATGTGTTACCTAATATTCCCATTACGTTACCTTAATCAAGTAGGTGAGGTTAAGTTGCGAGAACTGCACGAACTGCTTGTTCAGCTGCATGTAGCGGAGATGCGCATCGAAGTACTGACCTTCGCTCACGCCCACCTGCGAGAAAAACATTGAAAGCTATATTGGATAGATAAAAACACCATATAATAGCAACCGCTGCCTTCAGAGCTAAATCTTTTAAACGGTTCAACCTACTGCCATCAAACCTAGCCAAGAAGCATACCGATTAAAGCTTTCTTTTAAAAATCCCGCTTCCGAATCGGCCCATCTCTTTGGGAGCTACGATGCCATAGACAGATACACAGATACAGATAAACAGATGCACACGTTAAACTTCCCTCTTTACGCGTTGGTGTTTAAATATACTCGTGCAGTGTGTGACATCCATAAAAACATATATTTAGAAAGCTGAAAGTATAAGAAAGAAAGAAAGAAGGAAAAATAGACATTTATTCACTACACAGGAGACACAAAATAGATATAAATAAAAGAAAACAATGACAGTACGAAGTGTGTGTCCTCGCGGTAGTGAATCGGACACTGGCGCAGCATTATACTGAGGAGTCAGACACCTGCAGCGCTGATTTTCAGCCAATACCAACGGTGACTCACAGAACTGTGAACATGTTATAACTGCTATATACGCCTGAACATACTAATATCCTCGTACGTATAAACTACTTATATAATTTTGTGACGGAGGTGAAATATACCGGGTGTTGCCTGTAATAGGAGCAATAAATTGAGGGATCGTTTCTAACTTTTAAACGTAGCAACATTTGTTCTACAACATTTAAAAATATTTAAATTATTATTTGGAACTTTTTCGAACAAACTAAATAGCATTTTCAATGTACTCCATCCAATAGTCTAGCTGACATCTACTATCAGCCCACAAACTTCGTAGTTTTCGCAATACATTGCGTGCTTAGAAAATCTAAATTCATTAATATATAGTTAACAACAAGTTATTTTCAAAAGTTGTAGAATAAATGTTGTTACGTTTGTGGTGTGGAGACGATCCCTAAATTTATTGCTCCTATTACAGGAAACATCCGGTATTAAAACGCATACATAAATACTGATATACGGCCTTGATAAAAAGATAATCACAAACAATGTATAAAAGGTGATTTTAAAACCAACAGGTTGGCATATTAACAAGTGTGAAGTGCTGGAAAAGAATTAGTATTTCTGGAGTGTCAACAAATAAGCCTTAAGCTTGCGCTTAAAGATGTACCTGCTAGACGCCCCTTGGATTGGAGGAGGGATAAATACGATGGAGGTACGCGTAGATGGCGTCTACTGCAGTGGAAGTTTCCGAAGGTGTACTGGAGAAGTGAAGCTGTAAATCATCCGCATAAAGATGGTACCGACTGTTCTTTATACTATTAATAATGTCAGCACTATACAGTATCAAGAGCAGACGCCCCAAGATGGATTTATTAGCCGTTCGTCCAATACGCAGTTCGTCCATAACATGATTCGTCAATTTCGAGATTCGTCACTAAGCATTTCGTCCATTTCGAGATTCGTCACTACGCATTTCGTCCATTTCGAGATTCGTCACTACGCATTTCGTCCATTTCGAGATTCGTTACTACGCATTTCGTCCATTTCGAGATTCGTCACTACGCATTTCGTCAATTTCGAGATTCGTCTATTAGGGGCTAATTTGGGAACGGAAGATCTGATTACTCTTCTACGCCAACGACGATATATCCGTTTTATATTTTCCTCTGATACTCGTTTATACAATATTTATTAATTTCATTATTAACCGTTATAAAAATTATTAAACAAAACTCAAATGTTCTAACGCACTCGCAGATTCCTAGGTTCTGACAGAATAACAGCGTTGTGATTGCCCCGCAGTCGCAGCACAAGCTGAGTCAGACCCTTTTCATCCACACACATTGCTGGCTCCTTTTACCTACAAATTCACTATAAGAGCTTTCTCCAGAGCGTCTTAGACTCAGTAATGTTATTGACGTGGTAAGGAAAGAAGGTACGTTTTTACTATAGATAGCTTCAATCACAAGGTGTTTCAGGTCTAGGTAAATACTGTTTATGAATATCAGTCTTAGTTCGCTTGTATTTGGCATGGGCTTCGTTTCTGAGACGCATCATTAGCTTTACGTTAGCCCTGAGCCATGGTTTGAGTGCCTCCTTTACCACTATCGTCGTTTCCGTCGCGTGTCTGTCAAACAGTTCCAGTAAAAGTACGTTAAATAGTTGAATCATGTCGTTCACCTCGTCGAGTAATAGAATTTGATCCCAATTTATAGCGTCAAGGTCATCGTTGAAGTCACTCAAGTTAAAATGTCCTTAAGAGGTCGGTAAGTAATACGTTTCGATCCCAGTTTACATTTTTTAATGTCAAACTCGGCTATGATAAATGCATGTCGATCCAGATCTGGAATAATCTTCACGTCTATAGTCACAACGCGAGCGTCAGTGCAAGCGAATAGAAGCCCTGGCCTATTGTCATCTTGCTGTGTTCCGTGAAGTGTGTCGGGTCTGTTATATGTTGAGTCAAGTTTACTGATGTCAGAAATTGCGTCAAGCACTTAAATTTGGTGTCGGTTTTGTCGGAATAATTTATATTAAAGTCACCTAACAGAATCAAGCGGTCATAGTTAACGAAAGAAGAAATCCAGTCAGTTATTGCGTCAATATGCTTACAGTTAACATTAACTCTTAGCCACATTTGTTCTACGAGGGCAGCGGGGGGGTGCGGCAGGGTGCGGGCGGTGAGGCCCCGGTGCAGAAAAAATCCTACGCGCAATCCCTCCCCGTCCCGCGGACGTCGGCCGGCCGAGCGACTTACCGTAGTCTGTAGTTGCCTAGTTGGCCACCACCGGGGCCCGTCCTTCCTCGCCAGCGCGCAGCCAGGTCTCGTTTATAGCCACAATGTCTGTGTCAGTCTCTGTCATTGTCGCAATTAACTCGTCGTGTCCTATACCTAGAGATCCAGCATTAAACAAAACAACTTTGAAATGTTTAAAACGAATCATTACAATAATAAACAAAAATCTATAAGGACTGTAAAAGGATAGCTGTATACCAGTAATTATAATGCAAGTCTTAAAAATAATGATAAGTGAGATATCAAGGATAATTAAATGCATATAACATACTTTACATAAATATAGTAATAACAAATGAGAGTGGAGATCAATATAAGTATATAAAGTTGAATAAATACGTAAAATTATAAATATTGTTACTTTCCAGGCTGCGTCACTAGACGGAACTAAAATAATGTGTCGAGCCACTTCCGCGACGACACACCACAGCAAGAACATTAAAAATAAACAGGCCACAACAGTACTTACTTGCAGTAACAAAAAAGAGCAACAGAAAAGTAATACAAAAATAAAGCATTTTTCAGGTCTTTCAGGATAAACAACAAGACCTAGGGTTTATTTTAAAGAGACTCGGCGGGCTTAAAAATATCCAACTCAGACAAACGGCGCAAGCGGTGACTCGGCTGACCGTCACAAAAAAAAAACTCTCCATTAGAAAGGATAATTGTTATATTTTTTCAATAAAACGATCACAACACTTAAAGCTATCGTTACTGCAAATTTATAAATGTTCTTATGGATGTCACACACTATTATGTACAGTAAAGTTGTTGTTTTATCTCAAGAAAGCGAATCCCCAGGTTTTCACTACATACAATATTTAAAGGCACTCTATAGGTAAGTAAACAAGGTCGCAATTGCAGTGTTACTAAAGGAATTGGGGTCTTACGAGGATAGACACGCACACTACGGCACCGTTAACCGGCGACAGCTACGCACTCAGAGTCAACGTGCACGTGCATCTACACACAAGCATGGCCCACCCGCATTCGTGAGATGAAACAGCTGTAGCAGGACCAACCTTTCCGAAGGAGTAAGTCCGCGAGATCTCCGGCCGTATGCATGCGCGGTCGTGAGTGTTCTCCGGGTTCCGGAGCCAGTCGTCGAAGTATCTGGAACATCAACCAATATCAGGAGACAAACTTCCATAGATTGATCTAGTCCCAAACCAAGCTTTTTTAGAGTTCCATACCTCAAAAGGAGAAAAGGAACCCTTATAGGATCTAGGACCTAGGACTTTGTTGTCCGTCTGTCGATCTGTCTGTATGTCAAGACCCTTTTTCTCAAGAACTTGTGATGGTATCAAGTTGAAATTAACATGGAACGAAAATATTTAATTGCGTCGTGAAAAACGTTTTCATGTGTTTTGGGAGATGTGACCAATTGTTTAATGGAATTTGTTTTAAGTATATGGTGAACATATCAAAATTTCTTAAAATGAAAAGAAAATTAGTCAATCGGATTGTATGAGTAAATGTCAGGTGCTTAAAATGAAATAAGTTATTAGCTTATGAATTATCAAAAGTCGACACATTTCTCATCGCTAAAATGAGGCAGTGAGGAAAATAATATTGATCATATTTTATTTATCGCAATTCAAAGTATGGTGACAAGTACTAGTCCAGCGACGAGCACTCGGACATCTACCTTACATGCCTTCACTCCTGTCTCCCAATGGGAGAGGCAGAGACTTTGGAGCGCCAGGTGCCCCGGTCTAGGCATACAACTGTCGCTTCCTCTACATTCATCAACATCTTCATGCGCGTACGTCCATTTTGTCTGATCTGATCACTGTATGTGCGTCTAGTGTACCGACACCTCCACTCACTCTCGCTCGCCATACCTCTTTTGTAACTCTTCTTTCATCCATCCTTTCTAAATTACCAAACCATCTTAGCATACCCTTTTCGACTACATTTTTTAATTCACATCGTTCTTGAATCCCGTTATTTCTTACCCTATCTATCATCCTATAATAAATGTTAAAAGTCTCTTTAACGTTTTCAATAAATGGGTCAATCAACTTTTCTTTGTACCTCGTTGCCATGGCGACGTCTCTAAGGTTACTCTTTAAAAACATGATTTTAATTTATATAAACCCACCAAACATCAGTTTTTGTGGCAATTAAAAGCCTAAACCATTTTTCTAAGAAACTCTGTAACTGTTGTCTCCTGAGTAACGGGACAGAATAACAATAAAAACTTGATCCACCCAAATATAAATAAAAAACACCTCACAGGTGCATAGCTAGTAAACGTTTCACAAATGAAAAGAAAAATATTTCACAAAAAAAGAAATATTTTACAATACATATTGCTAGAATGACGCAGAGAATAAGAAAATAATTGTTTGATAGACAATTGTTTATATTTCTGTATTATCACTACAATTATAAATGGGCATAATTCATCTTCTGAAACAAATATTGAGTTTTCAAATCGTACGTTGTGTAACATATTTCAAATATGAAATTTCTATTTGAACAGTTTACTATAGTCGGCGTCAATATAAATGACAAAAGATGTAAACAAAACCATACGGACCAATTTACTAATATTACTCCATAATCATTACTTTGGACATCTCGTGATGTATTTATAATGATTTATAAGCTTCATATTTACTTTTATATTTAGCTTAAGATTAAACAACTTTAACATGAAAATTCGTTTGTTGAAAATTTGAGGTTATGTTTCAAACAGTGCTAATTTCTTTACATCTTTTGCGATTTCTATTAACTTTTAGCATACATGGGTGGATCGACCTTTTGTTGATGTCATTCTGTCCCGTCAGCCAAGACATCAATGATTCACAGCTTCAGAACAATAGTGACTCAATTCAACATTTCTGCTTTCAACCTTCAAGTCATAAATTTATTACTATAGAGACCTAATTCGAAATTTTAATTTCTGACTTAGGTCACTATTGTTCTGAACATGCGTATAGCCTCTTAGACAAATAATTTAATCTAACTACTAAATATGCTGGAAAGAAAACGGGTGTTTGGTGGATTTATATACTTTAGAATCATTCATGGTTTTAAAGAGTGACCCAAGAGACGTCACTATGGCAACAAGGTACAAAGAATAGTTGATTTTTTACCAATACTTTGTACTAATCTGAACCAATTCCGTGTTCAACCATATAAAACTAGGCTGGCCAAGGCTAGGCTTGCACACCGAATTGTCACTGGTCACCTAAAGCTTAGATATGGTCCTATACTCACGCCTTGGGCCAGCGCGGGCGCAGATCGAGCCAGGTCTCGCGACGCAGCATCCAGCCCAGCCCTGGGAAGAAGTCCGTGCGGTGCAGGAGCTCTGGCTTCGACATGTCCACCAGCTCCTTCTTGCCATTGTCGTTCCAGGCGGATACGCACCTTAAGTGGAGAGGTGCAAGGTTAACTTCGACAAGGCTCAAGCCGAAAACGGACTGAGAGCAAACTAAAATACTAAAAACCGAGCCCAGAACGCGGCGGAGGCGTTTATAGTAGATGTCACGAACACAGCTGGGCACAGTTAATCATTATAGTTATCTTCGTTAATCGCTAATCAGTAACTAAAAAAGTTAACTTTGTTAAACGTTAAAGCGTCACATCCCGGAACATTTAACGCAAGTTAATCGTTAATCCGTTAGCACGTAATATCAATGCGTTAGTGATCACTACATATGTAATATAAAACAAAGTCGTTTGTCGCTGTCTGTCCCTGTGCTTAGATCTTTAAAACTAGGCAACGGATTTAGATGCGGTTTTTTTTTTAAATAGAGTGATTCAAGAGGGTTATTTATATAAATAACCCAGAGCGAAGCAAGGGCGAGTCGCTAGTCTACTTATAAAAACTAAAAAAATGTGTAGAATTGGAATGTGTAATTTAATCATCTGGCATAATGTGGATATGCCCCATCATAAACAATAATGTGTAAGTTCTCGTCTGAAAGCGAGGCCTGAACGTGTATAACGCAGCGCGGGGCGGTGCGTGCGGTATCTTTAATGGTAAATAGAAAGTACAGGATTAACGGTTAACAGACTTCGAGAAAATTAACGGAAGTTAACGAGTCCTTTCACATTTTTTAAAGTTATCTTGATAGTTAGTTCGTTACTCGTAATCTTAACTTCGTTAATTAACGATTAACGGATTAACGAGTTCATGCCCAGCTATGGTCACGAATAGTAAGTTTACCGAATATCGAATATTCGACCACACTCCCGGTGAAGCGCAGAAAATTCGGCGGCTGTTAAAATATGTGTGAAAACTTTTTAGTATGGGAACACCCTGCAGCGCGCCGCCTCCGCCCTCGGTGCGTTTGCAACATTAAGCTTAAAAAAACCGAGCAAGAGCATGTCGGACCATGCTCAGTGTAGGGTTCCGAAGCCGTTAAGTACCACAAACATCAAAATCCACAAGTAATATAATTTTCTATTTAAAGTCATTTTGATGATTTTAGTAGGTATAAACACTTTAATCGCCTGTATCTCAAGAACCAATGATGTCTACTTAGTCGTAGTCGATAGTTTTTCTTTTAAATTCGTTATATGTGCTTTTATTTATGATTTTTAGTATTTGTAGTTTGGGATGTAGGAGGGAGGACACTTGACTCTAACAAAAATTAGCGCTTTAAAGCTTAATATTTCATAAACGGATCCCTTGATCAAAAAAATGTTTTCACAATCCCACAATATTTTTGAAAGACCTATCCAAAAGACACCCCACGTTATGGGGTAGACGAGAACAAAAAAACATCACCACGTAACGTGTAGGGGAGGTACCATCTTTTTTTTATTGTACCACTTTGTTGGCGTGACTAATATGTATATTCATGCCAAATTACAGCTTTCTAGTGCTAAGAGTCTCTGCGCTAGGCTGCGGACGGACGGACATGGCGAAACTATAAGCGTTTCTAGGTTGACTACGGAACCCTAAAAATGGGTAGCCGTGTAGAAATAAAGTAGAAATTATTTTGTTCCGTGCTCTAATCTATAAAAAAAAACAATGACCTCCACATCCCTAGAGCGATAGGGATGTGGAGGTCGGGTTGCGGTGGGCATTCTGTAACGGTAGCTGATGGCCTTTTTTGTTACTGATTTTTAATTAGGTTATATGTTTTTAAGTGTTAATGATCATTCCATAAATGGAGAGTAAATAATTACCTCTTTTAATTATGTTTTTTGTTAGGGAGCTACTGTACAGTACACACACAGTTTGCATAGCTAACCTTAACTTAACGATATAGCATTCGCTACAATCGATGATACAGGCGCAGATTCTTTATTAATTAGGCTATATTTGGTTTTAAGTTTGAATTTTAATATCACTGTTATATGGTTTTTTTCCTGGGATTTTAAGATTTTATTCTATTTTCTTATTATTATAAGCCAGCGACAACTTTTTTTTTAATAAAAAGTATCCTATGTTACTTCTAGTACCTACCTCCCAGAATATGTGTACAAAGTTTCATGATGATTCGTCAAGTAGTTTTTGCGTGAAAGCGTAACAAACATCCACGCTTTCACATTTATAACATTAGTAAGGATAGTAAGGAAGTAAGGATGTCGTGTATACCCTTAACGTTCATATCAGACTGTTATTTTATAGCTGCATCCCGTGTGTTCCGATATCATAACGGATAATGTGGTTGCTCTAAACTCTGTCCTTCCACCCGATTAAAAAAAACCTTAACATTAGTTTTTTTATGTTGTCTTGGTAATGCCAAACTTCGTTTGGTAATGTACATTATCACTTACTTACATACATACATAACATTACGCCTTTATTCCCGGAGTGGGGTAGGCAGAGCTACAACCAAAACTATAATTCTGTAAGGTAACGACACCAGTAGTCGACAAAGGACCAATGTTCGACATTGATTCTTACTCAAAGAAGATAAGAGTTATTCATTTGTTTTGCAACAATCAATTTATAACCCTATGATCTTAGAATTAAAAGCTTCTGTCTATTATTGGTGCATGCCAGCTAAAAGTGTCGAACATTGGTGTTGTTACCTTAACCACATTTTGTACAATCGGGCATGGTAATGTAGTAATATAATCATTTTAAAAGCTTACATATTATAATTGCCAGCTGTTGCCCGCAACCCCGCACCTCCGTCCGCGTTAAAGTAGGTTTTCTCTATTCTCTCGGTAACTGACTAACCCATTTCCAAATTTCAATAAATTATTTTTCGTCATTTTGTCGTATAAGGTAAAATACAAACAGATTTACTTTATCATGTACAATATTATTAGAGTATTCAGTATACCCACGAGGCGTATAATTCGTTTCCCGTTATTACCTTTTTATGATTCTTGAACAGATATTTTGAATGCACCCCTAGGTAGGTGCCCAAGGGGGTCCAGCGGTTTAGGCTGCGTCTATGTCTGTTAGTCAGTCGTGGATAAGTCTGCGTAAGTTCCGTTTGGCTTGCGCTGGAGTCGACGACGTCAGAGGTCCTCTGACGATAAATCATAATGTTCAGGCTAAGAACAAAGCGGCATTTGTAAAGATCAAAGGAGTGTGCCTTCTGTGCTTGTACTATTATCTATTCTGTGCCAGTAGTAAGAAAGAAGTAACAAGTAAGATTGTGTGGCTTTATGCTAAAACAAAAAAACCGAGTTTACTTTTAATAACCTTTGATCTTTTTATCTTATCAATTATTGATATAACTTACCATATGCTAGGGTCCTTGAGTAAAAGTGGGTACGTGCCAAGGAAATACTCGTAGAAATCCGGCGAAACGTCGAGATCATCTGTAAAACAACAAGGTTCATGATGCCCATAAGGTCATAACCTTGACCTTGAAATCATTAACGATAACAAGTCGATGACTTTATTTAACAACATTTTTATATTATATATATTTTACCTAATTAGTATTCTTACTGCAGAACAGATGTTTGAAAATCTCAGTCAAGATTCGTTACTATTCGGCTCTTAGTAATTAAATCCTGTAAACTGTACTATAATAATAATAATAATCGTTTATTAAAGTAAAAATTATGTTACAATCATCACCAGGGGTCCCTACACTAGCCTGTGCATGTATCGCGGGGAACCAATTAACAAGTAAACATCAGAGTTAGGTTACATTCTAAGTGGTACATAATTTACATGATTTGACTAAGTAAAGCAATTAATTCTAAAAACTACAATTTCATCAAACTATTGTATCTAAAATAGCCTCGGTTTCGGCATACAGTACAGTAGTTGTTTTGGTTCGTGTAGGAAAACACAATATATTATTTATGTAAATTGCCTCACACCTATTAATATTATTTCCATGTTGTTATCACTTTGACATGTTTTCCTGCTGAACTACGTATGCGGCTGTACTGTTTGTAGGTTAAGTATTATAATTGTACATATAACAAGAATTAATATTAAAATAATGCCTTGCGGTACTGTCGAGTGCCTTGCGGTTCTTCTTCTCAATAGTGGTCTCCTCTTGCGACGAGACTTGAAAAAGTGCGAACATACCAAAATAATATCCATTTACTGTTTAAGTTGAACTTGAACTTTGATCTGGCCGACCTACAACTACAGCCAGAGCCTAGTGGCTGAAAATATAATAGTAAGTAGGTCTAAGTACAAAAGAGTTTACCCTTCTTCACCGACACTCGTTTTCTAGGCGCAGAAGTTTATAGATTTTGTGATAGTCACAAGCCTAAACCAACCTAACCTATGTAATGAATGTTTAAGATAACATAAAAACAACAGGGTTTCAGCAGAAAGTAGCTTTCGTAGACATTCTGTGAAACGATACGTTCTATAAAATGAGTCTACGTCAAACAATGGGACACCGTACAGAAGACCACTACCTCCCTCTTAACATCAGGCTGTTTACTCGTTTGCCTTCTTCATGCCATTAAAACGCAGTTAACCTTGAACTTGAACTTTGACCTCGCTGACCTTCAACAATGATCACAGCCTCGTGCCGGAGCTTTTCTAGCACGTGCGTGAGCGCGAACTTAAGATGCCGCGCAATCTTGTAGTAGCCTCTCATCTCGACTGCGATCTCAGAGAGATCTGGCTGTTGGATCAGCGTGATGGACGGGTCGTTGTCGGTGAAGGCTTTGATTGTGTGGTAGGTTGCATTGTGGCCGCAGTCCTGAAAGTTTAAGCAGCCATATAGATACCGTCCTCAAAACATTATACAACCAAGACTAGAGCTTAGATTGGGACTAGATTAATTCGTGTGATATTTTCCCTGGATATTTATTTATTAAATTTTAACCATTAATAAGGCAGTGGCAATATATTTACCAAAATACTGTGACCGTGTGCGCGAGTAAGGGAATAAAGGCTTGTAGTACCTACTGTTAGGCGATGGGCTTCCAGTCACTAATACACTGGTAAACATCTTAGCCTGACTGTGCAAAATGTGGTTACAGAATTATCAACAAGTTTAGAGTTGTTGGTATTCTGTAGCTCTGCCTACCCCACTCTGGGAATAGATAGATAGATAGATAGATAGATAAAACGTTTATTTGCGTTTGGAATGAAGGCGTGACGTTATGTATGTACTGTGACCGTTAGTTAAAGCCAGTCCCTCCCTAGAGCCAGACCCTATGGGCCAATAGAAACGGGTCAGGACCCTCACCTGGCTGACAATGATCGGGAACATCTCCTTGCTGGGCCGGAACTTGATCAGGCTGTCCAAACATCGCTTGACCGTGACTCGGTCGCACGCTATCACCAGGATCGGCAGCACTGGAGCCACCGGCGCTTCTGTTCTTGCGCTGGCTAGAAACTAATTAATATTATAAAAATGTTGCTGGGCAGTTTACAAAATAATTTTACCTAGTTAACCTAGTAAAACGGTACCTTTTACATGCGAGTCACGAAAATTAGTCATATTTGGTAAATGTTTGTGTCTCGCATATAAAAGTTACCGTTTCTTAATTTTAGTCCTTAACTAGGTACAATTATTTTGAAAACTAACTATCTAGTCAGCTTAATTGCAGCTATAAGAAAAAACCGAGCAAGAGCATGTCGGACTATGCTCAGTGTACGGTTCCGAAGCCGTTAAGTACTACAAACATGAAAATCAACAAGTAATAACTAATTTCCTATTTAAAGTCAATTGGTGCCGTCTTAGATGATTTTAGTTGGTATAAACACTTTAATCGCCTGTATCTCAAGAACCAATGATGTCTTCTTAGTCGTGATAGTTTTCCTTTAAAATTCGTTATATACCTACTCTTTCATTTTTCATAGTTTTTTTGTTCTGATTTTTAGTATTTGTAGTTTTTGCTGTAGGGGGGGGGGGGGACGACACTTGAGTGTAACAAATATTAGCGCTTTAAAGCGTAATATTTCCTAAACGGATCCCTTAATCAAAAAAATATTTCACACAACCGCAATATTTTTGAAAGACCTATCCAACGATACCCCACACTATGGGGTAGACGAGAAAAAAAAACATTCCCACGTCGTGTAGGGTATTCCCACCCAAAAAAAAATGAATTTTACATTTTATTGTACCACTTTGTTGGCGTGACTAATATGCATATTCATGCCAAATTACAGCTGACATGACGAAACTATAGGTAAGGGTTCCTAGTTTGACTACGGAACCCTAAAAATGAGCTTCGCATTTGTGTTAGTCCTACGATATTACGTACACACACAACTACAATCACCTTACACACACAACATAAGGCAGTATTGTATTCTATAAAATCTATTGTTTTCATTAGATTGATGTTTTTGTTACTTTACTATGTGATTTGTGTAAATAAAAAATATTTCTGATTCTGTTCTTATTTTTCAGTGACGTCGCGAGGCGCGTTGTTTTTAACTTTAACTTTAAAAATGTATCGTACTAACACAAGTTAAAGCTCACTTTTCAATGTTTCACGTTGAGCTGATGTCGAGCCAGGGCGTTGTAGTGTGTGATGACACTGATGACTAGTGATCGGCCGGACGAAGCAAAAATTTAACAAAACTTGTAAAGCTCATATAAAAGGAGAACTTACAAACAAGAAAAATAAGAATATTATCGGCAGATTAGTGTTTAATTTAACTCTATATCAGAGTCTCGGATTTGGTATAAGGATATTTATATTTTCATGGCTGTAATGTAATTTTCATGACTGTAGTGTACTGTAATGTAAGTTTTGTTAAAGTTTTGCTCCGTCCGTTCCGATATCCCCCGATACTAATAAAATGTTCTGCAAGAGACCTAAATAAATATGGGTTTACAGTGAAAATACGAAATGGGTGTCCAATATATTCCTTTTACGGCTCAACAAACTTTCATAAAACATAGCCAGAATCATACTAAACTAACATTGTGTGAAAAATTCCGAATCGCTCCACCGGTTTGGGAGCTACGATGGAATACAGACACACGCATATATTCGGCACCTTTTTTTAATAGCACCCCTTTTTGCGTCGGTGGTTATAAACTGCCATAATACCAAAGATAACTGCAATGTACTAGTCGAACCAAGAATGGTTCATAGAAATGCTCTATTAATAGCCACATTTAATTCCAAAATACATAAACTAGTAAATAACCAATAACCACCAATTCATTGCAATAACCAAGAATATTTTAACGAAAAACTACAAGCTGTACAAAAACTCAATTTGGACATTTAAAATATTTTTTTAACATATTTTTACACGTCCAATGTTAAATTTAAAATAATTAAGACAAGTTATTTAGTTACAAGACCTGAGGTTACTCAAAAAATATAACCATTTAATATATGAAGAACCCAATAAAATGGCGATTCTTAAAACGCTCAATTTTTTAAATCCTTTATCCATCCCGATTAAACTAGTAAGTTTTAATTATTCAAAAAAAAACCGCAACCAAATCGGTCGGTAAATCCGTTTGGGAGCGACGATTCCTCAGACAGACACACAACAAACGCTAAACTTCTAAGTTTATAACCAAAGGGCGAAATTCTCATGGCAAAAAAATAATGTCATACATAGGGATAGAACGGAGTATTTTATTGACTATCGACAACTAGTTCTGGTTCACGTAGCACATTACTGTCAAGAACTTTTACAAAAATCTTCCTATCGATACATTATACTTACGCAAAATAATTAACCATTATTAAAAATGCCCTCTGGTAGTTTTCATTATTATTGTATAGTTTTATGTCTTAGATTTAGTTTTATTTCTAGGTTGATTTTCATTTTCTTATTTACTGTTAATAAAGACATATATTTTAGAAAATAATAAATACAGATTAAATCTTAAAGCTTCACGTATTGTTGAAAACAACAACTAAATGCGAATGAAGAATGACATTTACATTTCAAATACAAAAGCAGAACTAAAATTGCATAGAGATTCCAATATATCGATAACTGGAAAAGTCGATAAATCAAAATGTTCTATCCCTATGACATTTGTTTTTATGTCATAAGAATTCCGCCCTCTACTTATCTTATAACAAACTAGTGACCCGCCCTCGCTTCGCTTCGGGTTAAAGTATTATATATACACCTTCCTCTTGAATCACTGGATAAAAAGTAGCCTATGTTCATCAGGTATAATGTCGGCATCTAATGGTAAAAGATTTTTTCAAATCGGTCCAGTAGTTTCGGAGCCTATTCGAAACAAACAAACAAACAAATCTTTCCTCTTTATAATATTAGTATTGATAAATTATAAGTACATACCTTCTTGGTAAGCTCGCTGCATCGTCAAGTGTCTCCCGGCTGTATTATCTCGGTGGACAAAAGCCACCATTCCGAATATTAAAAAAAACAAAAGCGTAGCTTTAAAGTAGCCCCTTGCCATATTTGATCAGCTCGAACACCAATAAAAATCTAAATGCCGCGTGAAATAACCGAGCGGCGCATGCGCGTAACCAATAATGACTTTACGACTGCGAATATCACACTGAGCGAGCATGGCTCGGAGCCACTGATAAGCAATATAACACGCCCACTGACTGTCTGAGTTGTAACGAAATCGAATTAACCGCTCTGCTTACGGCTCCATCGTGGGGAAGCTTAGCGGGGGGCGCGGGGGGCCATGCCCCCTAAACCCGAAAAAAATAAATCGGGGGACAATCTCACACAAAGACCTAGTCTCAAACTAAGCTCTAGGCTTGTACAATGGGTATTAGACGAAGATAAACATACAAATATAGAAAATTAGACACTTAAATACATAGAAAACATCCAAGACTCAGGAACAAATATCCGCGCTCATCACACAAATATCTGCCCTTACCGAGATTTGAACCCAGGACCGTTGGCTTC
Source organism: Acleris holmiana (assembly GCA_949316455.1). Lineage (NCBI taxonomy): Eukaryota > Metazoa > Arthropoda > Insecta > Lepidoptera > Tortricidae > Acleris > Acleris holmiana. The sequence goes on from OX438788.1 coordinate 7,661,881, forward strand.
GGAGGCGGGGTCACCCAACCTAAACCTAAATAAGCGGTCCTGTCAACTGATATAAATTCATGATATAACAAAATCAAGTAAAATAAAATGAATAAATCTGATATAAAATATAAAATGAAGTTAGCTGATGTGATTTTTGAAACTGATCCATTCAATTTTATGACGTAACAAAGGACACACATCAAAATTCAAACATATTTCATGTGATCATCTCCTATAGGCATTATTTTTTGTTTAATGTTATTAACCTTACAATTATTGTAATTTTATTTGTGTTAGTTTCCATAATTATTATTTATTACTCTATTACCTGGTAATGTAACTTACTTTTAAGTTTTATTGTTTTTTTAAGATTGTAAAAGGGTTTGTTGCGGCGCTTCTTCTCGGCAACGATGGTCTTGTCCGAAGCGCTAGTAGGTTCACTCGATATCACCGACGCCGCGACGTGTAAAAGAGCCCAATGTGGCCAAATTACTGAAAGAATATTTTTTTTTTTTTATTTGAATTACTATTTCTTATTAATTAATTAATATAATTCTGTTTCTAACAGCAGGTTTACTATGTAGGCTTAATGGCTCCAAGTAAATGCCGAGGGAATAGCGATAACCAACTTCGCGGACGGTCGCGGGCAAACTACTCGCACAATAACTCACTAAGTTATTAGTCTATACTAATATTATAAAGAGCATAGATTTGTTTGTTTGCATTGAATAAGCTCTTAAACTACTGGACCCATTTAAAAGTCTTTCACCAGTAGAAAGTAGTAAGTTATATGTATATGACTTGGGTGTCTATCATTTCATCGAATGTATAATATCATCGAGTTTCATTTCATCGAACGCTATTTTCTGCTGAAACTGTGTTTTCAGGGTATCTTAAGCATCTAACCTAACCTAACCTACGTAATTAATGTTTAAGATAAGGTTTCAGCAGAAAATAGCGTTCGATGAAGTGATGAGTTACCGTATAACTTACTAATAACAGTAATAACTTAAGTTATTCCTCTATAAATGTAATATAGAGGAAAAACTCGCTAATAGTACAGGGTGTCCTTAGTTCACAAGAACAGGCAGCGCTCGGGTGGCGACCAGGGGAACTAACTCTACACTGTATGCTGTGCCGCGCAACGCGCTTGCATGCTTACTCTGTCGCCTGTGGTCGCGGGCCTATGAGAGCAGAACAACACAGGGTAATGCCTTTATCTATGTTAGTAATTCTACAAGATTTTTCTTATCCCCACACTGAAACACAACAATGCAAACACTGCTGCTTGGCAGTTGGTTAATGTCACTACATAGTATAAAATAAAGTCGCTTCCCGCTGTCTGTCCCTATGTATGCTTAGATCTTTAACTACACAACGGATTTTGATGCGGTTTTTTTTAATAAGTAGATAGAGTGATTCAATAAGTTTATACATATAATACTTTAACCCAGAGCGAAGCGAGGGCGGGTCGCAAGTATAAGATAAGAAATTCGGCTGTGACTAAGATCATCTGGTAATAACTGAATTATACATTTTGTTTGTAGACTGTGTAGGTTTTACAATATGGGCGCGTGGAGATAAATGAAGATCCCTATAAAGATAAACATAAATGTTGATCTTTACCTGGTGGCAGATGCACATGGCATGGAGGCCTATATGTATTGTATGGCCCTATTTTTTTTTGCTATTTTTATGATCATTTACTCTAAATTACTTTTTAAATATTCCTAACATCTGTCAGTCTTAAATCTGGTTTTTTTCAAGATGAAACCTAGATAAATCTTTTTTTAACACAGTTGCTTAAACTGTGCTGTGTATTGGGGGACTTACATACGAGTATGTAGTACATTATTATTCATCCATAGATCATGATTAGTTAAAGATAGTACAATTTGCCTTTTATTTACAATATTTTGAAAGTAAACAAACCGGTGAATTTGACAGCTAGGGTTGTTCTTAAAATATCGAAAATAACTTGGAAATTTCTCATCATGACAATTAATGTTAAAATAACATGTTTTTTTTGTAATTGTATCATATAGAACGTATGTGGAATGTGCCAAAGAAAGCAAATAGGTACTTAACCATTTTTTCATCATGGATTACTATTTTTAAGGATTTTGGGAAAAAGTATACTGAGAAAGTTTCATTCCGAAATTATTGAAATAAAATAATATTATTCCGGAATGACTAATGAAATGACTAAAGTTTTATACCTACTAAAAATCATCTAAAGGCGTGTCCGCTGCGCCAAAAAGCTAACAAAACATGTTACAAAACATGTTTAGGTACAACTGCACGTCCATTGCGTCTTAAGAGTGAACAATGTATTGTTTGTCATAACATTTCACTTTTCTTTTGACAGCTGTAACCCCCGTACAATTTTCATCTTTTGTAGGATTGTAGGATATTTATTTATATACAAAGGTATCAAAATGAGTTCCTATGATTAATAATTAATGCCCTATTTGACAGTTCTTCTTTCGAACTCTAAACTTTCAAAAGTAAAAACATGACCCCCTCCCCGCAGACGAACGCGGGGAATGTTTTCCATCAGTGTCGGATAACATGTTTCTGTGTTTTTAAACACAAAACATTTTGGCCACACACCTTTTCTGTTCGAAAAACATGTTAGATGTTTAAAAACATTTGAAAACACGGCGCAGCGGACGCGGCTTAGACAGCACCAAATATTTTATTTGTTTACTTGACGACACGTTAGCCTAGTTGATAGTAACGCTGCCTACGAAGCCAGCAGTTCTGGGTTCAAATCCCGGTAAGAGCGGATATTTGTTACGGTCTGATAATATAACAAGTGATATTTGTAAAAAAATGCAGGAGTTAAAGACTGGTAATACACGATTATTTAAGATTATTGGCACTCTCACGCTGTGGCACTGTTATGAATAAGAACAAAGGTAAATAATTATAGTTATATTTTTGTTGCTTCTTATGATTCTTGTATTTCATCATTAAGAGAACTTAATGAGTCTTTTTTATGAGAGGAATAACTAAGAAAGAAATTATACTTTTGTTGCTTTGTACTTTTATTTATATAAACTCACTCGAACTATATTTACCTATCGAACCCGTGAAATACTTCATCTCTAGCTTCATCATCGGTTCCACTTTACCAAATAAAGAAGTTAGGTAGACACGTTGAAATGACGGGTGGCTCGTGACAAGATCTTGCCTGCTATGCATGGCGGCACGCGCAGTCATGTATACGATAGCACTACTTTGTTAGAATCTTGTACCGAGCGCCGCGTCAGCCACGCGTTTATACGAACCTAGCCTAAAGCTTTTGGAATGCAAATGCTGAAAATAGCAAAATATGTCCGCAATTTTTGTGGAGTTCTGTCGTTTACTCGTGGATTCCATCATCAAATAACTCCAACTTTTCTATGGGACTTTTTACGACCTTTCCTTTCCTTTAAGGTGGAAAGGGCCCACCGTGCTGGCTGTGCGCAAGACGACGTTTTGCAAGCCCTTCAGGTATCCCACTGCTTATATAGGACATGCGAAGTACTGAACGTACAGAACAGACGAGTTGAGAACTTGCCACCCATATGATTGGTTTATCAATAACTTTATTATTACTATCGAATCGGGGCAGCACAAACATCTGACAGTCCGCCATTTTATGTTTGCTATGGTAGTTTAGGTAGGCACGTTTATTCTGTAGATATGTCATATCCATTCTCTTCCTTTATCATTGATCGGGATCCCACATGGATTTTTAGAAATCCTATAAAATACTGGATACGTGAGACATGTTACTCGACAACAACAGTGACGCTTCCTTTTACCCTACTATCCGCTAGATGTCGCTATAAGACCGTAATTTTCTGTCGTAGCATGTCGTAGATTGTATACGTAATTTACGATCCCCATACAATCTACGATAGAAAAACTAGAAATGTCGGTTTTGTAGCGACATCTATTGTCGAGAGGCATTTCTGACGTATACAATCTAACAACAGAGAACTAGTAATTTCGGTCTTGAGCGACATCTAGCGAATAGTAGAGTAAAAGAAAGCACCATCTGTTGTCGAAAGGCATTTCTTACGTTTACAATCTACGACATGCTACGACAGTAAATTACGGTCATGTAGCGACATCTAGCGGATAGTAGGGTAAAAGGAAGCGTCACCTGTTGTCGAGTAGTATTTCTCACGTATCCAGTATTTTATAGGATTTCTAAAAAACCATGTGGGATCCCGATGGAGTACAATATGTTCGTGTCCATGTAATGCAACATATAACATCTACATTCGTGCCAACCGTGAAAACGGAACAAACAAACACACTATTGCATTTATAATATAAGCAAGGATAACCTATTTTGCTTTGTCACTTTGGGAAGCAGCGAACTATTCTTCGATTTTTATTAAGATGAGAATCAGTGACCGTTACTACGGTGAAGCAAAGGAAGGGTAATGACTTTGACACCCTATGTATGTTTCTATGTATGTATGTATATATGTATTTAAGTGTGTAATTTGCCTTTAGCGAAGTCTAAATTACAATTATTACAATTTTGTGACGTGAAACGGAACGTAATACACTACCAATTTGCTCGATTGTAGCTCGATTGCTATTGGACGACTTGGACTTGGTTCTCATAGAAAAAAACAAATAACATACCGTACTAGCTGTCAAATCTGTAAGTCAATGTAATGTCAATGTCAAGTCAAACGTCAAACGTGAAAAACATGGCGGGTGGAGAGGTTGAGCTAGCGCAAACTGCTACTCCTGGCGGCGATACTATCTTCGGAAAGATACTGAGAAAAGAAATTCCAGCTAAATTCGTCTACGAAGATGATCAGGTAATGACATAGAGCAGTTTTTTTTACTTTTTTATATTGTACCGGCTGGTGACATCGGTCAGCTGTTTTAGCAAGAATTTCGCACAAATTTATAAAATTCACGATAAGATTACGAATGAAAGATTTTTAGAATAAAACTTAAAGTACAAATTTTTGTGTAGATTAAAGTATTTTAGGACAAATTCTTATCAACGTTTTATAGGTTAGATGTTGGCTAAGTATATTAATGACTTTAATATTAAGTTGTAAATTGCCATTTTAGTTTAGTATTTGTAGTTGTAGTTATTTTAAATAATCTATTTATTTTTAGATCCCCCAACTGATGAATCTGCATCTTCTTTTGGAAAAAAAAATTTCACCAATCACTTGTAACTTCCAACCTTGACACTGGCAGAATTGTCCCACTGGACAGTAGCCATATAATATAAAAATTTAACTTGAACTTGAATAGGTTAGATGGTTAATGTTGCAAGGTTTTATTATTCCCGATCTCCTAGATAATTAATTGGTTAATTAAACAATAATTTTGCTACTTTTCAGTGCGTAGCTTTTCACGACGTGGCGCCGCAAGCTCCTACTCACATCTTGATAATCCCAAGGAAACCCATTACTCAGTTGTCCAAGGCTGAGGATTCAGATGAGCAGCTACTAGGTAAATTGTAATTTAAGTAATCATCAACTTTTTGCATTATTTTAATCAAAACCTTTTTATAGGAATGCCTTTGGAAAAATGAGGCTGCCGTTCTAAATAAGTAAGTTTATTAATAATATGGAGGGCTCCCTCCGTATTACTCTCTCTCTCTCTCTGTAATATTAGTATAGATATTTATTTAGTAGATCACAAATTTATAACATACAGTTATGACTGTTCTAGAAAAAAAATGTTGCAGATTTTTTTTTTATTTATAATTTTACCTTGTTTTACAGGTCATCTGTTGATCGTAGCCCGCAAAGTGGCAGCACAAGAAGGCTTGGACAAAGATGGCTTCCGTCTCGTCGTCAACGACGGCAAGAACGGCGCCCAGAGCGTGTACCACCTGCACATCCATATTCTAGGTGGACGCCAGCTGAAGTGGCCTCCAGGCTAATTTATATATTACGTAATAAACATTTGGTGTTCAATGAGTTTGTTTGGCTGACCTTATGGTTTCATCCGATTTTCCTAGTCTGAAGTGGCAAAATTTATAGTAATTGATACTGAATAAATAACTGCTAGTAACATTACTGTTGCAGGTCACGATATCAGCACCATATAATAGAATTACTTCTTCTTAATATCCTATAATTACAACATAAATACAAATTTACCGGTTGGATCAATACTTCAGCACTACAAAGAACACTTGATAAAGGAACAAATGGATACAGGCATTTATCAGTTGTCCCAACTGCTGCCTGCTAAATAAATAATAATAATAATAATAAAATTTGTAAAATAATAATAATAAAATTGTGCAAAATGTGGTTACAGAATTATTAACATATGTCTTTTTAGAGTTGTTGGTTCTTCTGTAGCTTTGCCTACCCTGCTCTGGGAATGAAGGCGTGATGTTATGTATGTATGTATAAAATTTGTAAATGGCTTTGTCTGGCTTTTGGTCAACCCTGCCCTGCCTAAGGAAGCCGACTCGCTATCTCGCTGGAGCAGGCAGGCCCTTCCGACCTACTGTACCCCTGGTATTATCCCTGTGGCCCTGGTGTACGGTGGGTATTTTAAAGTAAACAGTACCAGTGATGTTATGTCATGCTACCTTTGCATCAGGCCCGGAGGGCCAAACCACCCAGAAAATATTACTCATAAATTTCATTTTGAAATAGAAAGATTGCTCAGTCGGACAACGTTGTCGAACCATGCAGCCGGAGGGAAATATACCCACTGTACCACTGAGGGTACGGTAGAGTGGGCCGAATGTGATTCTTCTTTCTTTTTTTTTTTTTTTATATTTGTGTTTAATGGCTACTGTCCATAAGGACAATTCTGCCAGCGTCAAGGTTGGAAGCTACAAGAAATCGGTTGTAAAAAATCGTCCAAACAGTGTAGGTAAATGACCAGTTGATAGATCTGAGAAAAAATAGAATACACAATATGTTAGACTAAATACAACAATACAATGGTTAACTTTATTTGACCGACTGATACAAGAGAACAAGACAAGACAGACATCAGTTTTTTTTTTTTTTTTTTTTTTTTTTTAAAGTTTGATGTTAAAATCAGTAATAAATTTAGACAGAACATAAACAAAGGGAGTGTTTACAAGAGTTAAGAGAGAATTAAAGTTAGTAGGTAAGGGGATATAGTTAGGGAGAAAATCATACAGGGAAGCAGGGACATTGGGACAATTAAAAAATATATGTTCTGGAGTACCCTCATCAAGTCCACATTCACATAAAGAATGGTCACGAATTCTTATTTTGGCTAAGAAAGATGGAGAGCAAGTGTGGCCTAGACGCAGTCGTATAATAGTGGAGCATGCAGTCTTCTTGACTTTTTTAAATTTAAAAAACCATGGTCTAACAGGAAGGTTAGCTTGGATGTTAGCATAATGTTTGCCCTTAGAGAGCCGCGTAATGCTCCATTCCTCAGACCAATGATCAGTCAATTGTGTTTTAGCAGAAGAGCGCAGATCCTGACTACAGCATCTGGAGTGTGAGGAGATACCAATGTCAATTGCTTGTTTAGCGCAGGCATCAGCCTGCTCATTACCATCAATATCAGAATGACTCGGGATCCAGGCCAACACTATTTCCAATCCAAGAGAGTGGCACCGATGGAGCACTTCTCGACTCTTAAGATTTATAAAAAGATTATCCCTAGAACGAAGAGGAAATTTAGCTATATCCTGGAGGCAACTGAGAGAGTATACAATAGATTTATCAATCCTGTGGGACTCGATATAGGATAATGCCTCAAATAGGGCAATAGCTTCTCCCGTAAAGACTGATGTTTCAGGAGGATTTTTGAAACTTAATACTATTTTATACCGAGGTATCCACACAGCTGATCCAACACACCCCTCCACTGACAATTTGGAGGCATCTGTAAAAATGGGGAGCCAACCCTGCCACTTCTCAGCCAAGATTTTATTGAACATATTATTAGCACCATGAGATTTTTTCTGCAAGCCAAAGGAAAAAATTATATTTGGTTGAAAAATAAGAGCATCATATTCAACGGTGAACAGGGGGTTGCCAGGAGAAGAAAGAAGGGGAGGGAAGTCTGAGAGTTTCTGCCAACTCTTTATAAGGCATGGGGGGTCCTTGTGGGTCCAATATTTGGAGCCAGGAATTAAATTAGCCAAACAATTGATTCGCTGCAATAGGGGGTGGACAGAGGACTGAGCTGCTCTAAAAAGAAACCGATCACAAAGATATTGTCTTCTTAGTCTAAGGGGGGGATCCAAGCACTCTACCTGAAGCGCATTGATGGGAGATGACTTCAGCGCTCCACAGATGATACGTAAGCATTTTGACTGAATTCTATCAAGGAAGGACAGAGCAAGCTTGCTGCAAGGCTCTAGCAGAAACGACCCATAATCAAAGTGACTACGGATGATCGCATTGTATAAGAGCTTTTGGGAATAGGGGTGATTAATAGACTTAGATACCGCTCGATTAGTTTATTTTAGTTACTTCCATAGTATTATGTCATATGGTATTATACTGTGGGGTAGTGCTGCTGATGTAAATAGCATCTTTGTTCTGCAGAAGAGGGCTATTCGTGCTGTCTACAAGATGGGCCAGAGAGACTCGCTTAGAGATAAGTTTAAAGAAATTAACATATTGACCATGCACAGTCAATACATTTATGAAAACATTATGTATGTTCATAAAAACATCGCTAAATTTAGAAAGAACTGTGACATACATAATGTTAATACCAGAAATAAATATAAGCTTGCAGTGCCCTTCACGCGGCTCCATAAAATAAAAAACTCTTTTATGGGTAATTGTATTAGGTTCTATAATAAGCTCCCAAGTAATGTTACTGAACTATCAGTAAATAAATTTAAGAGTTACGTTAAGCGTAAACTAATTTCTAAAGCATATTATAGTATTAAAGACTATATTAATGATAACAATGCTTGGGACTGAATTGCTTGTAATAAAATGTTTAGTCCTTACGACAAAAGGTTGCGAACGTCGAAAAAAAAAGACATCCGACAGAGTTTCTTACAGGTTCTTCTCTGATCGGTCGCGATTTGAACCTGCAGTCAATTTAGGCTAAGTCGCTACTATGACGTTTCAAAAGAGTTTATTATTTGTAAACCTACTTGAATAAAGATTATTCTGATTCTGATTCTGATTCTGATTCACCCCACCAGGCACCTGATAAAACCCTCAGAACATTAACACTTCTTTCACATTTATTTCTTATATAATTTAGGTGAGTGATTCCAGATAAGTGACAATCAAGGTAGAGACCCAAAAACTTCACAGAAGTTGACACAGGAATTGGTATGTCTTCCAAGACAAGGTCGATGTCTGGAATATGTCTTTTACGGGTAAATACAACCACTGAGCTTTTTGAGGCAGATAAAGAAAGTCCATGGTCTGTAAGCCAAATGTTGAGATACCTTAACCCAGAGTTCAAGGCAACCGAACACTCATCGATGGAATCTGAGGCATGATAAAGCGCAATATCATCCGCATATTGAAGGATGCTACAGAAGCTGTCCACCGATTTTTCAAGGTCAGCAGTGTAAAGACTGTACAATATTGGGCTTAACACAGATCCCTGAGGAAGACCCTTCCAAATAGTCCTAAGAGGGAGCAAGGAATCCTGGAATCGCACGCAAATGGAACGAGCCATAAATAGGTTGCATATAACATTTACCATCTTCACCGGCAGACTCAGATGGAGCATTTTCTGCCTGAGTATCGGGAGTTGTACATTGTCATATGCTGAATTTATGTCTAAAAATGCGCCCACAACGTGTTGACCCCGCGAAAACGCCAGCCGAATGTCCGATGTGAGGATACTTAAACTATCAATAGTTCCCATTCCTCTGCGAAATCCAAATTGCGAACCAGAAATAATTCCTCGGCTTTCCAGGATCCACTCTAGTCTGTTCTTAATAAGACGTTCTAAGATCTTAGATAACACAGACGAGAGTGCAATAGGCCTGTAGAACGAAGGATCCAAAGGGTCCTTACCAGGTTTTAATATAGGGATAATAATCTGCTTCTTCCAAGAATCTGGAATAGAGCCTGAATCATAAATTTTATTAATTAGAGAAAGAAAGAATGATTTGGATGAATCTGAACATCTTCCGATAAAAGAATAGGGGATACCGTCTATACCTGGGCTGGAGTCATGAAGATGGTCTAATACAGAAGATAATTCAGAAAAAGAAAAAGGATTGTTCATTCTATCAGACGAAAATCGAGACACTGGGGCTAAAGATGGAAGGCAATCCTCAGACGGGACATAAGCTGGGGCCAACTTATCCAAAAACCCATCCAACCACCCAGAGGAGTCGTTGGATGAAGGATTACACTCATTCATGGACCCACGAAAACGTTTTAGATTTTTCCACACTAAGGAAGAAGGGGAGCAGGGGGATAAGCTTTCACAAAACCGGGACCATCCAAGACGCTTCTTCTCCAATAGTAGTCGTTTGGAACGCGCGTTTGTAGCTTGATAAGCTAGGAAATTATCGAGATTAGACAAATCTCTAGAAAAAGCGTCTTCTGCCTCATTACGGTTTTTGATTGCAGCTGTACACTCCGCATCCCACCATGGAGGTGAGGACAATTTTCCCAGGGAAGCGTTTTTAAGAGGAATAGCCGAATTTGCTGCCATAGAGAGAATTGAGACAAACTGGAAATATAGGTCTAAAAAGTTGTTATCTGATACCGGAGGAAGCAAGTTAACTCCATCAGAGACCAGTGAAGAAAACTCAGACCAGTCTGCCTTGTCTAGCCTATACTTTAAGAGAGGATGAGATGGACTTGAAGAAACTGAAACATCCATAGGAAGGGTAATCAAAATAGGAAAATGATCACTTCCGTGGGAGCGAGAAAGTACCCGCCAGTCGATACGAGAAGCTAAATAAGGGGAAGCTAAAGTTAAATCAACAGAGCTAGGGTTTTGAGATGGAGATGTTCTCCTGGTAGGGGATCCATCATTCATTAGGCACAGGTTGTTGTTATCAAAAATATGCAAAAGACGTGAAGAGTTAGAGTCACAAGAAGAAGAGCCCCACATGGTATGATGGCAATTAAAGTCGCCCAAAACTATTAGAGAGCCAGGCAGAGAGGTGAGAATAGAGTCCAATTCTGAGAAAATAGTGAAATTAGGGTGAGGAATATACAAAGAGACGAAAATTATATTTAATACTTTACAAGCAACTATATTAATGCCAGATGAATGAGGAGGAATGGGGATCGAGGAGAAAGAGAGGGAACGTTTGATAAGGAGGGCACATCCATCCCATCCATCATCATTATCATCTCGAAGACACGAAAACCCAGGTATCCTGAAAGGAACCCCAGGTCTCAGCCAAGTCTCTGAGATAGCTAAGATTAAGGGATTATATTTATTAATAAGAAAACAAATTTCTGATTTTTTATGACGAATACTTCTGCTATTCCATTGAATGGCTGTGGGAGCCATTATCAGTATTAATAACAGCAGTCAATTGGTTCAGCATTTCAAGGACGTTGTTCGGTATGGCATCTGAGAATTTTGAAAGGAGGTTCAACAGAGTGCTGATTAGCAATTTAATAAGGTTATCATTTGGTGAAGGTTCAAAGTTATAGTTTAAAGCACAGCCATTAGCCTGAGAAGACTGAGGAGTACATGTGATATCATCATGGGCAGCTCTGTCATAACCCTGCTCAAGTACAGGGGCTTGGCGACGGGGAATGAAAACAGTTTTCTTGTAAGATACAGTCTGAGGAACGGAGGGTTGGGAAGGGGCAGGAGAGAAACTCCGATTAATAGGAACGGATGGAGGATTTACTGGCGAGCGAGCTATATCAGCGAAAGAGCGCCGAACAGGACGGAAACGACGCGACGCTTCAGAGTATGAGATACTTTCTTCAGACATCACAAGCTTTATTGATTTTTGTCTGGAATGCTCAGGGCATGAGAAGTTGGTAGCGAAGTGAGGACCAGAACAAAACAGACAAGAAGCAAGGTCCTCAGAAACTTGACAAGACTCACCTTCATGGGGTTGAGAACATTTGTAGCATCGTGGATTAGAGCGACAGCTTGCTTTTATATGTCCAAAACGACAACACTTATTGCATTGAATAGTGGGAAGTCGGTATAGGTCAACCGGCAGGGAAGTGTAAAAGCAAAATACTTTTTCAGGGAGTTTTTGACCGAGGAATGACAGAGCCACAGTCTGAGTAGGTATCCATGAAGTTACACCATCAATCACCGTTTTTCTATTAAGGCGGCGAGCCTTAATTACCCTACATCCACTGTCAGGACACTCAATTGAATTGACTAGGTCCTCCAAGGCCCAATCAACTGGGATGTTCCTCACCAAGCCCCTACGAGTCAGACTGAACATTGGAATAGACGCTGAGAATTGAGCATTTTCATTAAAAAGTGGGTGTGCTAAATAAGCATTGGCAGCATCAGGACTGTCAAAGTGAACCGTAACTCGACTGCGACCACTAGCTTGAATTCCTCCTTTAGTAATACCTCTGATGGAATGCTTATGCATCAATTGGGCAAACTTAAGTATTCTGAATGGTGAACCTGGGGAGGGATCTTCAGCTTTAACTACGTTAACGATATACGGGCCTTTATCATTTGAACCGTAATTAAGTTTAGTACCTGGGGCAAACTCTGGCACTGTATATGTATGTTGCACAGAAGCGGACGCAGGCATCCTTGTATCTCTTTTGGAGGTCGAGCTTAAATAATTATCATCAGACTTACGCTTTTCACCCAGTTGATGAGAAACATGCTCGATTGAAGGAGATACCCCTGAGGGGGGTAGCGAAAAATCACCGCCCCCGTCAGGGGGCTCCTTATCGCCCATCACCAGCACTAAAACACACACAAAACTAAATACCTGCTAAACCACTACCAAACACAAATGATGGCAACCACTAATCCTCGAAATATCAACCAAATCTATATGAAACAAGTATTTTTCAGCGGAGATAAAATTTTGCACGTGTAGCAACCAACACGCCACCTGATGGTAAAATCTTCTTCTTTCTTACTAATAATATTATGAACGCAGAAGTTAACAGTTGGGCGTTTGTTACTCCATCACACCAGAACGGCTGAACAGATCTGGAAATTTGGCACACATATTTTGACAATTCCCCGAGGGAATAGCACAAAAGCTAGTAATAACGTACAATTAAGAGTAGAGTAAGTATAAAATTAATAACAGTAAATACACAAATAAGTCTCCATTTTGTTTCTTCAAAAGCAAAATGTCCAGATAAAATATATGAATCGTGTCCGGCTTTTCTATTTTTGGGCTTCTCAATCCAGCATAAGGTTCGAAATTACAAAGTAAACAAAAAATAACTTCCTTTGAAATAATGTAATGTTTCTAATAATGTTAATACGTCAGTCAAACTGAAGCCAGCGTTCCAGAATACTTTTAACCAAAAGCCGACGATGCTTAATTTCAATTCGTGTAAAGCATTGTTTATAGTTTAATTAATCTTGAATTAAAGATTTATAACGTACTTACGTTATAAATACTCCCACTACGTTATAGAAAAGAAAGAAACGTTCCGTAACGAAACGTAAACGTCAGTGGCATGCCCTTTTTTTTCCCCGCACCGCACCGCACCTCCCCGCGCGTTTTCCGTTTTCCGGCCCGGCTGCGTCGTGTATACATATTTTGTTTATTTACATCGAATCTAATCTAAAACTACCTGACTGAGAATATTAAAGAAGGCGTTTAAGTGTATTTGTAAAATGGGTGATAATCACTTGATAACGTCTATATTCACAGAGTTTCAGAAGGGTTTGCACGAAGAACAAGAATTGAGAGAGGTAAACTCTAAAACACGACAGATCGATCTAGTTGTAAATTATGAATTCAATGTAAAACTGTAATTTCGACTCCCAACTGTACTTTAAGTAGTCTATCGTCAAATTTATATAGTTGCATTAGTTATTAACGTTATTTACTGTAAATACTTGAGTAAAATTGTAGAATAATTTCTAAACTTTTAGGTTATCCGCGCAGTATGCAAGGAGATCGATCAGAATTCTCGTGAGGCGGTGACCGTTCTGCAGGTTATTCACCACAACGAGGCTGGCAGTAAGTTACATAACTCCTCTCTGATAATGTAACTAACGATATATTTGCCTGTATGAAAAATCATATTTGCCTAGGTATATCAATTTTTTCATAACGTTCGACGTTCCATCCATTTTATTTTGTCATCCATCCTCATGTCATATCGAAAATAATACACATAAACAAAAGTAAAATTACTCAGTGTTATTTTAATACTGTTAAAGTTGTTTTTTAGAAGCTTTTATTTAACTTAAATGTTTGTATGTTAGTGTGTATGTTTAGGTCAAATCTTGCAAGTCTGTTTTGAAATTTGGGATAAGTACATACGTAATCCGATGATAATGCAATATTATAGTATCTAGTAGATGGTTTTGGAAGGTGACGGCAGAATCTTCGGTACACTTAAGGAGATGAAACTTTCTGTGATTAACCCTCTTATGTCTTGACACAGGTCTATGGGATCTGGATATTTTTAACTAAGTATTTATTTTTTAACTTCCAGTACATGCTTTATCTGTATCCATCATCTAACCTCATAAGGCCCTTTATATTTTTTTTTTACATAATGCCGCCATTGGAATAAAGATCCATTACAAAGGAGATAAATGGATTTTCCTTTGTTAATATGACCGACAATCAAATTAGAAAATTGCCTCTATTTTATTTGGAATAGGTTCATATTCCATTGGCAAATTTCATTGTTTGGTGGGCTATAGGAGGCTAAACATCCTTGCAAACTGTCGTAGTTGTAAAACAATCACTCACAATCTTTTTATATGAATATGACAATGAGCCATCTAAGTAAGAAGTGCTGTTTCAATTTCAAGTTGCACCAGCCTGCCTCCGAGCCAGGGAGCTGTTTGAGAAGGCACGGGATGGCTACGCTAAGCTCAAGGATACTGTGCCGGCAACAGATTATTACAAGTAAGAAATAATCGCATTCTTAGGGTTCCGTGCCAGAAGGGTGTTAAACAGGTCTACACTGTCTGTCCCTCTGTCTGTCTGTCTGTCTGTCTGTCTATCCTAACTGTAAAGAGCTGAATCTTTTGAACCATTAAGCTGGGTACGAATCTGAGAGGCTCAGCCTGAAGCATGCTCGCGAGCCAAATTGTTGCACATAAACATCCGCGGGTGAGGCACGACGACAGTGCGGCTGCGTAATTCACTGAATTATTAACAAAAAGATGAAGAAATTTCCTCCGTGGTGGAACGCTCAGCAGCTTTATCAAATTTGTACGCGCCTCGCCCACAGACAAAAGAGCAAAATAGGTGAGCCGTACGTGCCTCAACTGTGGCTGCTCTAATTCGTACCGACCTTAAGAGATACCAACATGTTCTCAATAAAAAAAAAACATGAAAGTTAAAAAGTAAAGGAGCAACCTCCTGGTCAACCTAATGGTAAAAACAATAAAAATACAAGCATCGAATTTAAAGAAAAACAACCAGTCAAGTGTGAGCTTGGCTCACGCTGATTCGATTACAAATCGGAATATATTAATACCTGATGAGCAGCATACGGAACTTGACTACCATTTTATTCCTAAAGTAAATTAAAAGTTTTCAAGTTGGTTAAAAATATTTATTTGTTTATTTATGTTTAGGTAGGTACAGTTATAAAAATCATTCCCATACCTATAAAATATTACAATACTTAAATTGCTTTATGTATTCCTATAATTTTTTACTAAATAATAATTAGGTACATCTTGTTTTTTTTTCTTTTTTATTGTACTTTTTTTTTAACCAACTTCAATTTCACAACAGAATGAGCTTAATTCAACTGTATTATTTTTTTGTGTATGTTGCTTAATTTCTCTACCAATTGTTAACCAATTTTAATGTTCTTTTTTACATTTAGGGTGGTCCCATTTTAAATTCGTTAAGGTCTACTCATAGGATCCTCCTTACTTATTTGGAATTGTTTCATTGTTTTTTATTTATTTAATTATATTAAGTGCAATGCTGCAGTGTTTGCATCGCGTTCCGGTGTTGGGATAGGATAGCTGGTGAAATCACAGAGGCATTCCATTTTCATCCTCAGGTTTGGCAATGCTTGTGGTCTTAGGATTGCAGTCTTGAGAATGCAAATGTCTAGAGGTCACAGATCCTATTTAACATCAGGTCGCCTGTGTGTTCATTTGCCTTCACCATGCCATATTTTTTTACAGCGTAGAACAGAATAGAATCATTTATTGCAATATCTCATTAACTAATAATTGGGCTTGGGACATTTAGTAGCACACTGTGGTTCTAAAAAGCATGGAGTCGCAATTTGATTTTTTTAACTTTGATTGCGACCGTACTATTTTAAAAACCCAACAACTTAGTTTTCAAATTGCATTAGTGGTGTCATGAATGTGATGAATATTGGTATGAAGATTATCTTTATTGCGAAAGGAGGGTACTGTTAAAAGGTTGCGTTGTGTGGTCTGCGGCTATCATTTTCGAATATTATGGCACAGGACAATGTCACATGTATTGACCTAGTCCCAAACTAAGCACTAGGCTTGTACAATGGGTACTAGGCAACAATAAACTTATATAGAAAAATATTAAATACATAGAAAAACATCCAAGACTCTGGAACTAATACTCGTTCTCATCACACAAATATTTGCTCTTACCGGATGTGTGTATGTTTTTAGGTACCACGACCACTGGCGCTTCATGACGCAGCGCTACTGCTCGCTGATATCGCTGACCATCTGGCTGGAGAAAGGCATCCTCGCTCTGCACGAGACTGTCGCCGAAGTCCTGGGCAGTGAGTCACAATAACAAAGAATTCAACGATGCCCGTCCTTTTCATTCATGATAAATTCTTGCATTGCCAAGCTTCCTCAACCGCCCACTGCTGACGCTCCCTCAAGCGTGGTGCCTATCGGCGTCCACGGCATCCAGGTTAAGCTAAATGTAACGTCGATTATCGTCCGCGGCATTTGAGATGGTTTCTGTACATCGTGATGCCGATCGGCGTCAGTGGAACCCGGCTGAAGCCAAATGAGACGCCGTCTACGGTATCCTGCTGAAGTTAAATTGGACGCCCATGTGCGTCGGCGGCACCCAGCTAAAGCTAAATGTAACGCTTATCGGCATCCAGTTTCATGCTGTCGTATTGTTTTTTATTACTGTCAAGTACATAAGACCTAATGATATGTGAGGATATAATCACATTCTGAAGGCAATTTTGTTTTACCGTAAAGAATAAAGGCCTTGTGCATGCCAATCTTTGTAACTAAAAGGATAGAACTTCGACATATACATTTTTCATTTTTTTTGTCTTCTCTGGGGACGTAAGTAATAAAACTCCCCATCCCCCATACGGGACGATCCTGTGCTGCCTCATAAACTTCCTCCCAAGACGAAGGAATATGTATTTTAGTATGTAATATTTAAAATGTATAATTGTCTGTGTACAGTCAGCGCTGTGGAGGAGAAGGAAGGTTTCCACCTGGATGTGGAAGACTACCTCGTGGGCCTGCTGCAGATGTGCACAGAACTGGTATGTAGGCATTGGTTTTGTTTTTAGATTAAGATTTAGGACTAAACGCTTAATCAACCTTTAAAGGTAGGCCCACACTTGCCAAACATTATCCCGTGACCGTATCAGAAACACGTATCAGTACTGTTTAATGTGGATGTGTTTTTGCTATGCTATTTGCTATTTTATATTTTACGTCTTGTATTTGTATGTATTTCTGTGTTTTATAATGTTTTTAAAATGTGGTTACTGAATGATAAACAAGTCTATTTAGAGTTGTTGGTATTTATGTAGCTCAGCCTACCCCTAAATGAAGGCATGATGTTATGTGTGTATGTATACTGCTTATCTTATTTAGTAAACTCTTATAACCTCAAACTGCTCCCTTTTCGCTTAAAATTACAATTGACATGTTAAATTGATTTCAATTCAGCATAATATATGCATATCCGCTGATTGGATTGTATAATTGTGTTGTATGTGTGTTTCGCAGTCCCGGCTGGCCGTGAACTCGGTGACGCGCGGCGACTACGCGCGCCCGCTCCAGATATCCAAGTTCGTCATGGAACTCAATGCTGGGTTCAGGTCAGTGATCAGTAAATATACAGCCCTTACTTGAGCAGTATTTATAGTTTTCAAAAATAAAATAAAGTCTGTTTTGCGTAGATTTTGCTATTTCTAACACTTAAGGTAGTTGTCCATGTGGCGTTTGTTTTTTTAAACCTGTATAATTACCGTAGTCAAACTAGGAACCCTTTTAGTTTCGCCATGTCCGTCCGTCCGCAGCCTAGCGCAGAGACTCTTAGTACTAGAAAGCTGTAATTTAGCATGAATATACATATTAGTCACGCCAACAAAGTGGTAAAATAAAAAATTAAAAAAAAAAATTTTTTTTTAGTGTACCTTCCCTACACGTAACGTGGGGATGTCTTTTTTTTCTCGTCTACCCCATAGTGTGGGGTGTCGTTGGATAGGTCTTTGAAAAATATTATGGGTTTGTGGAAACAATTTTTCGATCAAGGAATCCGTTTATGAAATATTAAGCTTTAAAGCGTAAATTTTTGTTAGAATCAAGTGTCCCCCCCCCCCTTCCCTACAGCCAAAACTACAATACTAAAAATCTGAAAAAAAAATGTTAAATGAAAGCGCATAACCAATTTTAAAGGAAAACTATCACGACTAAGTAGACATCATTGGTTCTTGAGATACAGGCGATTAAAATGTCACGCCTTCATTCCCAGAGTGCGGTAGGCAGAGCTACAGAAATACCAACAACTCTAAAAAGACTTGTTTATATTTCTATATCATCTAACGGCCGAACCCTATATTCAAACCTATACGTAAGACGGCACCGAATGACTTTAAATAGAAAATTAGTTATTTCTTGTTGTTCTTTTATGTCTGTAGTACTTAACGGCTCCGGAACCCTGCACTGAGCATGGTCTGATATTTTTGTTCCAGGCTATTGAATTTAAAGAACGACCACCTGCGCAAGCGCTTCGACGCGCTCAAGTACGACGTGAAGAAGATCGAGGAGGTCGTCTACGACCTCAGCATCCGCAACCTGCTGCCGCGCGGCGGGCCCGCCTAGCGGGACTCACTCTAGCTACACACTTATTATAATAAGATTAATGTTTTAATTCTCAATAAATTAATTTGTTTCTATTTGGTGTTTTCATTGTGACTAGCGATCTCGCTTCGGTTCGGTGTGGCAGAAATATCATTCTTTTAGGGTTAGACTCCGCTGCCTGTCCGTCTGTCACCAGGCTGTATCTCATGAACCGTGATAGCTAGACAGTTGACATTTCCACAGATGATGTATTTCTGTTGCCGCTATAACAAATACTAAAAACAGAATAAAATAAATAGTTAAGGGGGGCTCCCATATAAAAAAACGTGTTTTTTTGCTTGATATTAAAAACGGCAACAGGTAGACGCTTGCAATATTCACGGAATATTTAGTTGAATATTCACTTTAATGCATTCACTACCAGGGGGGCGCCGTAGCCTAGGAACATAATTTGTATGAGAGTGAACGCATATACGCGGTGGCAGCGGTAGATCCAAAAGGAGATGGAGGGAAGCGTTTTTGTGTGATTGGCGGGAGCACCTCCCCATAGAGATGAGTGGAGACAGATGAGGCCTTTGCCCAGCAGTGTGACACAAACAACATACGAAAATGTATCCCTGATCTTTTCATTGAAATTCCTTGAACCGTTGCAAAGCTTATTCGAGACAAAAGTTCTTAAAGCGCGATTGCGGCGTATGACGTCGTTGGCGTCAGTTGCACGAAAAGTTGCAGCTGGTTGTGGCGGTCAAAAGGTTAAGCGGCTTCCACGTGCGCCACGGTAATTAATGACCCGGTGGAAGTCTATTATTATTCGTCCATTTGATTTTCTACGATTGGAGCAGGTCCATTGGATTGACCGTGAATGACCCTCTAGGAACGAGTACGTCCAGTTCATAGCACTGTTGAGTATTAAAGCTGATGTTATCTTATCAGGGTACACAAAGCATTTAATCTGCATTTATCGCACAAATGCAGTTTTCCCGCTTATCTAAGAAAGCGGAACTGCTTACGGTAATTTATTGCTCGTTAAATTAAATAATAAATATTATTTATCCGCATTCAATTGATAAAAACCCCCGATACTGGGTTCCGTACTTTCAGGTCAGACTCATGAAACATAGCTTAGAACGATGGCTTAGAACCATCCCGATTAAACTAGCTTTCTTCTAAGAAAAATAAAGCCGGTCAAGTGCGAGTTAGACTCGAACACCGAGGGTTCCGTACAGGGCAGTTTTCTAAACAATTGTAACTGGTTAAGAACTAACAGTATCTTTTACACAGAGTAAGAAAAATTATAGTTTATTTATATATTTTTTTATTACATGTAAAAGTTACAGTTACTTAGACTTGGCACAATTACTTTAAAACCCTACAAATTTAT
Source organism: Acleris holmiana (assembly GCA_949316455.1). Taxonomy (NCBI): domain Eukaryota; kingdom Metazoa; phylum Arthropoda; class Insecta; order Lepidoptera; family Tortricidae; genus Acleris; species Acleris holmiana. The sequence goes on from OX438788.1 coordinate 7,682,354, forward strand.
AAGAATGTAAAATTATATTGAGGGAAAATCTTTACTTCCTTACGAGTAGGTACATCGGCATAGGTCGCGATTAGTCTACCAACTGCAAATAAGTTTGCTTTTTCCTTTACTTGTGCTGTAAGACCTTCATTCTTACCAAATTTCAGGATTCTAGGTCTATGGGATGCACCCTATAAATTTTGATTCCCTTGAGAGTGTCGAAATATGTATACGTATTTACAGCATAAAAAACCTTTAGTACCTTTTCTACGCTTACTTAGAAGTTAGATTTTTATACAGCTTCAAGGGACTGGTAGACCTGAGTATGTGGTTTTAATTTCAAGTCGATCCCTCCACGCGTTCCCGAGATAAAGGGTTTTAACAGACAGACGGACAGACGGACGGACAACACAGTGATCATATAAGGGTTCCGTTTTTTCCTTTTGAGATCCGGAACCCTAACAACGTTCCCATCGGTCTATCCGTTAGGGAGATGCGATGCCCGGGTAATCATTTTAAATATAAAGCACGTTTTTTTTGTATCGGGGGTTAGGAATATCATGTGTAGAAATTGGAATGGATACCTTTTATTTTATCGAAACACCATTTTTCTTTCATTTCATCGAAAGGCTTCCTCGCCGCATGAGTATTTTATGGTAGTCAAGTCCATCTAAACCTAAACTTACTTAATCAAATTAATGTTTAAGATGGATATCTTAAACATTAATTCGTATGGATATACGAGATTGTTTCAGCTAAATAGCGGTGTTGTGAAGACCCCAAATGATTGGGATTTCCCTCAAGGATTCTGTGGAAAACGTCAGCTGCAATTTAAGAAAGCACGTGGATCTTGCCGTTACAATAAGAGTGTACTTAGATATGCACAATAACTTTGTTTAAATATCTACGGAACCCACGAGCAAACAAGAGTGCATCAAACAACAACAGCTTGCTATCTCCAACCACTATCAGCTCATTAGGAAGTTATTATTAATTGTGGAAGCAAACCGCAAGGCAGATCTTTTCACTGTCACTCAACATGTTGCTCATAGCGCTTGCTCTCGGCATAGCAACACTCCTCTACCACAGATTAGAAGGTATGTCTAAAGACAGATAGGAATCAAACTTAGAACTGACATTACGTTAGTAGTAGTTGAATAACTCACCGCAGGGTGGGAGCAGTGGCGCTAGTATGCAAAAAAAAAAAAAAAAACTGGAAAATGGCGGCAAATTAATTCAGACCGAAGTTCATTCTTGAATTGAACGAGATTAACTTCTCCACTCTCATTGTTGATAAAAGAGCGAATTAGTTAATCTCGTTCAATTCAAGAATGAACTTCAGCAAATGGTGTATGCTAAACATTTTGTGTTAAGAAATTTTTTGCACTGTTTTAATGGAGTTACATATTTTAAGTAGGTACATTTTCGACACAAAGCTGATGCATTGAATCAAATTCTTTAAAAGGAAAGTACACTTAACTGTCGCAAAAATAGTGTTTGCAATCCACAAAGATTCGTGCCATATCTATAAATATTTGCTGCTGAAAGATTGTATTACTGTGTGGCGTCAAATTAAGTAGCTGGGTGCGCGTCTTCATGGATTGAAAATATAAAAACGTAGAAATTATAGACCAAATTAGATTTAAAATATTTATTTTGCAATTATGTAAGCCTGTAGCTAATTTTATGTCACAAGTCTACCAGCGCTTCTCAAAAGTCGACCATTGTGAGAACAAGCGCCGCAAGTAATTTTATAGTAAGTCTTTTAAAGAAGAACTCGTATTTAAATGATACAACATATAAGAAAGAATGATATAAAATTTATTTTATAACCTAGAAACGGAATTTAATTGCGTATGTACAAGTCTGCTATACTGTGGACCCAAATTTGAAAAAAATAGGACATATTCATGCTGTGTCACAATAAGATGGTGTTTTATTAATACTTTAAATATTAGGTTATAGCGATAGGTTATCAATAGCAAGATGACCATTTCCATCCTTAGCAATTATCACTCTTATCCGTTGGTATTCAATTTACTCATTTAAGTAAGTAATCGTAATGTGCTTCGAAAAACTTGTCAAGAAATCAGGGTTAAAGGATAGCATTAACTTATTAACGCGTATAAAAGTTTTAAATACGTTATTGTTTAGACACAAACCTACCGATTCATGGCCAAGAAGAAGGCCTTAGGTTTTTTCACTCAACAATATTATTTAATTCTACACTTACAGTCTCACATGCCATTAATATCCGTTAAAACCCCACTTGGTGATTAGATTAAGGCTTTCACTCAGTGAATCTGACTGAGTCAATAACACCAACAATACGTAGAAGTTTCTGAGCTGTCAAATTTAATTAGCTTTTCGCTGGCATCCTCTTCGGTTAATTCAATATCATCATTCTTCGGATAGTACTGTCTTGTGGCAGCTTGTGGTAAGAAAATCATCAAAGAGTTTCCGGAATAGAAAAAAATGGTTATCAATGCCATCCATTTGGACAAATCCAGAAATTTACCTAATGAGAGCAAATGCTGTATCATCATGAAGTGTCTTTTGTAGCATCCTACCTACCTTCCAAATCAATTTCTGAGCTGTCAAATTTCATTAGGTTTACGCTGGCATCCTCTTCGGTTAATTCAATATCATCATTCTTCGGATAGTACTGTCTTGTGGCAGCTTGTGGTAAGAAAATCATCAAAGAGTTTCCGGAATAGAAAAAAATGGTTATCAATGCCATAAGCGCCAATATAATAAGAGCCAATGCTGTATCTTCATGAAGTGTCTTTTGTAGCATCCTACCGCATTCTTCGCAGGATTTTTGGAAGATGATCAATAATACTGGGTAGGTTATCCATTCCGTCAACTCTTCTTCATCTCATTGTATTAAGTCGTCCTATTTTCTTATTTTTCGTATACCATGTTTCGCGGCAATCAAGAAACTTCAAGAAAATCCATTTAAACAACCACTAGGTCACTTTCCAAGGGCAGTCACCGGCCATGATTGAAAACAATCCCTTAAGTAAAATCCTCTTAAGTAATCTTCGGGTAATATTTGAGAAAGGATATTTTCTAGAACCGCTTTGTAAAGCCGTTGGTTGGAAGTCCTTTTGACCCCCTTCTCGCAGAAGATGTAAAAAAAAACAGTTATTTTCCAAATCAATTTCTGAGCTGTCAAATTTCATTAGGTTTACGCTGGCATCCTCTTCGGTTAATTCAATATCATCATTCTTCGGATAGTACTGTCTTGTGGCAGCTTGTGGTAAGAAAATCATCAAAGAGTTCCCGGAATAGAAAAAAATGGTTATCAATGCCATCCATTTGGACAAATCCAGATATTTACCTAATGAGAGCCAATGCTGTATCTTCATGAAGTGTCTTTTGTAGCATCCTACCGCATTCTTCGCAGGATTTTTGGAAGATGATCAATAATACTGGGTAGGTTATCCATTCCGTCAACTCTTCTTCATCTCATTGTATTAAGTCGTCCTATTTTCTTATTTTTCGTATACCACGTTTCGCGGCAATCAAGAAACTTCAAGCAAATCAATTTAAACAACCACTAGGTCACTTTCCAAGGGCAGTCACCGGCCACGATTGGAAACAATCCCTTAAGTAATCTTCGGGTAATGTTTGAGAAAGGATATTTTCTAGAACCGCTTTGTAAAGCCGTTGGTTGGAAGTCCTTTTGACCCCCTTCTTGCAGAAGATGTAAAAAAACAGGTATTTTCCAAATCAATCCATGTTTTCTTCTAATGTATGTTGGTAAGCTTGCTTTTAGCATATATGTCATTCCACAAAACATTAGTCTTCATTTAAAGGTGTAGGTTTAAGCAAATATTAACAATACCTATATGAGTTGTAATAGTTACTCGAAATAAATGATTTATTATTATTTTTAAAAGTCTCTTTAAAATATTTTTTTACAATAAGCCTAATAATGTCCTATTTTTCTCAAATTGGGAAAAAATACGTCTGATTCTACTTCAAATTATTTACATAACACAACACTAGAATTGTACGTATATACAGAAAATAACTAAACCATTCAATTGATACTACCAAAAATCCGAATTACAGACCGACAACTTTAATAATTTTAGAGAAAAAGGGTGTTGACAGCCATACAGACAAACGGACAGGTAGACAGACAACAAAGTGATCTTATAAGGATTTAAAGATGTAGTTTTTTCAAACGCGCAAGATATATTGATCTTAAAATTTACAGAGGAGAAAGTGCGCAATGCTTAATAGGGTGATCGCACCAGTGTTGGACACTTTTAAGCTGATAGGCACCAATAATGGACACTTTACTCTTAATGCAAAGATCATAAGGTTATAAATTGATTGTTGCAAAACAAATGAATAACCTTTATTGTCTGTAAAATAAGAGTCAAGTGTCCATCACTGGACCTTATCCATTACTGGTTCGATCACCCTACCCCATAAACTAAATACCTACGTAAAGATTAACCTCGATAAACTCGTGAAGGTCATCAAATTTTAACGAGGGATTTAAAACTAAGTAATTCTATGAATGTGTTGCGCTGACCACTCGTAGATACCAAGAGCCACGCCCGTTGATTCTGAAATTGTAAAAAAACTTGAGTTTAATGTATGCAACAATTCATAAGTTTAACTGAATCGATGAGAAAGGGAGATGTTTATTCGTAAACATAAAAGCGCATAGGTATTCAAACATATCTCGCTAACTAAATGCACTTTTAATCGATGATTAAACGAAACCTGGTCTCTGGAGGATATACAGACCTATAATTTTTTACCCATGCACGTTCAACGATTTTATACTGTTTAAAGTTATTTAAGTTATTGATAAAAATTAACAGCAACCGCATTTTGACCATCTTAACAGCTAAGTATAATGGATTTGAGAATCCAATTAACGTTGCACAGAAAAATACTATTTTTGTTAAAAAATAAACCACGAACAATTATCCACATTTTACTCTTTCTACGCAACTTCTTTTCTACGTTAGTAAATTTCTGAAGCAATTTCTATAAAATACTCCTCAGAGATAGACTGGCTTTGTTTATGTATCATAAGTATGATTATGAAAAAGTAATAAAAGAAAGTACAAAGTCAGATACAAAGATACATACCATTAATTTAATTTATAGACCGAGGGTATTTCAATGCTGGGCTTGCTTATCTTCACAATCTTCTTTTAGCGACGTGGAGGTGCGCTGTCACTGGTTATCCCTTGAAAATAATGAATAAGTAATATTATTCTTACTAGTAAAGACTTTATAGTATTACCAAGATGTAATTCTGTAATGTCTTTAGTCAGTTTTAATTATTAAAGCGTGAAATATGACTTAACGGTACTTTAACACTCTTTTTCACGATCTAAGTGAGATAAGAGACGTATGATCCACGCTATCAAAAGCTTTGTAAAATCTGGGGTAATTCAGTAAATGTACAATCCGCATTCATACTGCAAAAGAAATGCCTACGAACTATTTATAAGCTTGGAAATATAGAATCATTAAGGACTGTTTATAAAACTATCAAAATACTTACTCTGACATGTATTTATATTCTAGAAAATTGTTTATTCGTAAGAGAAAATGATGACTACTTGACTAAAAAAAGTTGAGTTTAGTAAAAATTTCTTATTTCAAAAACGGATTACTTAATCAAAAAACTGTTTACACAAACTCGTAATATTTTTCAAAGACCTATCCAACGACACCCCACACTACAGGGTAAACGAGAAAAAAAAAACATTTTACGTGTTGGGGGGTACTCTAAAAAAAACTTTAAATTGATTATACTGGGTGATTCTGGGGTCGTCAAAAAAAAAACAGCTGTTCCATACATGAACTCTCAATTAATTCACCGTTAATGTATGGAACAGCAGTTTTTTTTGGCGATTTCGTGGTTGGTCCCACCAGAAAAGTTGTTCAGTATGACCATATTATTCCCTTTTGGCCATTCCGGATCATGACCCCAAAATCACCCAGTATTGTTCGTACATTATGTCCACAAACCTTGCTCTGAAGAAAACTTTCCTTCGTGGACGATCAGCTCGATGTAGACCCAGGTCGGCAAACTGGTGGAGTGGTCCCAGCACACTATGTCTTGAGCCACAGTGTCCTTGGTCAGCTCACTGCAGCTTGTGAATGTCCATCGAATGCTCGTGCCTATGGCACGACTACTAAATGTGGGTTTATCCCTTTATATCCTACTTCACTACTTGAAGGTGTTTACTGAATTTTTCCGACTCATTTTAAAAATCCCTTTGAATGTTATAGGGTTTTAGGTTATGACTTTTGTACATATAATCTTTTACATTATGGATACATAACATTCGAATTATAAAGCGTTATGACATAAAAAAATATGACTTCCGATAGTTATGAACACAAATGATATGGGTACAAATGTCCGACTTTCAATAATCGAAACAATAAATGTATGGCAGTCAAAGGGATCCCGAATTACTATACCTATAAGTTACCTCATAGCCTGACTGAATATTAATTAATAAGAAACAAGCAACGTCGCTGGAAAGTCATTGTCATATGTTTAAACCATTTGAATGTACTTAGTTATAGTCTCTCAGCTATCTTAATGGAGACATCTTATCGCCTCCCTTGAAAAAGGTACCGTTGAGGAATTCTGGAGGCCATCAGTGGCCTTCATCATCAATTCTACTTCACCAAATAATACATATTGAATGCAAATGCTGGAACTGTCACTGAAAATACTGAAATCGCTACATGTATTCCTATAATAATTAAAGAGTTCCCTCAATTTCATCAAGATCCCATCATCACACCACTAAAACGAAAAATATATTTTTCAAAATCGAAAAAGTCGGTCCAGCGGTCGTTGAATAATTGGGGAACATACAAAAATAAAAAACCCGATGAATTGAGAACCTCTCCCTTTTTGAAGTCGGTTAAAAAGAAGCAGAATAGAAATAGGACGTAAATTGAATTATATTATATTTTATCTCTTATATTTTATGAGACGAAGATGATTTTTTGAATTTTGGTGACCTCTTGTATTTTTCTAGTGCCATAGCTTGCATTTTTGGGAATGGTGGTCTTAGTCTTTCCAAATAGGAACCCCTTAAAATATTATTGATAGAATGAATGAAATTGTGAATTTGTATTCTACAAACAATTTTTGTGAAAAAACATAATGCGTCAGTTCGGTGTTCCTCACATCCGAACCAATCAACAACTGATTCATTTAAAAATTTGGCTTGGATATTTTTTACTATATCCCTATTATGAGCGGATTCATTAAGGTGTTGATTGATAATCTCTACCAATTTTTTAAAAAGTAAAATTAATTTTACTGTTGGATATTTTAAATTTTTGCCTTTTAGGTATTCACGCTCTCGAGCAGAGATAAAGTTGTGAATATCACCATGCTCTGTGGTTAAAAATGTCTTGCGACAATTTGCACATTTAAACTGACTGGCAAGTCGTCTCGAAACGTAACCAGCCGCATATGCTGATACTTGGGTTGAAATGCGCTCGCGCCGGGCCTGGTGGAATAGAGAAGGTGTTCTCAAAGGCACGGCTTGCGCGCTGGTAAATGCAGTTGACGAACCCTCGGGAGAAGCAGTTTTACCTGAAACAGATATTGGATAAGCAGTGTAAAGTTCTAAAAAAAATTTACTACTATCTACTAGAGTTTGGCCCGAATCATCTTCACAGTTAAAACTGGTAGAATGTGGTGCCAGAATGTCATTTAATATTAATGATTTGAATGCGCACTTAAACGAAAAAACGTCCGGACGGTTATTTCGGTAATTTAATGCTCTAATTCGACCAAACATGTTTTCAATGGGATCTTGATTTAGATTCCTAGTGTAAAAAAATTTCACACCAGCATCTTTTAAGTCCGTCCAAATTTGGATTAAACTTTCCAGAGTGGTGATCCAGTTTTGTACACTAGGAACCTGTATTTTTTTGCAATTTCTTAATGGATGAGCCTGTACTGAAGATATATTGGTAAAATACAAATCCTTTAGAATTTTAATCGCATCGCGCCAAAACGCGACGTGTGTCGATTGGCCGCGAACTTCGATTACGGGGCCTCGCATCTTGCCAGGTGCGCGACCGCCGCGCGAGCCGTTCACGCTGTCAAATAACCGGTCGAAAAACAGAACAGCCTCAGCCGTATCTCCCATGCTCGGGCTAACCGCCGTCCCACTCATGTGGGTTCCTGAAAAAACGATTTTGAATGACGTTCTAGTAGAGATTTACCATCTAATGAGTCCAATGTAGCATATTATACCGGTAAAAACGTTATGTTGTTGTATCGTAATACATTAAATTTCAGGAAAAAAAAAGAAAAAAAAAATTATTATTACTTAAATGGTTTTTTTTCTGCTGAGTGCATGGTAAAATTAGTACATTTTTAATACAAGTGCGGAAAGTATGTCATTTTACACGAGTCCCGAGGTGCAGGCGAGGGACAAGACTCGGGACGAGTTAAAATGACGGTTCCGCACGTGTATCAAACGACGTTTTTTAATACATTTGCGAAAAATATCAATGTATCAAAAATAAATCACTAAAAAAACTATTACGGTTACTTAATGGATGGGCCTGTACTAAAGATATATTGGTAAAATACAAATCATCTACAATTTTAATCGCGTCGCGCCAAAACGATAATATGTCACGATTACTCAAAAAACAAATCACTGGTCGAAATGATGCTATTCATATGTTTAATGGCTGTCTTTTGTATTTCGCGACTGAGCTTAATTTAAAAAAGCACCAAGAAAATGATTGCATTCATATTGTTCCACAAATACCGAGCTAGGAAAAAAAAAAAAAGGGTTTAATAATGAACAACCAAGTAATAAAGTCGTATTTGATCAATTTCAAAGAAAGCTTAAATTGCCTTTTAAATTTATGCAGATTTCGAAGCTTTTGTGAAACCACTTCAAACTTGTGACCCCAACCCGACTGAATCGTATACAAATAATATACATGAACATGAAGTGTACAGATGTGTGTGTTCTTACGATGATAAACTATCGAAGTATCGTACGCATACAGGCCCCGACTGTGCTACTCACTTTATGGAGAGTATAGCCAAGGATGTTACTGATATTCAACTAAAAATTTGTTTTGAGGCATTTTCCCATATGAGTTTGTTAAATCTTATGTACGACTCACTAAATGCAACCTTCCTTCCAGAGCAAGCTGAGTTTTACAATTTGTTAAGTGATAGTACCGTACCGTATCTGATAAAGACTATGCTTTTGCAAAAGATGTTTGGAGTCATTTTAAATATACAAATATGTCAGATTACTCTAGCTCGTATTTAAAAAAACAAAAAACCGCTTTCAAAGTTATTTTATGCGTTTCTGAAGGCGGTTTTTTGATTTTTAAAACATTTTTTTTTTATTTTATACTTTTTAGTGATTATAATACGTACGTTACGTAGTCCCACTTTTTGATTGATATGAAAATTTAAGTTATTTCAAGCGCGTCGCAAGCACAGAACTATATTGAGATAGAAGGAAAGAGTTCGTCGATTTCTATGAGAACCGAGCGTGTAACATTTTACGAAGTTACTTTGACGTCACGCGAGTGTTTTAGTGATGTGCATAACATAAACATTCTTGAAGACCAGTGCGGTCTGTTGCAGTGGAAATAAATTAAAATGAATTGACCATCCTTTTACTCATTTATTACTCACATTTTGGCACAGAAGTTTCACATATATAAAGTCAATGAAAATAGGATAAACCAGGAACAGCTTGGGAAAGCGCGTCCTGCCGGTAGGATTACCAAAGAGAAAGAGGAAGCGATACAAGCATAGACAATATATTACATACGTGCAACATAAACCTAACCATACACTATTTGGTATTGTAAGGGTGGTTATACAACATAAGATATTTCTACACTTCCCCTCACAGCTTACAACACCATTGCAACATGCCTAAACACAAAAGAGACAAGAAAGACTATACACACATGACAAACAAACATTTGTATTTCTTAGCGTCTCTAATGTAAGGAATGAACCTAATATAATATTAATTATATTAATGTTAACATTGATCACAATGTTTACCTAGAGAGAGACTTCAACTCTATACAAATTTACACAATAACATGCTATCACATGACACAAACACGGATCAATCAACAGTTATAAGCATACTATCACATGGCTGTACATTTACATTGTTACATGCCTACATTACTTAACATTCATGCCATGAATAAATTTGGAATGTTTACAAAAGCTCAGCGGTTTCGTAAGTACATCGGCTATCATTTCTTCAGTTGGCAAGTACTTAACAGTTAATACATTGTTATGGACTAAGTCTTTTATGTAATGATACCTGACATCGATGTGTTTAGTGCGTTCATGACAATATTCTTTAGCCAGCAGCAGTTTGTGTGCACTTTGGTTATCATTATACACGGTGATGCTTGGTTTCACACATAAAATCTCTGCTAAAAAGTTCTTAATGAAACACAAGTCCTTACAAACATCATTGATGGCAATAAATTCACTCTCTGTGGAACTAAGTGCAATACAACGTTGTTTCCTAGATTCCCAGTTTATAATGCTTGAACCTAGTTTTATAACAAAACCAGTATATGAACGTCTATCTAACGTGTCATTAGCCCAGTCGGCGTCTGTATATGCAGTTATATTTAATTCTTTACTCTTTATGAAATATAAGGAATAATGAATTGTTCCTGCTAAATACCTAAGGATTCTTTTAGCTGCAAGCCAATGACTCTTATTAAATTTAGAATTATACTGACTTAAGTGGCTACACGCATAAGCTATATCAGGTCGACTGCATACAGCTAGATACAGCAGTGAACCCATCAGTTCTCTATAATTATAAGTTTCATCACACAGAGTTTCATCATCACTATCGAGCTTACAACCTACAGTCATAGGTGTTGATACAGGTTTACAGTTTTCCATATTAAACCGCTTGAGCACTTTCATAATATATTCACTCTGATCAAGTTTTAAAACATCTTTCTCTCTTGTAACATTTATCCCAAGACAGTTCTTTAAAGTGCCTAGATTTTTGCAATTAAATTCGTTTTGCAATACATTTAGCAGCTCATTTTTACGCGAGCTGTTATTAGAAAATATGTAAAAGTCATCTACATACAATGCTATGATTAATAAAATATTCTTATATTTACTTATATAAATGCATGGTTCATATTTACTTTGTAAGAACCCATTTTCACATAGTATTTTGTTTACTTTGTTATTCCAAATTCTACTTGCTTGTTTTAGACCATAGATACCCTTTTGCAACAAACAGACTTTATCTTTATTACCATTATCAAAACCTGGTGGTTGTTCCATGTATATGGTTTCCTCAAGATCTCCATTAAGAAAGGCTGTGGTTACATCAATGTGATCTATGCTCAGATCAAATTGACAAGCTAAAGCAAATAATATTCTCATAGTACTGTGTCTTACGACTGGTGAAAATGTGTCCTTATAATCCACACCATGAACCTGCGTATAACCCATGGCAACAAGTCTTGCTTTATATTTTTCAAAGTTACCAGATGCATCCTTTTTAATTTTATATACCCATTTCGATTTTATTACATTGGTATTTTTAGGTCTATCAGTTAATCTCCAAACTTTATTAGCTATCAGAGAGTCATACTCACTTTTCATGGCAGTAGACCATTCTGTGCTAAGTGGACTATTAATTGCTTCCTTATAGGATGCAGGTACACTTTCATTGTCGACAGACGTGACGTTATGCGCGACCAGGGAGAAGTCAGACGTATAATCATCATACCTTTTTGGTGGTTGTGACCTTGTAGACCGTATAGGTCTAGAAGAACGATCAGCAGGAGCACCCACTGAGGGTAGCTCTTCCCCTGAATGTGACGGTCGCTGCGACAGCGCTATAGGCTCGCACGACGAGTCACTTGGGACTGACTCTTCTTCATTCTCACTGCCGGTACAGTAGTGATCTGGATCTGAAAAACCCATGGGAGAATTGTTAAAGCTATGACTAGACATATGAGGTTCTTTATTTGGACTAGACATAGGGGTCTCATTGATTTGACTAGACATTAAATTAATTTCATTATCTTTATAATTATTATTAAATGTCACTTCATATTCATAAAATAAATTGTCATTGTCTTTTTCATTAAAATTCACCATGTCTAAATTATTGTAAAATTTATTTTCTAAAAATACAACATTCCTTGACAAAATTACATTATGGGGGTCAAGTGGGTTCAATAACCTAAAACCTTTTGTTGTTTCACTGTAACCAACAAAAATGTAAGGTTTACTTTTAGGATCTAGTTTGCGACGTTTCTGTTTAGGTATAAGCGAGTAAGCAATGCACCCGAAGACATGAAGGTGACTAAGGTCCGGTTTCGAACCTGTCCAAACCCCTTCAGGAGTTTGTCCTGCTAAAGCTCTGGTGGGGCTCCTATTTTTCAAATAAGCTGCAGTCATCACTGCCTCACCCCAAAAACGCTTGCAGAGACCAGCTTCTAACAGCATGCATCTCGCCTTCTCCAAGAGTGTCCTATTAAGACGCTCAGAGACACCATTTTGCTGCGGACTGTAGGGCACAGTCTTTTGATGAATGATGCCCTGTCCCTTAAGAAACTCAGCAAAACTATTATTGCAATATTCTGAACCCCCATCTGAACGAAGTATTAAAATTGGCAATCCAAGTTGTTTTTCAACTTCATTTTTAAAATTAATAAAATGGTTAATTACCTCAGATTTATTCTTCATCAAGTAGATATAGGTCTTCCTGGAGTAGTCATCCGTCAAACTTAGCATATACCTTGCACCTCCAAAGCTGTTCTCCTGCATCGGGCCTGCTACATCACTATGTATAATTTCTAAAGGTTTTTTAGCTCGTGTAGCCTCGCCTACGGGGAACGGCAAGGCAACTTGCTTCCCGAGCAGACAGGTCTCACACTTTGCTTCTGAACATACCTGAAATTTGATACCGGTTGCAAGATCATCCCTTAAAGAACACATTCCTTTAAGATTAAGATGGCCAAGACGCTTGTGCCAGAGCTCAGCTGGCAACATGGAGACAGCGACGTTAGCACTCTTTGTTTCTTGTCTATTACACAAAAACATGGAAGAATGCACTTCCTGCAAAGTATCCCGACTACACCCTTTCCACTCATATAATCCATTTATATTTGATGCAGAGGTAATCATATTGCCATGAATTTTACAATTTTTATAAATTTTACATTGCTCTTTGTCAAAAATAACAGTAAATCCTTTACCACAAAGTTTACTAACAGACAACAAATTAGCTGACGAATTAGGAACGTACAATACCTTGTCAAGCTTATTGATGACACCATCTACAGTCATTTCACCGATGCCCTCCGCTCTCATTGACTCACTGTTAGCCAGTGTAACCTCACTGCCATTGCCTGGTAGCTCCTGATAGTTGCTTAGCAAGTTCTTGTTGTTGCAAAGATGATTGGAGCACCCAGAGTCCAAATACCACGACGACTTCTTGACGAAGAATGCTGTTGTAGGTGCATCCGCAGCCAGTAGCGAGTGATTCTTCATCTTGTCTTTTCTGTATTTGAAGCATTTGTTTTTAATGTGGCCTATTTTTCCACAGTAATGGCACGTTGGTTTCACAGCTTTCATGGTAGGACGATTATGAGACTTGGAAAATAAAGCAGTCTCTTCAGTGCTAGAGTTGTTTGATTTCCTCGACTCCTCTTGTAGTAGTCTGGATCGCACCATTTCTACAGTTAGGTCAGCATTTGCTATGTTAGCAGTCTCTAAATTACTGACTAGGGCGTCGTATTCACGAGGCAAACCGCTCAGCAACAGTTCGATTATTTCCTTGTCTTCAATTACTTTATCTATGTCCGCCAATTGATGAACGAGAGACATAATTGATTCCAAATAACGCGACATGCAGTTGAATTGATTATATTCAGTTTTATGCAATTGTCGAAGCAGAAGAACTCTACGATATAAACCTTTATTTTCAAAGACATTTTTTAGGTTAGTCCATGCTGTCTTCGCTGTGTCGGCGTTACAAACATGTTGAAGGCATGGTGGTGACACGCTTAAACCGATGCGGGCTAGAGCGCGGTTAACACGAGATGCGTCATTGTCTGTTCCATCTACGGCATCCCATAAGCCGTCGAGAATTAAAAGCATTTTCATTTGATACTTCCATGTGCAGTAGTTTTCAGCTCCACGCAATTTTTCTATAGCGTTGTTTGAATGACTTGTAGTTATAGTTGGCTGATTGTTAGTTTCACTAGCCATTTTGTAATGAGTACCTTAGCGTCTCAATCTCCCGATGCGATGCGACGACCACGCCACGTGTTCGATGTGGGCACGGCAACGACGGCGCGGCGCACGACAATCACGACGACGGAGAAGAAGTAGCACGGCGAGCAGCGTTGTTATGCCAGCGCCATTGTGCTCAACGAAGCGGCACTCTAAATTTAATGGTGTTGAAATAGGCTGGACAATTTATTCGACTGGGGCCACCATAACCTCTTGAAGACCAGTGCGGTCTGTTGCAGTGGAAATAAATTAAAATGAATTGACCATCCTTTTACTCATTTATTACTCACATTTTGGCACAGAAGTTTCACATATATAAAGTCAATGAAAATAGGATAAACCAGGAACAGCTTGGGAAAGCGCGTCCTGCCGGTAGGATTACCAAAGAGAAAGAGGAAGCGATACAAGCATAGACAATATATTACATACGTGCAACATAAACCTAACCATACACTATTTGGTATTGTAAGGGTGGTTATACAACATAAGATATTTCTACAAACATAATCGTTTCCAATCGTGTCAACGATCGCAATGCGTAAAAAAAGTTAAACTGAGAACCTCTTTTTTTAAGTCCAGCCAAACGCGAGATAATCGTAGACAAACATACATACATACGGGTCAAACAGAGAACTTCTTTTTATAGAAGTCGATTAAAAAACCAAAACCTTCTCGTAAGTATAACAAATACTTTCCTGAAAACCGCATCAAAATCGGTTCAGCCAAACGCGTGATAAATACATAGGTAATGGATAAAACTGAGAACATCTTTTTTTAAATCGGTTAGAATATCAAAACCTCCTAAGTGTAACAAATACTTTTCTGAAAACCGCAACAAAATCGGTTAACCTCTTTCTGTTAAAAATAAGCACTTTATGCACAATAATATTGTGACGTATAAATCTGATGTACATCTATAATAGTTGGATAAGCTGTACTGATTATTCGCCGAAACTTTGAGTGGCCAGTACAGGGTATCTTCGTGGAAATACATGGAACAAATCTGGCTGTGTTTTGTAGGAAACCAGTTTTTGCGACCAATTCAATCCATTTATTTTTTACAAGAGGATCTTTCGGAAAACTAAAACAAATTTGCAATACAGTAACTATATTTTAAAATTATCGATATAACTATAATTATTATCATTTTTTAATCGACTATGAAATCGGCATTGGAAATCGCAGGGTACAACACTATTATTTTACTTTTGACAGAAAATGAGAATTAAAACCTTGAACGCGTCGCACTTGTGTGCTCGACAGTTTGGATTGTTTTATATTCGTTGCTGGTTTTCAATGCACGCCATGTCTGGCGCGTTAAATTAAAGTCGCAATGGAAAAGTAGCACTTGACACAGAGTCGACCGCAACTGTTTATGTGAAATTAATACTGAGCAACAAAATAAATTGTTTTAAAAATAATAACAGATATTTTAGGGCAAAGAGTATTTACCGATGAAAGGAAATATCGTTATTTACAGCTCCAACTTTTTTTGTGGTGTTTGTACACGTTTTTATCGAGCAAGGGGCCATTTTATTTTTCTAATCGAACGTCACACGCGGAATGCGGTCGAGAGCGGACTGAGCATCGCGGCCAGCAACGGCGATGTTTTAGTCGTCGTTTCGCCACGCGAGGTACATACACTCTTTCCTTCTATCTCGATATAGTTCTGTGGTCGCAAGCAACGCCGCGGTATAGTCATAGTCATATTTCAACAAGTCAATATTCTTCGTTGTAGTCGCTCAACTATCTAGTAAACTAAACCTTAGTAGACAAAAATTAGGAAATTCAAAACGTACTGCCTTGTTAGTAAGTACTTACTTAGTCTCACAAAGAATTTCATCGACGCACATACCCGTTCGCTTAACGCTTGGGTGCAGTTGCGCACTTTCATTTTCTTTATCTGTAAAATATAAAAACCTTCTTAAACACTTCCTTGCTTAGCTTCTTTTGGGTTTAGGTCATTTTTAGACGTTTCAGGAACCATATGGGCCTTTGAAGAATTTTACAGTAAGAGTGAAAGAAATAGCATGACCCAAAAATACGTAAAACATTTAAGCAACTGTGCAGTTTCAATACCGATGTACACTGATGGAACTTTAGCGTAGTCGATTCTACAGATTAACTTTGGGCTACCGATAGTATTATAACTTTGAGTTTTCCCTGGGTTAACTTTTTAATTGTAACTGTTGCACCATTCAAATGTGTGAGCCAACTGAGCCAAGTCATCGTTAGCAACCTTAATGACGGTATCGAGAGCACCAAGAACGCCCTGAGAATAAATCGTAAACATCAATTGCTAGGTCATTCTCGATGGGTCGAAGTACATTGATTATTCCTGTTTATAAAAGTGGTAGTGTGATTAACAATGGTATTACACACCTTTTCAGGGATGATGTGCTCGTCGGTGATATGTTTTAGGGTACGGACTTCCCCAATGGCACAATCTTCTTTGTAAACCTCTACAATATCTGACCATTTGGTTATCTTTCCTTTAAATACCAAGTTTTTGGTCAGATAATTATTTCTTATACCTTTTATAAGGTGTGGCGGATCATAAACGATATTTAATTTGTGTCCGTTTATAACGAGACGACCATCTGTAACAAGTGATTCAAGAATTCGAAACGGTTTAGTAATGAAAGTTTGGAAAGGCCGTCAAAAAGACGGTTTCCCTAATTTTGCCTTTTTTGGACCCAAGTGTCTTTTGGCCCGCAACTTCAACACAAAGACGTGAAAAAGTATAGATATTCATCATCAAAATTCCACAGAATAAAACCATCCTAACCCTATTTAAGTTGTATATAGCACGGAATGGATGCGTGTTTGCCACGCACTACGCCGGAATTTTATAAACTTACCTAGATGTTCATTATTAATAATTTGTTGCCTCCTGGTATCATTTTGAAAACTTTTTACCGCTCTCTGGAATGTGGAACCTTGGTCGCAAATTAATGCCATTGGTATCAGGCCACACTCTGCCACAGCAGATACTATGTCACTTAAAATATTTTTCATTTTTGAGTAAGATGTACTTCCCTCACAAAAGTAATACGCTATACTTTGTCTCCAGGTGCTGCAGATTCCTCTTACCATGAATAAGAGGACATGGTCAGCAAATTTGCATTGTGGGTTATCGCCGAAATCGACGAACCCGTCTATTTTGTCCTCGGATTCGACGAACTTTAAAAAAGGACTAATTGACATTTCGTCAAAAACGACCGAACAATATTTTTTTTGTTGTCTCCAGTGTTTTACCGACTCTTTTAGGTGCTCAAATATTTTAAGGTTTATTCCCGGGTTTATTTTAATATGTTGTACAAATTTATTTAAAATTCTTCTTGAGGGTAATACAAATAATTTTCTTAAAAAATTATAGCCCTTGGGACTTTGACGAGATATTGAAAGGGCAAGTAGTTTTTCATCGACATTGAATCGCCGTCTCTTCACATGTCGATTAATTTGCGAAACCTGCATATTCAAAAAAGTTTGAGCTTGAGGAGTCATTTTCTCTAGCATTTTATGAAATGAACTGTTGTCATTTAACTTCTTAGCCTTCGCCAATCGGCTTGCGTAAGAGTCCTGAAGGCGATGATTTCTTTTAATCAACTCTCTGCACTTTAGGTACATTTTACTGCACTCCGGCGACAAAGTTTTAATACTTTTTGCAAGTCTGATTCTTTTTGATGGTTTGAATCCTGAAATTGATATAAACCGTAATTAATAAGAAATAATCCATTAAATCAATCGTCCGCACCTTTTACAACTTAACAACTATTTTCTAAATGTTACCACTTTGCTACTTGGCAACATATAATACTAGCTCAATGTCCTTCCCCGAGACTCAAAACTACCTCCATACCAAATTTAATCTAAACCGACTCATCGGTTTATCCGTGAAAGCGTAACAAACAGATAGACAGATTGAGTTAGTTACCGTTGCCTGAACTGCCCGTATTCATCATCGTTGACCTAGTATTACAAGTCGGTTCTGTAAAACAGAAACACGAGCATTATTTAGCTAACCATTACCTAGTTCCACTGAGCCCTGATAACAGTTGCAAACCCATTTCAATATACAAGTATGTATGATATAGTAGTTACCGTCGCCTGAACTGCCCGTGGTCATCATCATTGACCTAGTATTACAAGTCGGTTCTGTAAAACAGAAACACGAGCATTATTTAGCTAACCATTACCTAGTTCCGCCGAGCCCTGATAACAGTTGCAAACCCATTTCAATATACAAGTATGTATGATATAGTAGTTACCGTCGCCTGAACTGCCCGTGGTCATCATCATTGACCTAGTATTACAAGTCGGTTCTGTAAAACAGAAACACGAGCATTATTTAGCTAACCATTACCTAGTTCCGCCGAGCCCTGATAACAGTTGCAAACCCATTTCAATATACAAGTATGTATGATATAGTAGTTACCGTCGCCTGAACTGCCCGTGGTCATCATCATTGACCTAGTATTACAAGTCGGTTCTGTAAAACAGAAACACGAGCATTATTTAGCTAACCATTACCTAGTTCCGCCGAGCCCTGATAACAGTTGCAAACCCATTTCAATATACAAGTATGTATGATATAGTAGTTACCGTCGCCTGAACTGCCCGTGGTCATCATCATTGACCTAGTATTACAAGTCGGTTCTGTAAAACAGAAACACGAGCATTATTTAGCTAACCATTACCTAGTTAAGTTTAAATGTTAAGACTAGCTGTTCAATTATAAAATAAGTTGCCGCGTAAAATGGTAGATGACAATTGAATAACAATCATCTTCGTATCATCATCACCGACACCATCATCAACACAAAGTTAGTATCATCATTACCACTATCATCACCATCATATCAGTGTTTACCTTCATACATAAAGAAAAATACATTTATTCACTGCACACATGAGACATACAGAAAAAAGTAAAAACAGAAAACAGCAATAAAAAAAGTGAGTGAGTAGTGAGTGTGTCTTAGCGGCAGTGAATCGGACACTGGCTCAGCATAATGCTGAGGCGCTCAACACCTACAGCGCTGATTTTCAGCCAGCTCCGTTTGTGACAGACGGACGGTACGCCAAACTAATAAATATAATAAAGGAAAAAAAAACCACTATTAAACTACTGTTAAACAAATACTTATAGGTTAAGTGACTAAATAGATAAGTACCAAAACTACATGCAAATACCTTACAGAAACATAATTAGCAAAAAAGTGCTGATTGGGAAATTATAATTTTTGAAGCGTCAGCAAATAGCGCTCCTTGGATTGGAGGGGGGATATCATTCCAGCACTTGGACGCCGCGAACTTGAAACTACCCCGAAACGCCGCGGTTCGGTGCAGCGGCACAATAGCCCTAGCTTTAAATCTGCGTACATTACTAGACCACTGGATCTTTTTAAAGAGGTACGACGGGGTCATGTGTTGCACCACACCGATCATAAGGGTCACCAGGTCACCGGGCCGGAAAAGGCACTAATAAACACCCAAGACCGGTCCGTCGCTACGGACCGCGTAAGCCGCCGCCTTAAAGGGCTATGCCCTTAAGGCACCCCCGCCGCCGCCGCTTCGCGAGGTGGGGTGTGAGATGATCATGATGACTGCTGCGGCGATTCATTCCTTATTTGGAGAGCGAACAGTGCGCACGAGTGAACCGAGCGATAATCGGAGTTTATTGTGCGATAATTGTTTGTAACGATTGTGAGTGTGTTAATAAAGTTTAGCTCTTAATTATAGGTGTGTTCGTGCATTTCTATCAGTTACCTACCCCCACGTACGTAACAATACATACATATCATTCTAATTTCTACGAAACAAATAATCTTATTGCTAACTACACTATACAACTTGGAACAAAACTTGGTTGGTTGGACTCTATTCCGACAATGAGGTCATAAATTAAATATAATAGTCCGACTATAATGTACATTTCTTTAGAACCTTTAATACACAGCGCGATGAGGGTTTTAGAGGCATCACTGTATGTGTGGTCGTGCCACACTCGACAACGTTGTTTTAATAAAAGAGTTGTTTCCACATCTGAAAAATTGTATAGTATTTGTTAAGTTCTTGCTGAAGGTTTAAAAAATCTTTATCAAAAACAGTCAATAACTCTGTCCTTATTATCCGCTTTTAAGTTTTTTGTCTTTTAAAATTGAAAGTAAAATTGCATTCACTAGACCAAGTTATAACTAGTATAATGCCAGTAGCTACTGTAGCTTAGCATACCTAATTAGTATAGATCAACGACGACGGCGAGCCCCACAACTTAAATTGACAATTCCATACCAAATTTCATCCAAATCGGTTCAGCGGCTTAGCCGTGAAAGGACTATCAAATAAACAAAAATCACACTTTGACATTAATAATATTACTAGCTGTTGCCCGCGACTCCGTTCCCGTAGAAATTATTTATACCCATTTCCAACTTTCCGAGATAAAAAGTATCCTGTGTCCTTCCCGGGACCTTAGTTATCTCCATACCAAATTTCCTCGAAATCGGTTAACTCGTGACTATGGCTTTAAACAAATACAACTTATAAAAACCGCCTTTTTTAAATTTTTTAATAATAGGTTTGGATTTTGTGTTTTTTATTGAATTTTATTAATAAAATAATACGATAAGTAATAATTAAATATTGTTGCATTAGAGATTGCACTAAAGATAAAAACATTCATATTTGTTACAGTGAATAAGAGAAATCGCGGTCGGTAACAGGAGTCCCTAGTGGGCCGGTCGGGTCCTCATTTTGTTGCAGGTAGCGTGGCTGTAGCGGACCGCTGGAAGAGCTGTTGAACGAGAGTATAAGAAGTGGAGGCCTTGTGGATTTCAGTTAGTTAGGTTGGAGAGTTGGTTTGGGTAGTCAGCTGGAGTTGTTTTGGAAGGAGCTTACGAGCAGTCGGTATATCCAAGCTATTTTCACCTAGACGTCGAAAAAAATTCTCAACCCCCACACAACTTGTCCATGGAAACTCAAGGTATTAAGGAGGAGGATTTGGATCCATCATACCACACTTATTTGTTAAGTACGAAAAGAATCGTCATGTTGCGAATGCCTTCTCTGTCTATGTTGCGAATGGATATTTGTCAAATTATTGTTTTTATGTAGAATATACGGAAGTAATAATAAAGAAGTCTTCATTTATCACAAAAATCTGAAAAACGGTTGACCCTGCAGGCCAATTCTGGAAATTCCCGCTATTTTCAAGCTCGAACCAACTTGACGGCAAATGCTGCACAAACAATTCTTGATTTGAAGTTGAATAGAACTTTACTATAACTTGCATATAAACCTGGTATAGTGATATTCTTTCAGTTAAGTTGCCTATAAATGACGGAACTAGTTTTCCTGAAAGTTACGGTTAGAGTAGCTATCAGGGTTAGGTTCGATTTCTTCGAATTAAATAAGTTTTTTTTGTAATAAATATTGGTTATCGTTTGATGATCTGACAGGAACTAGGAACTTAGTATTTGATTCGAGGGGGGCCCCTATCAATCGCGGGGCCCTGGGCACTTGCCCAAAGTGCCCACTGGGAAAGAGGGGTCTGCTTAGGTCCCTATCAATGCAGCGATATTAGCCATCAGGGGCCATGCACACTTATTCATATCACACTGTGTTATTATAACATACCTTCACTGGGTAATAATTTTCTTTTGCGTTCTGTTTCGCTTTCTTTGTGATCTAAAAATGAATAGTATATATTTTATAAAATAATAAAACCGTTTTCAAATACCCTCTAACTCCTGATCAGAAATAAAATATGAGGACGGTGTTTGTCATGCTACGACGTACTGTCGCGATTTAACCCATGTTGAGAGCATGATTTACAGTGCACATTTAGCATAACAACTGTACTTGGCCACACAGTCCGAACTAATGGACCCCTATAGTATGGCTCCACCTTAAGATTGTGTTTTGTGTTCCTGACACGCAGTGTTTAAGTGGGTTTTAAATACAGTTTAATTAAAATATTATATTGCGTTTTAGAAATTGAAATATTATTTTGTCTTACTCTACAGCACATACTTATACACTACAATGTCACTGTCCAAGATGCAGGATCTTGATGAGTAGTTCTCTTGGCACTTCACCATCAGTTCACTATACCACATGCATTATGATTTGTGAACGTAGCTTGATAATCTTACACTTACCTGAACGACTTAATTTTTAGTTTTAAAACGTTTTAGACAATGCATATAACCTGCGCAAGTGCCTCCAAATTTGCAAGCTACTTGCACCGTGTACAAACACCATTAAACCAGCGCTACACTCTTGCCGATTTTGGGTGAGGTAGGCTTGTCCTAGTAGTCCTCCTTCTCAAAAAAAATAGAAAGGGAATGCATATAATCATCTGCCTCGCCCGAGATGGCATAACTGCTCTTCGGCGAGAGTGTGTGGCTGGCATTAGAATTAAACAGTTGATACACAGAAGAAAAACCTTACGGAGTACTACAGCCACGGCCGGTTGTCCCGACAAAATCTCTTCTGTAGAAAAAAGGGTCGGACACGCCAAAGGAGTCCTTCGGGGCTTTGCCCCTCCACACACTAAATAACGCTTTTCGAAATGTAAAAAACAAACTTTTAGGTTTTGCAGGGACGCTGCACTTTTTGATTTTAAATTGCTAGCGTGCGGCGCCAGCAGTTCACACCAGATGCGTTGCAAATCTGGGTTTCTGGGGAACCGAAATAATGTTTGGTGCTCCACAGTTGATTTGCACACATTTACGACACATTTCGTGTAAGGCATGTTGCAAACAGAGTTTAAGAGAAGAGTTGGGTGGAGTATTGGTGGACGTGAAATATGGATAATGGGAAGTGAGAACTGGAAGAGAGCAAATGTAACAAAGCAAGTTATGATATTACTGAATTAATACCAATTTTATATCGTATAACCCGACAACGTCAAACGCAACGGTTGAATGAATGTAAAAATGATCTACAGATAAAGCAACAATAACAAGTAAACTGTTCACGCTTCGTATCATCATTCGATTAAGTGAACTGTATAGGATACTTTATTAACGTTTACTCGTGATTCCCAAAGCGTACCAATGACGTCACGAATCAGTAGCGTCGGAGAATGAATGAGGCTGATTCCAACCCGTGTCCTCTACCTTTACAGTACAAGAAACTTCAAATACTGGGCACAGAGAAGCGTGAAACATGACAAGCCTCTACCACTCTTTGGAAACGCGCTGCCCAAGTTCCTACAAAGAATCAGCCTTAGCGACATGTATTCAGACGCCTACAAAAAATATCCTGATGAAAGATTCGTGGGGTTCTATCTTGCCAATGATCTGAGGCTGATTCTCAGAGACCCCGAGCTTATAAGACATGTGCTGGTTACGGATTTTCAACACTTCCACCCGAGAGGGCTAATGCCAGTGGGAAATGTTCTAGAGCCAATGTTGAGGAAAGTAGTAGGGATTCGTGCGTTCTGGCTCAAGAGCCAGAACACACAAATCGGTTGAAATTCGGTATTCTAAAAAAAGCTCGTCCCATACTCACATATGCTCCTCGGATCATATGTGGAGTCACACCTCCTCACGTAGTCATTAATGGTGTCGTTGGTTAGGTCATCAAAATAGACTCCTCTGATTGGCTGATTTTAAGGAAACCACTCCCCCTCATATGATCATTAATAACGTCGTTAGTGAACATTAGTGATATCATTAGTATAGACTCCTCTGATTGGCTGATTTTAAGGAAACCACGCCCCCTCATATGATCATTAATAACGTCGTTAGTGAACATTAGTGATATCATTAGTGTTATATAGTTGTTATATCCCTATGTGATATTAGATCCTCCTAATGGTTGTGGACTACTTTGTATAACATAATCATGTGTAAGCTAGCATGTTTAACTTCAATGTCCTTATATTGGAAGTAGGAATTATATTATTTATTACTACTTGCTCTAGAAATCCATGGAACATTAAATCCCCCTATGAATTGGTACATATCAGCCCATAAATGTAGTCTTATAATTATAAAGGTAGGATATAGTTGTACGTATAATACCTAATCATGTCTCACGATTATTATGATACCTAGATTAAATGTTATTATTACTAAACTTATAAAAAACGTATTATTAGTTATAAAAATTTACATGTCTAAACTTAGATACTCTTACCGCCTGTTTCACAATAGTCAAGTAAAGCATATCTGTTAAATAAAGAAAGCCCTTTGTTGGGATCATTAATTTATTGTTTTGACTATTATCACATCTTCGTTTCGAATGAATAGTTTGTATAACTTTATCTATATTGTTAGAAAAAGGTCGATTCTGGCGCTTCGCCGGCCGCTGCCGCGGCACGCTCGCTACGCTCGCTCGGCTCGCGCACCAAGGATTGCAGTTCTACCTAACACTCCTCCTCGCTGCGCTCGTCGTCGTACCTATCTTTTACATATCAAACATGATGTTTTTTGGCTTAGGAAACTAACTGATTGGAATTCAAGTATTGCAAGAGGCACTCAATAATTGAAAACTGGTTTCATAATTACTAATTACGAAGAATGTAGTGTATGTAATGTTCTAATATTTCAACATAATTTATTCCAAATGAGTTGTTTTGAAATTGTAAACGAGATTTTAATCGACAAAAAATATATATAAGGTGTACTGTGACCCTATAGCAGTATTATTGTTGTTTATACTATCTATTATAATTACACGTCTGCGTTCATCTACACCAGCATGGCGGTAAGTATTTTTTTTTGTTGAACACGTCAATTAAATATATCATCCGTGCATTTGTAGTTTGAACAATATTTTATTTTTATCGTTGCAGCATACTCAAATTGATGTGGTGGATGATGAAGAGTACACCTTCAAGCACTATTACTATCCCTTATCTGATGGAGATGATAGTCCACCACTTCGCATCAAAGGGCAGGACGATTCATCGCTTTTAAAACGAAAATCTAATGCGTCTGAAACGAACATAGACGTCTTCTTCGAGCAACCGAAGAATAAGAAAAAATGTACATCATCAACGGTTGGTCGAGGATGTAAGGGTGGGATATCATACATATCAACTAATACCGAAGACTGTGAGCATGCCTCTCATATGATTAAAATAGAAGTATACGATTTTAAAAAGTTGGCGAAAGTCCCTGCCCACGAACACTGGAAACATGCAGATGTGCGAGTAAAGTATTATGTAAAGGACAAAGATAATAACAGGCATTATCAGAGCAGTCAAGAAATAATATATGAAATAACAAAAGAAATCGCGGACTTAGAAAGCTGCAAGAAATATCAATTCAATTAGTTAATTATTTTCCTTATAGGAATCGCTAATCTCAAATGAGACTAGTAATTGTAATTTTTAAAACGTATATCTACGCTTTTAACTAATAGACTAAGGTAATTAGTTGACATTAGTATAAATAATGTTGCGTTATATGACAAGCATCATAGTCGTTTGTGAATCCAGTCACGAAAAGAAATGGATAACTCAATGGAAGAAATCGTTGTTAGTGCGTTCTTTGCAAGTAACAATATTAATCGCACCTTACATACTTCGGAGGAACATAGTGCAGCATTGGTGGATGCGTGCGTGGAAGCAGAACAAACAAAATATGGAGATATATATCACAAACAATACATTTCGGATGTGTATGATGCGGCATTGGTGGATGCTTCTGTGGAAGTCGAGCAAATGAATGTTGGAGATACTGATCGTGATCCAAGTATAAACTCAACTATCATTCATGAAGTGTACCAGCAAGTAGGAAGAGGATTAAAAAGAGATTCTAACGTCATGGATGAACCATCAACAAGTACAGCAGAACCTGTTGACATCAACGTTGATAAAACATTATGTGAGGTCTGTAATACATGGGTGAGACAAAAATATTTTAGCCATCATTTACGAAGTAATATTCATAAAAATCGTGTTATTGGTTCAAACACACATGCACTTAAAAATGTTCGCTTAATTAATACAGCATTTGGATCGAGAATATTAACTTACAGAATAAGTTCTGATATTGAAGATTCAACATTAGAAACTCCAGAAGTTTTCTTCGAGTCAATCAATGATAAAATTATGTATTTAATTAAGGAATGTCTAAGTGAATTAACGATTATTAAAGTAAACTTTTTAGTTCATGCTGAATTTGTGCAGGAAACCAAAGATCAAAAAAATATGTTTGACTTTCAAACATTTAATGTCAATATAAGTCTCGGTGATGATTATGAACCTATTATTAGTCAATTAAAAGAATCGATTTCAACACGAATGAGTGAATTTGAAAAAAAAGATAGTGGTTGGTCCCTAAACAAAATACTCCATTTAGAAATGAATATTAATAAATTTAACCCTTTAAGGGGTTCTTCATATATCAAATTACCAAAAGATATACAAAATAAAAAGGCTGTAATCAATGTTCAAAATGAGGATCAAGCATGTCTTAAATGGGCCTTGCTCTCTGCTTTATATCCGGTTACCAAAAACACTCAAAGACCAACATCATATTTTAAAAATCAAAATAAATTAAAATTTGATAATATTAATTTTCCTGTTAAATTAACAGATATCAAGAATGTAGAAAAACTTAACAATATTAGTATTAACGTCTTCGGATTAGAATATAACAATAGCTCCCAATGTCATACCGTAATCGGTCCCTTGTATTTTACAAAATCGCGAAAGGAGCAGCATGTTAATTTATTATATTTAGATAATGGATCAAATGGACATTACTGCTTTATTAAGAATATGTCACGATTAGTCAAAAAACAAATCACTGGTCGGAATGATGCCATTCATATTTGTGATGGCTGTCTTTTGTATTTCGCCACTAAGCTTAATTTAAAAAAGCACCAGGAAAATGATTGCATTCATGTAGTTACACAAATACCGAGTATAGAAAAAACTAAAAAAAATTGGTTTAATAATGAACAACCAAGTAATAAAGTCGTATTTGATAAATTTCAAAGAAAGCTTAAATTGCCTTTTGCAATTTACGCAGATTTCGAAGCTTTTGTGAAACCGCTTCAAACTTGTGACCCCAACCCGACTGAATCGTATACAAATAATATACATGAACATGAAGTGTACAGCTACGGATATTACGTAAAATGTTCTTACGATGATAAACTATCGAAGTATCGTACGCATACAGGCCCCGACTGTGCTAGTCACTTTATGGAGAGTATAACTAAGGATGTTACTGATATTCAGCGAAAAATGTGTTTTCAGAAAGCCCCTTTACCATTAACAGCAGTAAATATAGAAGAAAATGCCAAAGTCAAGTCATGTTTTATATGTAGCCAAGAGTTAAAATTAGACTCTGTCGAACACTATGACTGGGGTACGGGGCAATTCATGGGGATGGCACATTCTTTGTGCAGTTCAAAATTTAAAACACCAAAATTTATACCAATTTTTCTACATAATTTAAGCAATTATGATGCCCATTTTATAGTACATGCACTTCATTTTAGAGAGGGTGAAGTTGAAATTATTCCCCAAAACAAAGAGAAATATATTTCATTTACCAAAAAAATTAAAATTAACGGTCATGATATTAGCTTGCGATTTTTGGATTCATACAAGTTCATGTCAGCCAGCTTGAATAATCTGGCTGAAAATCTTAAAGTAGAGCAATTTGAAGAGCTGAGAAAACAATTCCCAAACTTTGATGATTTTAAAAGACTGATAAGAAAAGGCATTTTCCCATATGAGTTTGTTAAATCTTATGACTCACTAAATGCAACCTTCCTTCCAGAGCAAGCTGAGTTTTACAATTTGTTAAGTGATAGTAACGTATCCGATAAAGACTATGCTTTTGCAAAAGATGTTTGGAGTCATTTTAAATGTAAAAATATGTCTGATTACTCAAACTTGTACCTAAAAACCGATGTCATGCTATTAACTGATATCTTTGAAAACTTTCGCAAAATATGTATAGAGACTTATGATTTGGATCCAACACACTATTATACTGCACCTGGCTTAAGTTGGGATGCAATGCTTAAATATACTAATGTAGAACTAGAGTTATTAACAGATTTTGAAAAAATATCATTTGTTAAATCGGGTATAAGAGGAGGAATATCGCAATGTAGTAACCGTTATGCAAAAGCTAATAATGAGTATTTAGAAGATTATAACACTAATGAACGCAAATCATACTTGGCTTATTTTGATGCAAATAATTTGTACGGATGGGCCATGTCTCAGTCTTTGCCTATAGGAGAATTTGAATGGGTAAATACAGAAGTTGATTTTAATGTTCCTAACACTTCTGATTATGGTTATATACTTGAAGTAGATCTTGAATAACCTGATGAACTGCATGATACTCATTCCGATTTTCCTCTTTGTCCTGAAAATATTATCACCGGGAATAGCAAAGATCGCAAATTAGTTCCCAATTTAAACAAAAAAACAAAGTATAAAATTCATTATAGGAATCTTGTACAGTGTTTAAATATGGGGTTAAAATTAACTAAAATACATAGAATATTAAAGTTTAAACAAAGTCCTTGGCTTCAAAAATACATTGATTTGAATACGCGTCTGCGTATTTTAGCTAGTTCCGATTTTGAAAAGGATTTCTATAAATTAATGAATAATTCTATTTTCGGCAAAACAATGGAAAACATTGAGAAGCGAGTTAATGTGAAATTGTTAACTCATTGGAATAATAGAGGTAAGGTGCAAGGTGCTGAATCATTAACTGCACGCCCCGAGTTTCATAGTCTTTCTATTTTCTCTGAAAACTTGGTGGCTATTCAACTTTCTAAAACAAAAGTTTTTTACAACAAACCTATATATTTAGGTTTTTGTATTTTAGAAATATCAAAGACATTAATGTATGACTTTCATTATAATTACATGAAAAAAAAATTTCAAAACAATGCTAAGTTGTTGTATACCGACACTGATAGCTTAATTTACCAATGTTACACAGACAATTTTTACTCTGATATAAAACCTGATTTATCACGATTTTTTGATACGTCGGACTATGCCACTGATAATGTCTTTGGTTTCCCACAATTGAACAAAAAGAAACTTGGATATTTTAAAGATGAAAATAATGGTAAGATTTTAAAGGAGTTTGTAGGTTTAAGATCCAAAATGTATGCGATGTCTGTTGATAATAAGTTCATAGCTAAAGCTAAAGGTGTTAACAAAAGTGTAAGCAAAAAAATGAAAATGGAGAATTATAAAGATTGTCTTTTTAATAAAAATAATTTAAACTCAGAAATGTATAGATTCCGCTCAATTAAACATGTTATATTTACACAAAAAATTAATAAAACTAGCCTATCGTATAATGATACAAAACGATATATTGTTCCAAATTCTACAAATACATTGGCATGGGGTCATTATAGTTTAAGAACTTAAACAGCAATTAGTATTAATTTAGGTCATAGTTTAATTATTAAGTTGTAATTGTATGGTTTGTAAATTTATTTGGTGTAGGGTCATTATAATTTAAATATCAACCACTAACATTTTATAGAATAATTAGTCATAATGCTCTGATTAAACTGTAGAAAAAAAAAGTTGTATAAATTAATTAATATTTTGTGGAATGTTATTGTAATAGCTATATATTAAGATGTTTGTAAAATAATACACTTCATTAAATTTATATATATTTGAAGCATTTTTTTTTAATTTTTATTCTTGTCTCAAATCTATTACATACAACACGTTTTTTGTGTTATTAGAAAAATGATTCACTTTATTCATCCATTTACAGCTATTGTTGCCGGTCCAAGCGGCTGTGGTAAATCTAATTTTGTTACTAAGTTCCTAAACAATTTGGATAGTATTTGCACTAAAACGTTTTATAATACATTATGGTGTTATGATGAAATGCAACCATTATATAATTTGAGTAACGTTAATTATAATCAGGGTATTCCAGACTTAAGCATGTTTGATGGTAAAAACCCACAACTACTTATTATTGATGATCTAATGAGAGAATCCGACGGTCGAATAGTAGACATTTTTACTAAAGGGAGTCATCATCGAAATTTAAGCGTTTTTTACATAACGCAGAATTTATTTCATCAAGGTAAAGGTCAACGTGATATTTCATTAAATTCTAGTTACATAATATATTTTAAAAATCCTAGAGATAAAACACAAATCCGCTATTTGGCACGTCAAGTTCACCCTGAAAATCCGAAGTTTGTAGAAGAAGCTTATAAAGACGCCACTAAAGAACCTCATGGTTATTTATTAATTGACCTTAAACAAAATACAAATGACATGTGTCGTTTTAAAACGAAGATATTCCCATCTGATAATTATTGCACTGTTTATGTACCCAAAAAAGGATTTAAATACGACAAACATCACCAAGTATTTATCAGTACTAAATAATGTCTGATAGAGTAATTATCCATAAACACCTCCTGGAAGCATTGCATACATTAAAGCCAAAATACCGAAAGGCTTTATTAAAATCGTGTAATGATCAAGAAATAAACATAATTTGTGAATGCATTTATAATGTTTTAAAAGGTAAAATTCCGATTAATGAAAAAGAACGAAGCAAATTAGAGAAATATAAAATAATATTACGAAAATTAGTAGCAAAGGGCAAAACAAAATTCAGAAAAAGTGTCATCATTCAAAACGGTGGTGCATTTCTACCTATAGTTTTAGGTGCTGTTCTTAATACGCTAATAAGAAACTTAACATAATAATAATAAAAATATGGAGAACGTAAAAAAAATGATTCTTGTAGAACCAGAACTCATTGAAAGATTGAAACAAAATAATAATAATTCACTAAACTCTTTATCTCTCCTGGATGGGGAAATGCAAAAAGTGTTGAATAGTAAAATGGATGATCGTGAAAAATGGGCCTTGTATTCTCAAGCCTTACAGCGATATCTACATATTTCGGAAACACAAAGGAAACCTATTTCATTACCAATTATAATGAATCATTTTGAAAACCAAATTGACGAAGCGGGGACAGAACCATTAAAAGAAGAAAACAATGTCAAAACAGTAGTCACAACTCTACCACCACGAGAGGAAGACAACGTGACGCCAACTCAGATTAAGTCATTAACAAAACAGTATACACCATCTTATATGCTTAATGTATTACCTAAAACATATAAAAAGAAAGGAGAAGTGTTACTCGATTTTATTATAAAAAACAAACCTCTTATTTGGTGGAAAGATAAGGGAGAAGTAGTTGTAAACAATGAAATTATTCTTGGAAGTAATATATTGGATTTAATTAATGATGCTGTTAGACCTTTAAAAAGTCCTAAACCAATTGGTTGGAAACATTTTGCTACAGCTTTAAAAGAATTACAAGTCCCCGCATCTTGTATCGGTAATCCAGAAAATTTGCAGTTCATTCATCAATTACAGGAACAAGAAATTACGGACAACTACGTTACTCCTAAATCGTCAATTGAAAATAAAAAAACATCAATAATAAGAAAAAATCATAAACAGGTAAATAAAAAAATCGATTGGGAAAAATGGAGCCCTTATTAGACATTTATAAAACTTACTATGATGTTTCTAAACCAGCTGGTTACAGTAGTGTTAACAATTTAGCCAAAGCCATGCGTGGTAAAATGAAAAGAGATGATGTAAAAAAATGGTTGAGCGCTCAAGAAACTTACACTCTTCATAAACCTGTTCAGAGACGCATAGCAAGAAATAAATATGTTTTGTCTAATTTAAATGTACTTTGGCAAGCTGATTTAAGCGATATGCGCACCTATAGTCAATATAATGATGGTTATAAATATATTATGTGTGTTATTGATGTTTTTAGTAAATATGCTTTCGCGAGAGCTATGAAAAAGAAAGACTCGACAACGGTCAAAATGTGTTTCGAAAGCATATTTGCAGAAGCTCACACTACTCCTACTCATATTCAATCCGATAAAGGAACTGAATTTGTTTCGAAAGTTGTAAGAGAATACTTAAAAACTAGAAATGTAAACTATTACACTACCAATAATCCTGATATAAAAGCTAGTATTGTGGAAAGATTTCAGAGAACCTTAAAAGGTAAAATGTGGCGATATTTTACTCATAAAAATACATATAAATATATTGATGTCTTATAAGACTTGCTTTATTCTTATAATCATACCTACCATTCGAGTATAAAAATGTGCCCCGTCAATGTTAACTCTAATAATATTATGACGGTTTGGTGTAATTTATATAAAAGTCCAAAAGACAAAATTCAAGCAGTAGAATCACCAAAATTACATTTAGGGGATTATGTAAGAATAACGAAATATAAACATATATTCCAAAAAGGATATGAGAGTAACTGGAGTGATGAAATATTCATAATTGATTCAATCATTAAACGATCACCTTGGATTGTATATACCCTAAAAGACTTGAACAATGAATCAATTACGGGGACTTTTTATTCCAAAGAATTGCAAAAAGTAATCTTTAACCCCACCACTTTACATAAAATAGATAAAATAATACGATCACGTTGTGTTGGTAGCAGAAAGGAAGTATTGGTGAAATGGAAAGGATATCCGAACAAATTTAACAGTTGGATAACAGCATCAAATTTGGAAGCAATATGAGTGAAGACAGTTTTTATCTAACTTTACTGAGTAATAGTTCAGCAATTTATTATCCAGAGAATACAACTGCAAATTTCTTAACCAAATTACCCAAAACGATTAAGTTAGGAGGAGAATGGATGGTAGCATTGGTCGAGTTTCATTATCCATGTACCATGTTTAATGTTCAAGAACACGAGAATGTACTATATATAAAAGTAAAAGGACGCATGCCTCATGAAAGCTCATTTTCTACCATAGAATATAAATCTCATATTCCTGCTACTACATATGATAGTATAGATAATTTCTTAAATGCCTTTAATGAAAATTCACTGTTGAAAAATAAAGTAAGGTTCAGTTATGATGAAATTTCAAAACTTGTTAAAGTTAGTTCTAATAATGAAATGGTATCATTAACTGCTTCATCTCAACTAAGCCTTCAACTTGGTTTTGAACCTAATACAAATTTTATTACGAGTCAAGTGAGTAAATATCCACTAAACTTGTACTTGGGTTTACCATCACAAATGTTCATATATTCTGATATAATTCAACCACAAATAGTAGGAGACGTTATGACGTCATTAATTAGAATAGTACCTTTAGACCCTACTAAATATATATATGGTGCATACAGAATGCACGTTTTTTCCCCTGCGCACTATGTTCCAGTTATGCGAAGAGAATTTGATACCATAGAGATAGATATAAGAACAAGTGTTGGTAATAAGGTACCATTCCAATTCGGGACATCGTGTGTGAAACTACATTTCAGACGTATAAAATGATTCATAAACAAATTCGCGCAGTTTGTCCATACGAACATTATTACTCACATCAGGCTGGATCAGGGGTTGGAATAGTATATAAAGGTATACCACATCAACGCGGACATGGTATTGGTAGTTTCTTGGGGGGATTATTTAGATCTATCCTACCTTTATTATCTAGTGGTGCTCGAAGCATCGGTAAAGAAGCGTTGAATGCTGGTGTTGGGTTGGTGTCTGATATGATGCACTCACGTCCTTTGGAACAATCCATTAAATCTCGATTTAAGGACGCTAGTGCTAATTTAAAGCGAAAAGCAGATGAAAAAATGGATTATCTAATGACAGGCTCTGGCTATAAAATAAGTAGAAAACGTTTAGATTCCACCATTAAAAGAAAAGCATTGAGACGAAGAGGTTCTAAAAGCAAACATAATTTTGAAGATATTTTTAAAAATAAATAATGTCTTTCTTACATCATCATTCATGTGAGTGCGCTAAGTCAGAACTGGATTTATTTGCTCTTCCATCTACTCAAACAAGTATTGAAAATGGACAGTGGATTTATTATAAACCAATATCTTCTTTAACTGATGATGGACCAATTGAATTCCTAGTACCTGGAACCGGAGATGATTATTTAGATCTTACTCACACGATGATTCATATTAAAGCTAAAATTTTAAACCAAGATTCCTCAACAATAAAACCAACAACTATTGTAGCACCAGTCAATAATTGGTTACATTCACTTTTCAATCAATTAGATATTTATCTAAATCAGAAACTTGTGTCCCCACCGAACAATACATACGCGTATCGAGCGTACATTGAAACTTTACTTAATTATGGTCCATCAGCTAAAAAATCGCATCTTACTTGCGGATTATGGTATGAAGATACGGCACACAAATTTGATGCAGCTGACTCATCCAATGAAGGTTTTGTTAAGAGAAAAGAATTAGCTAAAGAAAGTCATGTTATTGAGATGATTGGACACTTACATGGAGATATTTTTAATCAAGAAAAATTTTTGATTAATGGTGTTGAAATACGTGTTAAATTAGTGCGAAGTAAAGAAATTTTCAATCTTATATGCCCCAACGACGAAAAATTTAAAGTTAAAATTGATGATGCAAGTTTAATGATTCGTAGAGCTCGAATCAATCCAACAGTTT
The DNA here is from genome assembly GCA_949316455.1 of Acleris holmiana. Classification (NCBI taxonomy): domain Eukaryota; kingdom Metazoa; phylum Arthropoda; class Insecta; order Lepidoptera; family Tortricidae; genus Acleris; species Acleris holmiana. Next base: position 7,717,171 of record OX438788.1, read on the forward strand.
TACTAGCGCATCAAAAAGTCTTAGCAACCACAACTGCAAAGTATCCTATTACACGAGCCGAAGTAAAAGTTATGTCTATAGAATCTGGAGTTCGGGGTAAAACTTTAGACAATATATTTTTAGGTCAAATACCTAAAAGATGTATCATAGGATTTGTTAATAATACAGCATTTAATGGTAGCTTACAATTAAATCCATTTAACTTTCAGCATCATAATATTAATTCATTCAGTTTATATGTTGATGGACAACAAGTTCCCTCTAAACCATTGCAACCATCCTTTAGTAACAATTCAACTGCATCAGCCTATCATACATTATTTTCTGGAACTGGAATCCACTTTTTGGATGAGGGTAATTCAATTGGCCGAGATGACTACAGCGGTGGTTACTGTTTAATGGCTTTTGATCTTACCCCCGATCTCTCAGCTAGTTCACGAACACATTGGAATCTTATTAAGCATGGAAGCGTCCGCTTAGAGGTTCAGTTTGATGCAGCACTTACAACCACAGTCAATTGTGTTATTTATGCTGAGTTTGATAATGTAATTGAGATAAATAAAAACCGTGATGTGAATGTAGATTACAATAGTTAAGTTAAAATATAAGTAATGAAAACTCCTCTTTATTTACATCATATCACTACTAGAATTGTTAAAGAAATGACGTGTTGTGATGTAATTACAAATGAATACAAGGGAAATACAATCATATATGAGACAAATAAATCCTACAATTGGAAATAATGTTTTCGCTGCTAACAGAATACCGCTCATTGTTGATAAACCAGTATTTATCATCAGTAATTTGGATCCTGACTTTAAGCCAGGGTCTCATTGGGTGGCTATTCATATCAATACCGATGGAATTGGGGAGTACTTTGACTCATATGGTCGCAAACCAAGTGGGCACCATCGAATGTTTTTAAAAAGAAACTCACGAATATGGTTTTATAACCATATACCTCTTCAGAACTTCTTTACATCTGTTTGTGGTAAATACTGTTTAGTATATATATTTTGTAAGTTTAAAGGTGTAACAATGTTTAACTTTCTAAATTCCTTTTCTAAAGATACTATAGGTAACGATTTATTGATAAGTAAAATGTTTCAATCTTTCTTTTATGTAAGAAAATAATAAAATAAATATTTTAATATAATATAATGTCTTTTTATTACCCTGTTATTTTCTAAGTATAAAGGTATAACTATAATTAATAAATAAACAAAAGACAATACACATAAGAAATTTATTGCTCTGAACAAAAAAAAAAAGTAATGATTTCACTGCTAACATAGTTTACACTTCATGATTTAAATTGATATTTCTTGCAGCTTTCTAAGTCCGCGATTTCTTTTGTTATTTCATATATTATTTCTTGACTGCTCTGATAATGCCTGTTATTATCTTTGTCCTTTACATAATACTTTACTCGCACATCTGCATGTTTCCAGTGTTCGTGGGCAGGGACTTTCGCCAACTTTTTAAAATCGTATACTTCTATTTTAATCATATGAGAGGCATGCTCACAGTCTTCGGTATTAGTTGATATGTATGATATCCCACCCTTACATCCTCGACCAACCGTTGATGATGTACATTTTTTCTTATTCTTCGGTTGCTCGAAGAAGACGTCTATGTTCGTTTCAGACGCATTAGATTTTCGTTTTAAAAGCGATGAATCGTCCTGCCCTTTGATGCGAAGTGGTGGACTATCATCTCCATCAGATAAGGGATAGTAATAGTGCTTGAAGGTGTACTCTTCATCATCCACCACATCAATTTGAGTATGCTGCAACGATAAAAATAAAATATTGTTCAAACTACAAATGCACGGATGATATATTTAATTGACGTGTTCAACAAAAAAAAAATACTTACCGCCATGCTGGTGTAGATGAACGCAGACGTGTAATTATAATAGATAGTATAAACAACAATAATACTGCTATAGGGTCACAGTACACCTTATATATATTTTTTGTCGATTAAAATCTCGTTTACAATTTCAAAACAACTCATTTGGAATAAATTATGTTGAAATATTAGAACATTACATACACTACATTCTTCGTAATTAGTAATTATGAAACCAGTTTTCAATTATTGAGTGCCTCTTGCAATACTTGAATTCCAATCAGTTAGTTTCCTAAGCCAAAAAACATCATGTTTGATATGTAAAAGATAGGTACGACGACGAGCGCAGCGAGGAGGAGTGTTAGGTAGAACTGCAATCCTTGGTGCGCGAGCCGAGCGAGCGTAGCGAGCGTGCCGCGGCAGCGGCCGGCGAAGCGCCAGAATCGACCTTTTTCTAACAATATAGATAAAGTTATACAAACTATTCATTCGAAACGAAGATGTGATAATAGTCAAAACAATAAATTAATGATCCCAACAAAGGGCTTTCTTTATTTAACAGATATGCTTTACTTGACTATTGTGAAACAGGCGGTAAGAGTATCTAAGTTTAGACATGTAAATTTTTATAACTAATAATACGTTTTTTATAAGTTTAGTAATAATAACATTTAATCTAGGTATCATAATAATCGTGAGACATGATTAGGTATTATACGTACAACTATATCCTACCTTTATAATTATAAGACTACATTTATGGGCTGATATGTACCAATTCATAGGGGGATTTAATGTTCCATGGATTTCTAGAGCAAGTAGTAATAAATAATATAATTCCTACTTCCAATATAAGGACATTAAAGTTAAACATGCTAGCTTACACATGATTATGTTATACAAAGTAGTCAACAACCATTAGGAGGATCTAATATCACATAGGGATATAACAACTATATAACACTAATGATATCACTAATGTTCACTAACGACGTTATTAATGATCATATGAGGGGGCGTGGTTTCCTTAAAATCAGCCAATCAGAGGAGTCTATACTAATGATATCACTAATGTTCACTAACGACGTTATTAATGATCATATGAGGGGGAGTGGTTTCCTTAAAATCAGCCAATCAGAGGAGTCTATTTTGATGACCTAACCAACGACACCATTAATGACTACGTGAGGAGGTGTGACTCCACATATGATCCGAGGAGCATATGTGAGTATGGGACGAGCTTTTTTTAGAATACCGAATTTCAACCGATTTGTGTGTTCTGGCTCTTGAGCCAGAACGCACGAATCCCTACTACTGAGGAACCTTTTCTTTGCTGACGGGGATCTGTGGAAGCTGTTGAGGCAGAGGCTTACCCCGGCGTTCACGTCTGGTAAACTTAAGGCTATGTTCCCCTTGATAGTTGAACGAGCTGAGAAATTGAAGAATATTGCGGCTGTGGCGGCTGAAACTGGGGCGGAAGTGGATGTAAGGGACTTAATGGCGAGGTATACCACCGATTTTATTGGAGCTTGTGGCTTTGGTATTGAGTCTAATAGTCTAAGCGATGAAAACTCCACTTTCCGGCGACTAGGGAAGCGATCTTTTACCAGAACAACACGGGACGGCGTTGTAGGGATGCTAAAATTTGTAGCTCCTGATTTGTTTAAGAATCTCAAGTTTTTAGTGCCTGAAATTGAAACGTACACGATGTCGCTGGTGAGAAGTATTTTTGAACAGCGGAATTATCAGCCGTCGGGGCGGAATGACTTCATAGATTTGCTGTTAGAGCTGAAACAAAAGGGAGCTATGGTGGGGGAATCATTGGAGAAGAAAAATAACGATGGTTCGCCGCAAAAGGTGGAGATAGAGTTAGATGAGGTATTGATGGCGGCTCAAGTGCTAGTGTTTTTTGCAGCAGGGTTCGAGACGTCTTCGTCCGCGACCAGCTACACGCTGCATCAGCTCGCCTTCCATCCAGACGCGCAGCGGAAATGTCAGGAAGAGATAGATGAAGTCCTCGGCCGCTATGATAACAAACTCAGCTATGAAGCTGTTAGAGAGTTGAGGTTTTTGGAGATGTGTTTCAGGTAATAAGCGTCAGACTACATAGACGGATTGGCATGTTAGTATAAAACATTGACTAAAACCCGCTAAGTATGCCAATGAACTTTTATCACAAAGTTCCGAAAAGGACAGCATTTCATGCTTGTACCTTCGGCTTCAGACGTCTGTTCTATTGAAACGTTGTTGCTTAATAAAATAAAAATGCGTTTCAGAGAAGGCATGCGAATGTACCCCTCCCTGGGCTTCCTCGTCCGACGCTGCGTGTCCCCATACACCCTCCCAGGGTCTGCCGTGACCCTGGACCGCGGCGTGAGCGTGGTAGTGCCGCTGCACGCGCTGCAGAATGACGCGCGGTTCTTCGAGGAGCCGGAGCAGTTCCGGCCTGATCGGTTCAGCCCCGAGCGAAGCGTCCCCAAGCATGTGTACCTGCCATTTGGAGAGGGACCCAGAGCTTGCATAGGTAAACATGACTAAACCTCGCTGGTTGATGGAGGTACTTTCAACAATTTCAGGTCTTTATTTGAACTGGTAAAAGGCTTGTCATTAAATATTGAGTGGAAATAATGAGGCCTCTGTTCGGAGTGAAAATTGGAAAGATGCGTGAAAGTTTGTCCCAAAACGACACAATGTCGATGTAACGCGGACTTCGTAGATTCAAAACAGTATACTTGTCATATTCACTTTTCATTCACACACTCTCCCTGGACACAACAGTGCAATTGTGTGTGAGAAATTAATAAACTTTTAATATCTAGGGTGATGCCACCGCATTGACGAGTATGCGGATGCAAAAAGGATGAAAACTAAATAATCATTTCTGTAAAAAAACATCATAAGTACGCATTTTGTGAATGTCACGAAAACTCTTAGGTGACTACATGCGGGTTATGCTCGTAAGTACGCTGTGCTTAAAGATCAATCCTGTTGGTTGTCACAGGCGAGCGGCTGGGTCTGATGCAGTCTCTGGCCGGTCTGGCGGCGCTGCTCAGCCAGTTCTCCGTGCAGCCTTCAGCCAGCACCCTGGGGACCCCCGTCACGGACCCCAGCTCCACCGTTACCCAGATGATCCTGGGCGGGCTGCCTTTGGCGCTCGTCGCCCGGACTAAATGACCTGGTCCCATTGAATTGTTCTGTTGGTGGGGATAAGAACCGGTGAAATTACTAGCTTAGGGCATTTCAGCTTAGTCCTCAGGGTTGGCAACGCATTTGCGGTCTCAGGATTTCAGTCTTAAGACTGTAGTCTCGAGAATGCAAATGTGGGTCACAGATCCTACTTTAATATCAGTTGGCCACTGTGTGCTCGTTCGCTTTTACCCTTTTTTCGTCAGGTAAAGAAACTCACAACTGAATGGGACTAGTGGGATAGCCGCGGACAGACCCTGCACAAGGTAACAGTTTCACAATTCATACAGTTGGGCAACGAATGTACTTGCGCTGAGCAACGGTGGGGGGTGTCGCGGGGAAGCGGGTGACGCGGGCCGCCGCCGCCAACTCGCTCAGTTGGCGTTCTTGAACTGTCAGGGCAGGCGCGTGCATGTTTTTGAGTGAGCGGAGCAGTTTTTATTACAATTGTTCCGTGTACGGATGATGTACCTCGAAAAACATTAAATAAGGATTTAATATTAAATAAATTGAATTTCCCAATAAATTGAATAATAGAAACCTTAAAACATCTAAAAGCAAAGTCTCACGTTCACATCTGGCTGTGCTACATATATGCAAATACATATAAGTTAATAGTTAGGTACTTGTAAATAAACCATTGCATAATAATAACGTTTAATTTATTTTGCATTTTGTGACAACCCTAGCACATCCACGCGTGACACCGTAAGTGCTTACACGAGTGGCGGCGTCGCTCGACATCAAAGGCGTTTGACTACTGTAAGGAATTACATTGTAATACTGTGACAAGTTCCTACCTAGGGACCCGCTATCTCATTCAAGGGGTTTCGAATGGGTTTTATAGGGGTTTTACTAAGAAAAGCTGCTCGATATGATTTTTAAAGCGCTATTTATAAAGGTTATCAGCACCTCAAAAAAGCTCGTTTGCTGTTTAATGACAGTGAGCAAAATTCGATTTTGCTGCGAGCTTGAGACAAAGTAACTTTTTCATTTTAGTTCACAATACAACTGTGGCCGTGTGCGCACGGGCGGCTGGGGGATGTCGTTTTATTTTTACCAAGTACCTTATAGTAGTTAATGTGGCTGTTACATAATAACATCACACGAGTGTTTTAATGCATAATTATGTAGAGTTACATACAATGCTTAATCTACATACATACCTAATATACAGCTTAGGGTGTTAGGTAATGAGTGGATAATCCCTGAACTACGGATAGAGGGCACTTAGGACGTTATGAAAAAGCTAAAATAGGTCTAGTAAAAGTCACACCATTTTCGAGATATTTTAATCGGATTTTTTATAATTTTTCCTTATGTCCGTGTTACGAAAAACCCCTAAGTTCATGTATTAATTCATTTTTTTTTTCGTTGTTTCTTGCATGGTTAGAATCACTATGAACTAAGAAAGTTTTTAAAGCTACATACCCAGTTTTTTTCATGACAACTTTTTGAGTAAACGCACAAAGTTTGTTTTTCCATACTACGTGAAAAACAAACACGGGGATTTCTTAGTATGGAAAAAGTAACTTAGTGAGTTTACTCAAAAAGTTGTCATGAAAAAAACTTGGCATGTAGCTTTAAAAACTTCCTTAGTTCATAGTGATTCTAACCATGCAAGAAAAAAGTGAAAAAAATATGAATTAATACATGAAATTAAGGGTTTTTCGTAACATGGACATAAGGAAAAATGACAAAAAATCCGATTAAAAGTCCAAATATCTCGAAAACCGTGCGACTTTTACTAGACCTATTTTAGCTTTTTCATAACGTCCTAAGTGCTCTCTATCCGTAGTTCAAGGATTATCCACTCATTACCTAACACCCTGTATAAAATTCTCGTGTTACAGTGTTAGTTACCATACGCCTCCGAAACGGCTTGACCGATTTTTATGAAATGTTATATGCATATTCAGTAGGTCTGAGAATCGGCTACCATCTATTTTTTATACCCTAAGTGACATGAAAGAAACAAAAAAAAAATGCAGCGGCGAAGCCGCTGGCGAGTCGCTAGTATTGTTATAAAACAAAACAAACTTAACTGTTTCTTGCGACAAGACAAATAGAACGTCAGAAATGGCGGCACCCGTAGTTTTTTTTTTAATTCAGGGACAAACTAGAGTCGGCCTCTACTAATACATATCGTTCGATATCAAGTAACAACCGAGATTTGTCATAATTGACATTTCTTTTAATAAAATCATCATACAATGTCATCTCATCAGCTTTGTTCTTCTAACATGTTTGAAATTTGAATGTAATAATGATGGGATCCTATAGTTTCATGACCAACGTTTCACAAATGATTCATTTCACAAACATATCATTTGACAACCCATGGACCATCGTATAGAACCCTATAGGTTAGGTTAAGTTAGTTCTATAAAAATCCTGAATTATTCGTAGTTACAGAAAGAAAAGCAGGTTGCGAAACGATGCATAGGCATGTCAAAGATTTGTCGGCGAAAAGGCAGATAACCAATATTGATATCAGATATGATGTTATTATTAAGCAATAAGTAATAACATTTTCACAAATAAGAAATTTGTTGTAACAAAACAGTTTATGTTTATCCTAGTCGTAATTTGCGATTTTTGAACGCATCAAAGAGGGTTTATGACATGTGTGTAGATATAAAGGTTATATTTTCTCGCTGCCAAGGTGAAAAACTGTATATGCAATACAAGACCAAAGTTATTTGTATCTCGTGTCTTTGAATCCCTCGCTGCACTCAGGATTCTAACCTAGAATCACTCGCTACGCTCTTGATTTAATTCTGGAATCCTTCGCTTGCTCGGGATTCAAAATCAACACTCGCAGCAAAAAACAACTTTGCTCTCTTCTAGCACAAATAACTATCTTTCAAAGAGGTTTTTTCTTTTAGTGGGGTATTCTTTTGAGAGGTTAGGCTTTCAAAGACTTTTATCGGAAATGGGTGGGTGGTGGGTGGTTATATCTTTCTCTATACACCGTGTTTTTTTTGATTTACGATAACTTTAAGGGCACGTTCTTCAAGTCAAATTAAGCTAATTTCCCGAAGACAGACATATGATAACTCGTACGGTTATAAAGATATTCAATTATTAAAATTAATCAGTTAATCACGTTAAACTAATGTAAAAGGCTCTTAATTGATACCTAACAATTTTCTTTTAATTACCTATTATGAGTAAAGAGTTTTCAATTGTTAGGTCGTGCACCTGTCAAGTGTTATCTTTACTTGTGTGTGTGTATGTCACGCTGACTTGACGTATTTGACACTAACTATGAGTTAACTCTAAAGACCCTTTTAGAATGATTGAAGACACAACATTTAATTACTTTGTTCTAAACATTTTTTTTTTTTTTTTGCAATATTTTAAAATCGAATGTACCACGTAGTTTCTATACGTGTACCTAACAATATGCCGAAGTTATCGTAAATCAAAAAAAACACGGTGTATAAGTATTTTAAGGGTCAATCAACTTTTCTTTGTAGCTCGTTGCCATGGTGACGTCTCCTGGGTCACTCTTAAAACCACGATTTTAAAGTATATAAATCCAGCAAACATCGGCTTTTGTGGCAATTACAAGCCCATTCTTTTATGGGTTTTCTTCCAAGCGTATTAGTAGTGTATATTATAACCATTTTTCTAAGGAACTCTATCACTGTTGTCTCCTGGCTTACGGGACAGAATAACAACAACGAAAAGTTGATCCACCCTTAATCGTTGTCAACTAGACAGTTAAAAAGTAAATCCTGACACATTTGACAACCATCAAATTTCTCAATGTAATTACAGCATTGTTTACATACATACATACATAACATCACGCCTTCATTCCCAGAGTTTGGTAGGCAGAGCTACAGAAATACCAACAACTCTTAAAGACTTACCGATATTTCTGTAACCACATTTTGCACTAACAGGCTAAGTGGTTTACTAGTGAATTAGTGACAGGTTGCAAGCCCATCGCCTAACAGTACTACAAGCCCTTATTCCCTTAGTCGCCTCTTACGACATCCACGGGAAGACATGGAGTGGCACTATTCTAACCCGGCAACCACACGGGGGACAGCATTGTTTCTGCTGTCAAAATTATAATTATTCAGTTGGGAATAGGTCCATTTTGGTCTTCCGGTAACCTTCGGGGAGGGAAGACGGCCGATTAAAAGATGTCCGGCTTTGCTTTTGATTTATTCTGTTTACTGTTTTACTCTACTCATTTGACATTGGCGAAATCACTGCGTATGTCGCGGTGGACCGCCAGTATTAAAAAAAAAAGATGAATAGGTATATTTGTATGAGATTTTCTTTAGGTATTTTTCATTTTATAGATAAGAAGTATATTAAAACCACTATATTCCCCGTGTGGTTGCCGGGTTAGAATAGTGCCACTCCATGTCTTCCAGTGGATGTCGTAAGAGGCGACTAAGGGAATAAGGACTCGTAGTACCTACTGTTAGGCGATGGGCTTGCACCCTGTCACTAATAAATTAATAATACACTGGTAAACATCTAAGCCTGTGTGCAGAATAACCAACAAGTCTTTTTAGAGAAGTGGGTAATTCTGTTGGTTAGCTTAGGGTAGGGGCACCAATAAATGAACGATTAAGCGACTACACCAACTTTGGACATTTTTTTCTCAGTGAACTTAACAAATTTCACCCAATTACTTTATTTTATACGGTAAATTATATACTCTAGATTGGAGATAAATATTATAAATTTCATTAATATAACACATTATTTTTCTAAAAATCTTTGAAGCCAAAAATGTACCCATTTACCCAATACATGAACAGTGATGCCCTAACTCTGAACGATTTTACTCCAATAGTTGAACTAATATAATAAAACAATCTAATGTGCCCTAAATCTGAACGGATTGACCCCAATAGTTGAACTTAAATGATTAAAAAATCTATATGCCTAATTGCCATTATTCATATTTTTATTAGGAGTGGTGTATAATGCTCTAAATAAATAAATAAAATTATTAAAAGGTTTTCGAAATAAATAAAACGCACGTTAATCAAATCAGTCTTTTTTAGTTGTTTATAAGAGAATATAGGTATCACAATCATTGATATTCAATAAAAAATTAACGAGTCATTTATAAAATTCTTTATGAAAAAGGTTTTAGTTATCACAATCATCACCACTATAATTAACTTATCAGTTGATATTCAACTAAAAGTAGAATTAATAATTACCTTACATGTTTTTTCAAGACATTTATAGGTATTATCAAATAAATTGAGTAGGTAGTCTTTTGTATCACAATCAATACGATGAGGTAGCCTTCATTTGTATAACCTCGTAAGCCATAAACTTAAATTTTCTTTATTAAGAGTCATTTATAAAATTCTTTATAAAAAAGGGTCTTTAATTATCACAATCATCATCACTATAATTTAACTTATCAGTTGATATTCAACTAAAAATACAATTAATAATTAACGTACCTACTTGTTTTTTCAAGATTTTTATAGGTATTTATCAAATAAATCGAGTAGTCTTTTGTATCACAATCAATACGATGAGGTAGCCTTCATTTGTATAACCTCGTAAGCACGTCCTAAATTTACGACATTAATCAAAGTGACTTTTAACTTTAGTTGGCTGACCTAAGATTATTTTTGAACTAGTGAAATTTGACGTGGGCTTTACGAGGTTCTAAGAATATAACCTTATAACTAACTAACTTTTTAAGACTCTACAATATTTTTAAATTAATCTGCTAGTTAAAGCTGTTTTATCACAACCATCAGTGATTAAATAGCATAATCTTACTATAACTACTATTTTGCTTATTAAGAAATAATTATGGTGAATCTGTAGCAACCAATTTTTCCTACTTCTTTATTTACCTACTGTAAACTAACTTACAACATCTTTACTGGTCATGTTAATACTAAAAACATTAAGTATTAAGTAAATCAACAAGTTGCAGTTCTTTAAGAACTTAATACACAATTTAACTTAAATTCTAGTCACATAATTAATTTGAGATCAAAAATTGCTTGGGCTTTACAAAAATAAATAGCTAGTGTTCATATTACAAAAGTTTACCTAAAACATGAACTACTGAGTTTACTTGGTTCAGCTTTCGGATATGGAATTAATGAAATGAACGAACAAAATCATTTAAAAATTCAACTATTAGAATAGAACCCAAAACTTGAACTAGTAAATATAATTAAGAATTCAACTATTGAAATAGAACCCAAAACTTGAACTAGTAAATGTAATTAGTTCAAGTATTAGGCGCATATTTCATTGTTGAACAGTATTGCGACGAGCTCCCTTACCCGGCTAGATGAAGGGAGCACGTCGTAAACAAAATGAAAACGAAATGTCGAAAAATAATAAAACAAAACTAATGTCCGGCGTGACCTTTGGACTAAGAGTGGGTCTATCCTATGGAGCTGAAAGAAACCAGTTAGTAAGTTTAACACATTCTTTATTTCTACGTTTTCTTTACAACCATTAAATACTTAATTGTAAACCTTGAAGTCCTGAACGACCAGACATTTGATTCTAAATTAATTAACAGCTCAGTAAAGCATGGGTCGTGTTTAAAACAATATGGTTCTTAAGATAGGTTCACAATTATCCATTCCAAAGTTGGTTAGTCCCTAAGGAATCCTAATGCCATCAATTCCAATACTTAATTTGCTCTTAAATCCTACTTCCCTAACTAGTAATTAATTCACAGACCTCGTTCTGAAGAAACCTTCCTGCAAAGGGCTGTCCGGCTGCAGACTGGATCTGGGCAGTGTGAGTCGAGACGCGATGCTCTGGGCGTCGACTCTATGCAAGCTCCATTTGCAAGCCACACAGTAAGCGCGTGAAGATAATAGAAAGGTCCTCTAATATTTGAGGGCTTTAAGAAGCTTGGTGCAGAAGGCTTTATAAAGAGACAGTCATGGGCTTGCAACACAAAATGGCGGCTGGTGAAAGGTACCTAGCCCGCACTACTAAATTACACAAAATAAAGCAAGCCTTAACTTAATCATTCACAAACTAAATCTCTAGTGGAAAGTGAAATTTACTGAACATATGCTTAATTCTTTCAGGGTCAAAGAAAGGAAGCCAAATATCAAGATTGGACCCTAAAATAGAAGGCCTATATCTAAATGTGTTTTCTAAATCCCCTTCTAAATTATATTCGAATGAAATTGCTTTAACTTCTTCCAAATTCTATTCCTAAACTATTTAAATTCTTTAAATTTCCAAACTATATTAATCTTTCCAAATTATATTAATCTTTTCCAAATTCCCATCCAGCTGGAAAGAAGCAAATTGCCTCGATTAGGATATGCACATGGCAGAAATTACGCGAAGAGCAGAGTGTAACAGATCAAGAGAGCTTACCGGAGACCATCGAATAAAGATTATCTCAAACGCTGTATTTCCCTCCGTCCCGGCATAAAGAACCCTCTGGTTTCAAATAATTTGAGTTTGAAGAGCTGAAAGTTAACCACGAGGTTAAGAAACCAGTCTACATGATGCACATGTCTTATTCAGACGGAATATCTACTTACGGTTTTGTTACTGCCACAAAATAATTCTTAAATCGGCTGCTACTTTGCCACATAAGCCACTGGAGACTTCTATCAAAACTAGGACCTCCGTCCTGCACAAGATGTTCAAAGCTTCTGCTCGCACTCATCTTGGAGCTGCAGTTGTAAGCGACCTCTAGCCAATATGGCTGACGAACGGAGCACCCTGGAGCACCCTCGGATGAAGAAATTCTCCCACAATATTTACCCCAGAATTTACCCCGAAAGTATTGACTTTCAAAATGTGAAATTTGTAATTTAGAAAACAATTAAACAGTTGATTATCGTAGAAGACATTCACTGTTCCTCCTGAAACCTAAATTCCTACAAAACCTTGTTTCAGCAAAAGCTTCCTATACATTTTTCCTAATAAACATACAGTAATAAATCATGAAGTTGAATTTTATTTCCCTACATACGAGTAGAAAATCTAGGGCTGACAACCCTATGCAAATCGATACCGAATGTCAATCTAGTGACCAGCCTTTAAATATATTAAAGATTGTTGCCAGTACTCAGAGTTTGGGTTTGTACCAGTCAATGATAAAAGCGCAACGTTACAGTATTTAGTTTCCATACTAAAAGAAACTCCAAAAGAACCAAAAGTCACGTTCATGTTTTAGTTAAAAAAATCAGAAGTAGTAATGGATCAGTTTACGCTGTAAAGTTTCTATATGCCGGTTCTGTACGATTTATTACAAAGCTTTTAAAAATGTATGCCCTACCTAGTAGTTGAACATCGTTCAGCTTCTAGTTTTTGTATAAATTTTTGGAACCATAACTTGAACAGCTTATTGCACTTAAATAAACACATAAAATTAAATAACGTATAAATACAATTAAAGAGGGATTAGTCAAGAATTCATACTAAGAAATCCTTGCAAGAAAGTATTTCATTGAATTTTATACGTAATTAAAAGCTTAAATTTGAAGTACACTTACCTTATCTATATTTCCATACTAGCGACGTTTTTGACGAGACACCACAGAACAACGACCGGTTGTCGCCGCGGTAGACGCGTAACTGTCAGTGACTTTTAATGGCGGCGTAGGCATAGTGTTGCCGTTTAAGAAAAAAATATCCCCGACTATGCAATATTTGCCACGATTTAATTATTTCGTTATTTCGATTGATCGTTCATTTATTGGGGTGTGTTCATCTTTTGGTGCCCCTACCCTACTCCACTCTGGTAATAAAGTTGTGATGCCGTGTATGTATTAGAACCAACCATTCGGAAAAGGCTAAGGCCTCAAAGCTCTTTAGGGCTCTGGAAAACAGGCCAAATAACCAGAAAAACAAATCAAAATCAATCTTTATTGGATCTAGCGACGAGCCTCAACGGTAGGCCTCCTAGGATGTTCTGTGTGAAGGTGGAGCTGGGGTCCGTGAGCGGGACCCTCAGGGTGCGGGCGGCGGGCTGTACGGAGACCTGCCCAAGCAGCGCCGCCAGGCCAGCTAGGGACTGCATCAGACCCAACCGCTCTCCTGAAAGGGATACCTATGATGTAATCCTAAATCACAATAGGGAACATGCATATTATTTTTTCTTACGCTATCTGGAAAGTGCTATGAAAGAGACGAATAACTGTATACGCGAAATAATTGTCGTGTATTTTTTTCATAAGATATGAGGGTTTAAAAAATCAAAGTTCAGACCCCCTGCAAATCACTATACAAAATCGACGACAGGAACGAGTGGAATGACGTCACAGCTGTTGTTCCATGTTTAAAATATAAGGACCTTATAAAGAAATTTGCATTTAATTCGTATATTACTATGTTGAAGCCAATATCGTTGCTTTAAAATATTACGTGAATAAAATGAGGATGCAGAAAAAAACAATCTAAACATTAAAAGAAGTTATAAAATTTCAACAAGTTTTGATCCTATACAAAATCTTAATAAACGGATCAAAACTTAGTGTATTGCTCTTTATATAGTTTTTTTTAAATTTCTCTTAAATCGTATCAATGAAACTCAATTCTGATTTTCTTGCATGCTCTCTATTAAAGAGATAAAAACTCTCGACACAATTATACTTTCTGGACTAAGATCGTAAGATCTCTCAAATGGGCCGACAACGTCCTGGGTTCGAAGAGGCGAAATAACTGTGGGCCTAACATGCTGCCACGGGAACTAGTGTGAAATACGTCAAACGGAAACTAGTGTCAAATACGTCAAGCGGGAACCAGTGTCAAATACGTCAAACGGGAACTAGTTTCAAATACGTCAATCGGGTACTAGTGTCAAATACGTCAAACGGGAACTAGTTTCAAATATTATTATGAAATTCACCATCCAGCCACCCGGGCTTCAAGCTGCTTAGTAATAAAAGGACTCAAGTCACACAAAACACACTTTTGTTTTAAACCTTAACACTTCATCCTTACGTTGGAATATGGAAGAGACAAATTAAAGTCCCGAGCCTATGTCAAATCTTGTTCCGTGGCAGCGTGTTAGGCCCATGGTAGCACTTTTGAATTCAGAAGCAGCCGTACATTGTAGTACTTCATCACACTAACGTATTCAAGAGAGTTTACCAAAATGTTATTGAAAAAAAACAAGTGCTTATGAACTAGTTTTCCATTTAAATTTCTTTATTTTTTTTAGCCGCCTGTAATTTGTAGTCTTTTTAATTTAGCTTTACTTAGGTATGGGCGATAACATAAAAAAAAACATGATTTTAAATTTAAATCTTTTTCGGCGTAATATAAATGTATAACTATGCCAAAATACAGCTTTGTAGTACCAAAGAGTCTCTGACTGAGATTACTCGCGGACAAAAGAACAAACGGACGGACGGAAATCACGAAACTATGACGGTTCCTTGTTGACTACGGGACCCTTAAAAGGTGCAAGTCTGGCACCGGACCAGACTGACGCAATGGCTCTAGAATCGAAGGGAGGGCACGAAGCTAATTCGCCTACGCTATTTAGAGCGCGAAATGGTATGTATGTACAAACAGCCACACAATTAACTGCCCATTAAAGACGGAAGTGAGAAAATGCAGAAAGAGATGAATATAGATTTTACATAAGAATCTCATGTGCACGACCAAGACAGTTTCTCTCTGTTTATCTTCATTGGTCACTCAGCTCTGTGGGCGATTGTATGTAAACTCATTATTGAAAGAAAGAAAGAAAGAAACATTTATTCGGCTAAAATACAATTACAATTAAATAATTAATTACAAAAAACTATACCATGCACTAGGTACACAATTATAAAACAACAACAAAGAAACAAATATTAGGTACTAAAGCCGAAAAGGCTCACCAGCTCAGCTTGTAGCTGGGCAGGGCCTCAGCGCTGATTTTCAGCTGGGGCCTGAGATGGAGGTAGAAGACTCAGAACAAAAAATAACAAAAACAATAATTGAAAACAGCAAAAAGTGAAAAACGAAAGAGAAACACAAAAGGCGAAGGGATCTCTTTCAGTTAAACTTTAAGGGATTGAGAGAGAAATAAAACAGCGGCTAAATGTACAACAATTAAAGAGACAGAAAATAAAGACAAAAGTAGTAATCAAATACGTATAAACATATACATATAATAAAAAGGATAATTAAACAAATATATACTAGTATATTTCTAATTAAATATATGACTAAATAAATACATATAATATAAGTAAAAAGGACATACAGTTATAAATCAGGAACAAGGGTCAAGCCAGTACTTCCTCAGCCTAGATTTAAGTGAAGCAACAGATTGAGATTGCCTAATATCAGTTGGCAAATTCCAAAAACGAACAGAATGTACCGAGGACTTGGAATAATAGTTGGATTTGCTAGCAGGAAAAGCAAGGATTAGATTGGCACTCGAGCGTAAAGGGTTCCGGGAGCCAGTAGCCAAGAAACGGAACCGTTCGAAAAGGTTAGGAGGATTGATGGTCGCGTATGAGATTGTTGCACTAGGCATACATAAATAGCTCATGCTTTATTCACACTTACCTATGCAAGCTCTAGGTCCCTCTCCAAACGGCAGGTACACATGCTTGGGGACGCTACGGTCGGGGCTGAACCGCTCGGGGCGGAACTGCTCCGGCGCCTCGAAGTACCGCGCGTCATTCTGCAGCGCGTGCAGCGGCACCACCACTCCCACGCCAGGGTCCAGGGTCACGGTAGAACCGGGAAGTGTGTATGGGGACACGCAGCGACGGATCAGGAAGCCAGGAGATGGGTGCATACGTAAGGCTTCTCTGAGAGATAAGACTGATGCTTTAAGAATGGAAAAATTTACAGAGGGTATATTATGGTACGGAGACGGCAAACGAGCACCAAGGATCCGACAGAATAACAGTCGGACAGACAGGCTGAATCAACATCACAAAAAAAAAACCTTTACCAGTTCCAGAATTGGAAGCACATTGTCTAAAATCAGTGGTAGAATTGAAAATCATGCGAATGAGACAGTTACTAAATACCATTTTTCCTTATGGACGTGAAAGGTTTTAGTTTTCCCACTGTATGGCAAAAAAACAAAAGAATTCCTTTACGTTGTTAATCGGGACACGGTCTTAATGATGAAAATGTTTATTCAGTGACATAAGGTTATCACCGATTCTTATGTTGGTTCGATCAAGATTCAAGGTGCATGTTGATGTTTGGAAAAGCGAGTCCAGCAGAGGACGTATTTCAGATGACATGATGTTGATGATGAATCTTTATATATTAACCCCTCAAATAAAATCGCTTACCTGAAACACATTCCCAAGTACTTCATCTCCTTAATAGCTTCATAGCTGAGCTTGTTATCATAGCGGGCGAGAACCTCATCAATCTCCTCCTGGCATTTCCTCTGCGCCTCCGGGTGGAAGGCGAGCTGATGCAGCGTGTAGCTGGACGCAGACGAAGACGTCTCATACCCTGCTGCGAAGAAGACCAACACCTGTGCCGCCAACAAAACCTCTTCCAACTCTATCTCCACTTTTTGCGGAGAACCATCGCTATTCTTCTTCTCTAATGACTCCCCCACCAACGCCCCCTTCTGCTTCAGCTCCAGCAGCAAATCTATGAAGTCATTCCGCCCCGACGGCTGATAGTTCCGCTGTGCAAAGATACTTCTCACCAGCGACAGCGTATTTGCTTCAATTTCAGGCGCTAAAAAGTTCAATTTATTGCACAAACTTGGCGCGATGAACTTCAACATCGCCACAAATCCATCCCGTCTAGTTCTGGTGAAAAGCCGCTTTCCTAATCGCCGAAATATGGAGTTTTCATCGTTCAGACTGTCTGTATCAACGCCGAAGCCGCACGCTCCTATAAAATCTGTAGTATACCTCGCCATCAAGTCTCTAACATCCACTTCTGCCCCAGTTTCAGCTGCAACAGCCGCAATATTCTGCAGTTTCTCAGCTCGTTCAACTATCAATGGAAACATAGCCTTAAGTTTTACAGACGTAAACGCTGAGGTAAGTCCCTGTCTAAGCAGCTTCCAAAGATCACCGTCGGTAGCAAAGAGATTTTTGAACATTGGCTCTGGAATAATTTTCTTTGGTAGTAACCCTCTCGGATGGAAATTATGAAAGTCCGTCACAAGCACATGCCGTATCAGCTCAGGGTCTCTGAGAATCAGCTTCCGATCACTAGCTAGATAGAACCCCACGTATCTCTCAGCAGGATATTTTCTGTACACTTCTGAATACATGTCGCTAAGGCTGATTCTTTGCAGGAATTTGGACAGCGCGTTGCCAAAGAGTGGTAGAGGCTTGTCATGTTTCACGCCTCTCTGAGCCCAGTATGCGAAGGTCCAGGTACTGTGAAGATAGAGCAGTATTGCAAGGCCTAGGGCGAGGATAACAAACAACATTTTCGAACGCGAGGCGAGATATAACTGATCAATTATTTAGTGATAACGAATAGGTGTTAACTATTTTAACTATTTATGTTTATCATTGGTTTGACGATAAATGATAAGAAACGCGCTAAACGCGATTTAGGCAACTAATATCTTAACCTTCATATATTAAATTTCAAGAATTTTTTAGGTGTTCGTACTCGTATATGTTATGTGTGGTAAAAATAATATAATCAAATCTCAACCATCTATCCTACTACAACCAATAATAATTTCAGAAGTTTAAAACTAAATCCCGACAACTTGACGAGGCTTATATTTTAATATAATATTTAATCTCCCTCATCTCGAAAAAACATATTTATTACCATATTTCAAAGTTTAAAATCGATTGCAAAATATGTACAGAAGAAACAGATAGATGACTTAGGACAAGGTAAGGATCACGAGATTTACTTGAAAATCTATACAGGGTAATTTTTTAATAGGTGCACAAATTTTAATATTTGCTTCGCTATTGTTAATCAGTACATGTTGTGATATTATTACTCTAGCTTAAAAAATATTAGAGATATTGCCGATTCAATGATTCCACTAACTTAACGATATTCATGGACCCTCTAATGCAGGGGTGCGAGGAGAGGGGAGTGTTGTTAAGTAAGTTAATAAATGAAATTTCAAATTTAGAATATCAGTAGGAGAGGGGCTTGTTGTCTGATAAGCTGTCCATGAAATTTAAAATTTCGAATATCAATACAGTGTATCGCATACCTACATCTTGACAGCCCATGTCATCATTTCTAGTGTGACTTTGTGTACACAAGAGAAGGTAAAAGAGAGATAATTTGCAACAAATAATGTTTTTTTTTAACTCGATTTATTCTCGTAATATAAGTAATATATTATTACATTAACGATACAAAATCATATGTTAAAATTTGTGCACAGATAAAAAGTACCCTGTATTTTTAGACACTTTTTTTATGGAAGCACTGTTTGACGAAGATTTCTGTAGATTTAAGTGCCGGTAGTCTAGTCTTAACGTAAAATTATACTATAACCCTAGATCCATTTATATTCCCACTCCAAATTAAGAGTTCCATTGACTTTCTATGGAGCCCCTGACCAGATATTGACGTTTAAATGTGACCACACACACACATGAAAACGTATAATCATAGGCGCGGCATGAGTCTAACTTTTGCCTTTTTTTAAAATAAAACTTTATAATGTACCGTTCTTTGTCACACGCGTTCATTTTAACCTTTTCAACGTTATGTCAAATACAAAACAAAAGTGAATGTCAACTTCAGATACGTCTATTTTGCGCTGTCAACCACGACGGAAATATTCGGCTTGAACAATTGAAAAATGCCGGGATTTAGTTGTATTTAACCGACTTCAAAAAAGGAGAAGGTGATCAATTTGACTGAATGTTTTTTTGTGTTTGTTACTTGATTACTCCGTCAATTGTGGATCATACATACATACATAACATCACGCCTTCATTCCCAGAGTGGGGTAGGCAGAGCTACAGAAATACCAACAACTCTAAAAAGACTTGTTGATAATTCTGTAACCACATTTTGCACAATCAGGCCAAGAAGTTTACTAGTTTATTAGTGACAGGTTGCAAGCCCATCGCCTAACAATACTACAAGCCCTTATTCCCTGAGTCGCCTCTTACGACATCCACGGGAAGACATGGAGTGGCACTATTCTAACCCGGCAACCACACGGGCTTCGGGCTTTTTTTTTTGGATCGATTTTGAAAATTATTTATTGTCTGATAGAGTGTTCTCCCGAGGTGGTCCCATTGCCACCAAGTTGGTCATCTGATGAGGGGATCCGAGAGGAATTGAGATAACTCCTGAAATATTATAGTAATATACCTCGACGACATAACAGTATTATTATAATCACTAAGCCCCGATACTACCAAACTTATTACACGGGGGTAAAGCTTACTCTGAGATTAGTAATGTCAAAATGCCATAGAAAACTGTAATTTTTTGACATTACTAATCTCAGTGTAAGCGTTTACCCCGGTATAAAAGTTTCGTCGAATCGAGGCTAAAAGGTATGACATAAAATAAATGGTTTAAAAAACTAAAAACCGTGTTCAAAAAGCAAGAAATACCTTATTTTGAAATGGTAGGTAAGGTTAGTCCAACTGAAGTCGGCGTCTCGCTATATTTTAACCAAAAGCCGAATTCAGTTGGACTGACCTATAATTTTAAAAGAAGTTATTTCTTGCTTTTTGAAGACGGTTAATAGGAACGCCTCTTCATTGACCCGGCTAGCATTTACCGAGACCAATATCGACCAGCCTGCAGAGGTCTCCCGTCAAACCATTTTCGCTGTGGCCCTACCTTCGCTTAAAACGGTTCTAAGTGGAACGTAAACTCAAAATTACACAAAATCATCCTTAAGTAATAGTTTTATTGTAATAATAAATAATAGCACACATTGCGGAACTTATTATACTAACAAAGTTAATTGCTTTGATCCCAATGGATACAATAATATGGTTTGGAATGGACTTAACCCTGAGGCAGAGCTCACATAGAGACCACATGGTAAGTAGTAATAAAAAAAGACAAAAGTTTACTTCTTTATAACACTTTGATGGCTTATTGATGTACCAAAACCATATTCAATAGAAAAAATTGCTAGGCCTGGCTAAGGGTTAATAGTCCATTATCCTCTAACCATTCCATATCGACCCTCTTTCCACTCATCCATAAAACTATCCCTACTTGAACGTTTAACATTGATTTAATTTCACCTTTCTTAACTCGCAAGGGGATTTTCACCTACCTACCTTTCCCTACAAATAGAGCGTCATTTAAAAGACCTATAATGGTTTTTTTGGCATTATATATCCACACAAGAATTTCAGCTTAGCAGGGTGGCAAAGTCATTTTCAAATTTATATTGGCTTCAAGAAACTATATAACATTGTGTTGTTAAGAAAAACTCGAAAAAACCATTAGGGATCTTTTCAATGGAATTAAGTGGATACAAGAGCTTGATTCTAGTTCAACTACAGTTTTTTTGCGTTAAAGCGAAATAATTTAATATTCCAAGGATAGGATAACGATATTCCGTGGAAAATAAAGCGTTTTTCATATTGCACATAATCTGTATTCTGTAACAGGTGTGGTGTTCATAAGTTTTGAGACGAAATAAGTTGACTGTATTAGATTAGATTTTCTCTACTAAAAATAACTTTTTTTTGTTTTTGTTTTCTCTGTAGTGAATGTTACAGTTCGGTTTAGCTTTTGAGCCTTCCCTCCATGATCTATAAGTAAATTTTTGCATGTCACTTTTAAATGAATAGTATATTCGAATGTTGTGCACGCCTGTCATAGGCCTACATAAAAGCAGTAAGACAGAAATGTAAGCTCTATTCATAGTGATTTATATGTATGCTGTTGGTGTGCCTGTTATAAATAAATAAAATAAATAAATAAATAAATAAATAAAATAAATAAATAAATAAATAAAATAAAAAACGCAATTTGCTATTTTTTGTAAAAGATGGTAAAAAATTACCGGTATTGTTTGTGAAGTTTCCTCATTTAAACCTCATCGGCACCAAAAGTGACCAGTGTGATTACATAATTAGAAACGCCTGCGTTCTCCCGATACAATTGCCTACTACTAAACTTTTAAATTTTGACAACTAATCAAAATTTTCCTTAATAATTTTGTTACTATACTTACAAGTTATCTTTAAACTATTGCGTGTTTTTATCACACAGATAAATAGTGAATTGAATGACCAGGCAGACATATATACATATATTATAACAGGGAGCCTTTCTTTTTATCATAAAGTTTTTGCCAAAATAAATGAATCATCATTTCCCAAACGTATCATTTGACCAAACTGCTTTTTTCCGAAACTGTAAATATTTTAGGTTTTATTTCAGAACCATCGTGTAGAATCCTATACTAACCTACCCTACCTACCTACCTACCTACCATCTATCCTACCTACTAGGTTAGGTTAGTTCTATAAAAATCCTGAAATATTTACAGTTTTGGAAAAAAAGCAGTTTGGTCGAATGGTATTTTTGGGAAATGAATCAGTTTGCCAAAAACTTTTTGACGAAACGAAGGTAACCCAGTATAACACTAGCTGTTACCCGCGACTCTGTCCGCGTAAAAGTCGTTTATCGGTATTCTCGCAGGAACCGTCAAAATATCCAGGATAAAAAGTATGTCCAAACTTTTTCGTTTAAAATATTAGTAAGATATCATAAGATTTAAAATGTATTCCTTCAGTGGTAACACAGCGGAACAGGTTGGTATGCAAATGGTGGTTTGTATAACGAGTCATCAGGATTTCTCACAAAAAAGAACAGAGTTAGGGTGATGGCACCAGTGTTGGACACTTTAAGCTGACAGGCACCAATGATGGACACTTTACTCTTAATTCAAAGATCATAAGGTTATAAATTGATTGTTGCAAAACAAATAAATAACCTTTATCTTCTGTAAAATAAGAGTCAAGTGTCCGTCATTGGACCTTGTTCATTACTGGTTCGATCACCCTAAATAACTTTTTGCACTTGCGCTAACAATTACTGGGTATGCCAAAACCAAAGCGATTATAATTGATATAAAAAAAAAAGTTTCACCCAAGTGGCATCTTTTTTTCATCTCTTTCTCATAACCTAAGTATTTATGTCGTCTCAAAACGTATCAACACAAAAGAGTAAAGGCTTCCACACACGAAAAGAAGGCAGAGAACGATTTGTTACTATTTTAAGGGCCCCTTGCACCAAAAAGAAAAATCTAGATTTAAGATTTACGATACCATATTTTGATACAACTTAACTTCAACTCTTTAAAAGTTCAAGTCGATTTAACTTTCTGCTGCTAGTAGCTGTTAATTAGCAATTCTTGTTAATATATTATTATATTATTAGTGGATTCTGCTTCGGGAAGCTTCCTTGGCAGGAAGTTTGTTGGCCGGTAGGACCATCCGCGGAGCATTTCCCGTCGCTTCTAACCAGTTAGGCAATTCTCTTGAACAACTCACTTCTCAAACGACGAATTATTAAACGCCTAAGTTGCAACGACAGAACACTTTTAACATTTAAGCATAGTATAAATAGAATAGTACTTCATTCTTAAACAAAAGTATATGTGAGCGACTGGGGCTGCACCATCGCCGCGTTTGGTTACGTAAGTATCGACCGGCGCGCATAACACATGGACAACCCTAATGCCCGAGCAGTAATAGATGACCTACATTTCTATCTATACTGTGACAAAGCCTCTCCGCCAAAGGTATCTTACAAGAGGGGTAACTTTAGTTAACCCTTAGCCCGAGGTCAGTAGCGGCGTTAGGGTAGGGCGCGGTTCGGCGCTAGTAGTGCTAGAACCGGCCCTGTCCGAGGTCACATAGAGACCACATGGTACATAGTAATAAAAAAGGGTTGTACACTGTTTTACGGAAACTCATTTTATAGAATGTATCACTTCGCTGAATTTTTACTTCATAGAAAGCTAATTTCTGCTGTAACCTTACTGCTTTCAGATAATTATTTGATGGACACAGGTCTAACCTAACCTAACCTAATATTCTGAAAACATTAAGGTTTCAGCAGAAATTACCTTTCTACGAAATGAAAATTCTGCGAAGTGATACATTCTATAAAATGGGTTTCTGTAAAACAAGGGGACACAAAAAAAAGACAAGAATTTACTTTTTTACATCACTTGGATGGCTTTGATCTACCAAAATCCATATTCAATAGAAATGCTAGGCCTGGCTAAGGGTTAACACTTGTCAACGTATTAAAAAGTGAGTTCAGAGAATACCTACCTTTGATGTGTGATAGCCTTTATTTCTTTAAATTATGTTTAGATAAGTTTTATACAAGGAAATGCAAGAAGGATATGTTATTATATATTATATTCTATACATTTACTGTTCACATACGAAGACTGTACAGGTGTACATAGTTACAATAATACATAATATCCGTTTCTTAATACCTAGTTATACATACTTATATTAAATTCATCTTAAATTGGACATAACAATTATTAGAATAATGACATGTCCTCGGGCTAAGAATAAGGCATTTATACATAATTCTTCTAGGATCCATTAACGGACTAGAGTGGACAATTTTGCCAATAAGCAGTATCTCAAATTCAATAGCCAAAGCATATTAAATCCTCTCCTGTTGGTAATAAGGATGCATTTGCTACAGGAGTTGTCTGAGATACTGCTATTTGTGTTAGCGTTAATTGAACGCGGCGTTACATCCATTTGTGGATGTTTGTCCGGTTTGGAGAGTTATGGACAAATGCGTGACCTGCCCCTATTTCACCATGCAAGTGGCATTTCAGTGTACATGGCGCAGTGTACATGAATTCCATTGATGTAGGGACCTGTTAACTTTTCAATGTATACCGAATTGTCACCTGTATTTGTGGGGTAGGCTGATTTTGGACCAATTTATCTAAGAAACCTATGTCAGATGTGTCTTATATTATTTTCACAATCACCAAGAGCAACACAACCTTAGACCTATAGGCCTTAAGGTTCAAATCATAGCCTAGCCTTGTAAGACCCAATAACTATTTTAGTAACATGGCAATTTCAACCTTGTCGAATTAAATATAGAGTGCCTTTTAAATTTGGCATGTCCTTAAGCGAGGACCTGGGGATTGAGGACACTGTGACCGGTTTTTTTAAATTGCGCTTAATAGTTTATTTAAAAAAGATTAATTCCTGAAAAAGGTTTAAAACGTATTAAACAGTAAAGGCGGATTGTAGGTTAAACCTAAATCAGAAATTTCTTATTTCTTAACACCGTATTATCCGACCACGATCAGAAACCGAATGGAAAGTTCCGTCAGTAGGTACTAATTAATGGCTTACCTTGTATTTGGTTACATGTCACAAGACCGAACTTTAATTTACATACGTTTTAAATGCATTTTTTTGTGAAACCGTTTAACTTTCCAATATTGTTATAAAACAAACCTAACTCTTACTCTTTAAATATTTTGAAAAAAAAACTTACTTATAAAAAGGGGCTCCGAAACCGTTTAATTGACCCCAAACCCGAATCGATTATGGTTTGGTTTGAGGTTACCGGTTAATTGAAAACCGGTTTTTCAGTAATTTTGTTGTTGTGCGAAATAACCGGTTAATTAGAACTTGACACTGCAGTATATATAGACAGAGCGACGTATGCTATCTCTTTTACACAATATTTCCGATTTTAGTGACGAAGAATCACGTTACGTTACGTCACTTAAATCACTAAAGCTTGACGTATAAGTCTAAGCTTAACCGGTTAATACAGCTTCATAGTTTCGTTTTTCCTACATATCGGTAGCCTAAATATTTGTTATTTTAACCTTGCCTTTTATTAACTGGTTAAGGGATTAATTCAATGAAACCGGTTTTAAGAACTATATTTACCGCTATCTTGAAACCGGTTTCGAGCCCTTATGAGTTACTGGAAAATAAAACAGTTGTAAACTAAAACTCTACCTTGAGATAGGTTACCGTTGTATTTATATCTATCGGTTAAAGCTTTGTTATTGGCAATTTAATTAATGATTATGAGAATAATATGTTTATTATTCAGTGAGTTTCGATGAATTATAAGCAAAATCTTATTAACAAAAACTTAAAAACTATTTGAGTGGCCACATTTGGCCTTTAATATTCACATACTTAACTGAATTTATGTAAAACTAGCGACCCGCCCTCGCTTCGCTCCGGATTAAAGTATTATACTTGTAAACCTTCCTCTTCAATCGCTCTATCTATTAAAAAAAACAGCATCAAAATCCGTTGCGTAGTTTTAAAGATTTAAGCATACGTAGGGATATAGGGACAGAAAAAGCGACTTTGTTTTATACTATGTAGTGATAAGGAATTAAAGGTAATGAGTAATCGCAGGCTAAATAATAAATAAATATCAGGGAAATCTCGCACAAATTGGCCTAGTCCCACACTAAGCTCTAGACTTGTACTATCGGCTTGCACTCATCACACAAATATAGGTACTTTTAATTAACTAATTCATTCATTTCACTGATAAAATTCGATCTCTTTCTTTTTATAATATATTACACTCGTTCGAAAAAAGTATTCACATTTCTCTGCGCACAGTACCGCTATTAGCTGTCAATTCATTAACTTCCGGCTAATTAACGTTTAACCTCCATTCAGTTTCTGATCGCGGACAGGACCTCTATTCTCCTCGGAAAAACCATATCGCTTATCCACATGTTATCGTATTGCCAACC
The DNA here is from genome assembly GCA_949316455.1 of Acleris holmiana. Classification (NCBI taxonomy): domain Eukaryota; kingdom Metazoa; phylum Arthropoda; class Insecta; order Lepidoptera; family Tortricidae; genus Acleris; species Acleris holmiana. The sequence continues at coordinate 7,743,863 of OX438788.1, forward strand.
TAGCTCTAATATATTTTTATGGCATGGAGAAGGCACACGAGCACTCAGGCCACCTGATGGTAAGTGGAATCTGAGACCCATAGACATTTGAAATAGGGAACATGCATATTTTTTAACTAGGGAATGCAAATAACCGGTTATTAACCGAATTTAGTATGTAAAAGACGGTTAATAACCGGTTTTAACCGGTTATTTGCATTCCTTATTTTTAACCTTATGCTCTCTGGAAAGAAAAGTATTACTGTATTCGCGAAACAATCGTCGTGTTATTTTTTCATAAGATACGAAGCTTTAAAAATTCAATTCAGACCCCCGCAAAAACACTCGTCACACATAATCAACGACAGAAATGATGTGACAGTGACAGCTGTTGTTTTATGCTTAAAATATATGGACCACATAAAGAAATATGCATTTATTTCAGAAATTACTATATTTAACCCTTTGAACGCCAACGACCACTAAAGTGGTCATAAGCTGTCGTGCCTACAACGCCACCGACCATTATATAGGTCACAGGTACAGTTTAAAACAGATGTTATTTCGTATGGATTAAGTTAAATTTTGCAATAACTTTTAATACATGTTTGGCGTGTGAGTGACGCATTTGTATTTGACGTAAGGCGTTCAAAAGGTTAAACCAATATCATCACAATAAAAATATTACGTCAATTAAATGAGGATGCCGAAAAAAACAAAATAAATCTTAAAAAAAGTTTTAAAATTTCAACAACGTTTGATTCTATATACAATACAAACGGGTCAAAACTTAGTGTATTGGGTTTTATATGTTATTATTTACATTTTCTCCTAAATCGTATTTATGAAACTCAATTCTGTTTTTCATGCATGCTCCCTATTCTCAAGACTGCAAAAGCCGACCCTGAGGACTAAGGTGGAACGCCTCTAAATTCACCGGTTTTCTTATCCCCACAGCGGAACACAACAATGCGAATGCTGCTTGGCCAGGGTCCACCACCACTATACTTTCTCTATTCGACCGAGTTGAAAACAATACGACAACATGTCAAAAGCTAAATGTTTTTTTACTTAGCAAAAAAGAGCCCCTGATGATATCAAATCAGTTTATACCAAGTAGAAAGCTTAAAGACACCTTAATTAATGGTTAGTTAAAACATAATATCGTTTAAAATGCATTTTATAAAGTATATCCAACAATGGTAAAATGAACACAGGCGCTTTGAGAAACGAACGCCATTGGCTAAATGGGTAAGGACCAAAAAGTTGACCACGCTAACTCACTCAATTAAATTTTCTATGTAACTTTTCCATTGTGACACGAAAATTTGCCATACATTTGTAGGGATCATTTTCATGTCACAACGGAACTTGTTCACTTTTGTTGTTTGTATGGTTAACTACGCTTAACTATGGTCCAACTATTTGGTCCTTACCAAAACGTCCTAGAGGATCTCCCAACACAGCTCCTAACCTAGCAAATTCATAATTTAAAATACCTAACAAATTTAGTTTATTATTACGTAGTTTGTGTTTGACCGGCCACCTCACCTTTTTTACATTAGCAATTATAATCTAACAAGGTAAATTGCCCAACTGCCCAAGCCCGATTTGATTAATTTTGATATATATTAGACAGTAGTCTAAAATAACAGATGTTTTTTTTTGCTGCCCAAAATCAACCTATTGGGAGAAATTTATCTCCAAAGTACTGAAAAGTGACTTTACCCGCTAACCTCTGTTTTGTTCAAGCAAATTACTAGTTTGTTTGAATAGTTGAACACCTATTTGCCAAAAAAACTTGGTAAGTATGTAACATTTTTCCAATTAATAATGTCATCAAATGAAAAATTGCAGAACATGAATGCAGTTTAATGGTGTGCCAAAAAAAGTACTGCGATAAGTTAGTTGGGAAATCATATTAGACAGTACATACATAACATCACGCCTTCATTCCCAGAGTGAGGTAGGCAGAGCTACAGAAATACCAACAACTCTAAAAATATTTTTTTATAATTCTTTAACCACATTTTGCACAATCAGGCCAAGAAGCATTACTAGTGTATTAGTGACAGGTTGCAAGCCAATCGCCTTTATTCCCTTAGTCACCTCTAACGCCATACACGGGAAGAAATGTAGGGGCACTATTCTAACCCGGCAAACACACTGGGCATACTAGAAGATGTCCAATATTACATTTAAAGTCAAAGTCTCGACTAATAATCAGTAATCGGATTAAGTAGTGCCATTTCACGGGACTTCGGTGCGTAAGCTTAATATGGATATGGCTTTTAACCCCGGGATTTCGTATGAAGAGTTTTAAGTTTGTGTTTGGTTAAGAAATGTTTGAATGTATAATTTGACAAAATGATTTTGCTAGCATGGATTATACTATGGCATTGACGAAACATGAAGACACTGGTGTTGACATTCATGCAAACAAAAAAAAACAAACCGGAAGTCTTTTCTTTTTGTATTCACATGTCGTTTTTCAAAAGGGATTCTTAAGAGGCCGTATACAAAATTTTGCTCATTTGCTTCTTTTTGCGATTTTACAGTTAAAACACTGCTTTTCTATAAGTTTTAATGCACATCATGAAACATAATTTTAGTCATCGAATAAATGAGTTACGAATGACAGAGGTACTTTTTTATTCTGTCTAGTATTATAATGCGAGACCTAGGTTGCTTTAAAACATTATTTACAATAACAAAATCCTTTATTTTTGTTTTTTCTTATATTACCTTCTTCAATTAATGACAAGACAAAAAAAAAACGGTGAATAAATAAGAGTTCCGTAATCCCAAGTCTTATCCATGTTATCTACAATGTTTAAGGGACTACCTATACCGATCACTGGAAATAATAGTCTATAATTTGAACTAATTGCTAAGAAAAAAAGGTGAGGTAGCCAGTTATTTATAAACCACACGTATGGCCGCACTCACACTCAGTTGATGACGTTTAAGCCGTCCCTTAGTGACGTTACAAAATTCGAAAAAGGAAGGAGTCAATCGTCTCTATAATATCTCTGAGTACGGCAACTCCTGATTTCCGAGACTGTTTTAATATTATACAACCTACCAACACATTCCTCCCCGCTCCCATCTGCCCCCGCGGGGGACGGTCGCGGTTGAAATGATTAGATTATACTATTATATGTAACTTTGAACACGCAAGGCGTCACCATTACTAAATGTGTTGTAAGCAACACACGTCTATAGTAGTAATATATAAATAAAATGCACAACTTAAATATCTTCTATATGTGTCCTCTTATAATATATTACTCGTATATTTTAAAGCTATAATAACCCATTGGTTTAAAGTCTAACTCTATGCAAAAACAACGATATAAATTAAATTTTGTTGCATAGCGAAGAGATAGCAGTCTTTCAATACTATGTGCGGATTTTTCTTTTTAATAGTGGTACAAAATACATATTTTAATAGGCTTTTTATACTCGTACCTTAAAAAGGTACATAAAGAGAAATCTGCACGCAAAATAGTATGGAAAGGCGTTGAACGCGAAAATATTAGTTAAAGCCATTTTGGATTAGATATGGGAGAGCACCTGTTTAGCTACCACCATTATAAGTTGTTTGTATTCATGACGCACCGTATGCGTCAAGCATGATTCAGAGTTAAAGGAATAAAAAAACATTGAGCACCGAAAAGCAGTTTTAAGGGAAACTATATAGTTTACAATAATTAAGTTTAACTACTTGCAAAAACTATCGTTTATCATGCATTGCTATGCTTATTTTAGATAATATTATTATGTACTTGACTTGTATGTGAAAACAATACTAAAATTAAACTCGTTAGAATTGTCTACTTTCTGATAATAATGTTGTAAAAACAATGCATTGAAATTTTTCATTTGATACACATCAAAGTTATGGCAAAGTACATTTACTGTTATGCAAATCATAACATACCCTGTGCTGTCCACCGCCGATAACGCACCCGGTGCGTCACAAATACAAGCAAATGACGTTCATGGAGGCCAAATATATTGAAAAATACTTTTTTATAGCCTGTGATCTGACTTAAACAAAGAAGCGCTTCACTTAGACTAGATAAGTTATATTCTGTGACAATAATCGACTGTACAAATATGTCAAAATATATGGAATGACCCTACGTCAATCCTTTACATAGTTTTTTATGCGGAGGCATTAACCAAGCTGAAGACCCTGTAGAAAATTATCACCGCCGCAAATGGACACCTACAAGACCAGGAGAGGAATTGCAGATGCGTTGCCGGAAATTTTGATAAGAGTATGCTCATCTCTTGAAGGTTAAACCATAGCGATCCGAAAACCACGATTCAATTTCTATAGTCGCTAAACGCCTCAGCTTTGAACACGTTTTAAACCTTTTGAACGCCAAAGCCGGCAAATCATTTTCTATCGGCGCGGTTGCGGCATATGACATCGTTGGCGTCTGGGGGCACTTAAAGTTCCAGCCGACCGTGGTGTTCAAAAGGTTAAAAACGTGTTTAAAGCATTGCGGAGGCGTTTGTATTAAAAAACTTGTCGGGAAATACGCCACACGACGCTACCTCCGCTCTCAGTGCTTGTGGCTTATAATTCATCGAATGTAACTTATCTAGTCCTACAAATATAGTTTTAGCTGAGGTTTTAGTACAGCTAAAACTTTCTTAGAATAGAGAGATTAGTTCGATATTTGGCTAGTGATATAGAAGACCGTATTACAAGAATATTTATATTATCTTAATAATTTATCCTATTTTAAAGTATTAATGTTACTAAAATTATCTCAAGCGTCTTTATCATTTTTGACACCATTTCGCAATATGTTAGCAACTTAAAAGTTAACTGGCTTCCTACGATGCAGGCTGCATCCCCGTAACAGCCGTATTTAGTCATTTCAAACACTTAGTATACTCGCATGCGTGAAACATTTCTATATCAAGTAAGTAATGTTAACCCTTTAACCGCCAAAGCCGGCAAATCACGGCATTGGATTTTTGTGCCGGGGACGCCGAGCGCTCAGTACGCTCTATACATTTTCTATCCGCGGTTGCGGAATATGACGTTGTTGGCGTTTGGGGCAGGTAAAGTTGCAGCCGACCGTGGCGTTTGGGGCACGTAAAGTTGCAGCCGACCGTGGCGTTTGGGGCACGTAAAGTTGCAGCCGACCGTGGCATTTGGGGCACGTAAAGTTGCAGCCGACCGTGGCGTTTGGGGCACGTAAAGTTGCAGCCGACCGTGGCATTTGGGGCACGTAAAGTTGCAGCCGACCGTGGCGTTTGGGGCACGTAAAGTTGCAGCCGACCGTGGCGTTTGGGGCACGTAAAGTTGCAGCCGACCGTGGCATTTGGGGCAAGTAAAGTTGCAGCCGACCGTGGCATTTGGGGCACTTAAAGTTGCAGCCGACCGTGGCGTTTGGGGCACGTAAAGTTGCAGCCGACCGTGGCGTTTGGGGCACGTAAAGTTGCAGCCGACCGTGGCATTTGGGGCAAGTAAAGTTGCAGCCGACCGTGGCATTTGGGGCACGTAAAGTTGCAGCCGACCGTGGCGTTTGGGGCACGTAAAGTTGCAGCCGACCGTGGCGTTTGGGGCACGTAAAGTTGCAGCCGACCGTGGCATTTGGGGCAAGTAAAGTTGCAGCCGACCGTGGCATTTGGGGCACGTAAAGTTGCAGCCGACCGTGGCGTTTGGGGCACGTAAAGTTGCAGCCGACCGTGGCGTTTGGGGCACGTAAAGTTGCAGCCGACCGTGGCATTTGGGGCAAGTAAAGTTGCAGCCGACCGTGGCATTTGGGGCAAGTAAAGTTGCAGCCGACCGTGGCATTTGGGGCACGTAAAGTTGCAGCCGACCGTGGCGTTTGGGGCACGTAAAGTTGCAGCCGACCGTGGCGTTTGGGGCACGTAAAGTTGCAGCCGACCGTGGCGTTTGGGGCACGTAAAGTTGCAGCCGACCGTGGCGTTTGGGGCACGTAAAGTTGCAGCCGACCGTGGCGTTTGGGGCACGTAAAGTTGCAGCCGACCGTGGCATTTGGGGCAAGTAAAGTTGCAGCCGACCGTGGCATTTGGGGCAAGTAAAGTTGCAGCCAGCCGTGGCTTTCAAAAGGTTAAAAGGACGCCAAGCGTCCAGTGGCGCCCTCATTGCTATTATTGTGTATTCTAATAAAGTAAAGTATTATCTCGAAATCGAAGAGCGGTGTTTTGCCCACCATACTACTAACAGGGAGATTTTAATAGGAATTTGACTCTACCAGTAGGGAAATAAGTTCAATTACTTTTGCTCTTAAATGCCATTTACAAATTTGATACAAATTAAAGTGAACTTTATCATCATTAAAATATAGTTTGAACAAAATTGCCTTAATTCTGTACCTTCTGTGGCACACCGGGTCTCACGAGGATACAGTAAATATCAGGGAACAATAAAAATGTGTTACTAGTTTTCGTGACTCACGTGTAAAAGTTATCGTTTCTTAATTTTAGTTCATAACTAGGTAATTATTTAGAAAATTCCTCATACCACCAATTTCGTTAACAAAAGCGCGACTGTGCTGGTACACCGCTAGCGGCCTTAGCTGACTCCATATTTGTATTATTTTGGGTATCACAATCATGCGTATCGTATCGAGCACGCGTATCTTAAATATGGACGCTTACTTTGGGCATACCGTATCACTAGCATCGTCGCGTAAGAAAATGCGTCTATACTAACAGTAGCGTACCGACACATAACGCCGTATATCTTGTTTATCAGGGCACAATCGACTTGAGGTGGCGGCGTATCACTAGTATTATGACATAATGATACAGTATCCAAACGCGTTTGGGTCGTTCTACTTTTTTACCGACAATACATCGTAATTTTTCTATATTTTGCGTTTTTCAACTATTGATAATTATGGTTTTAATTTTTCATTTTAAAATACGTTGCGTAAATTTTTATTTGGACTAATTAATGATTATTTCGGTGGCGATAATGTTTTTTTCTTTATGGTGGTTTTTCAGAATATACTGTGACAGAGTGGCCGTTTTCAGAGGAGACTAAATTTTGTATTACCACTCTGTCACGCGATTCTATGAAAAACTATTTTATATACAAAAACACTGGATAGAGAAAGTGAAAGATTATTTAGTACTAATGGATGAAGAAATGTTTGGACGTATATTCAAACACTAAAACATTAATAATCAATACTCTAACTGATAACGTATGGTAAAATGAGGACGGGCAATTGTCGGTAAAAAAGAAGAATGACCCGTCTATACTTACCGATCTTGATACGCGTATCCGATCGCGAGTGCGTGGGGTATTTAATAAACGCTTAGCATCATGGGTCGCGGGCGCGGACATACGGCGCATAGCATGCTCGCAATCTTTTTGCGTCCACACTAACGATCATGATACGCGCCGGTGCTACGCGACGGAGATACGACACGACAAAATGATACAAGTGTGAACCCAGCGTTACGTGACGGGAACTAGAAGTGAAAACGCAACGCCAAGTCAATTGACACTATTATAGCTGTGTAACCACAATTTATGTTTTATGTTTACGCGCAGAATTTATATTCCCTCAGGAACTGACGAATTTTGGGGAATATAGTTTCCTATATCCCAACTTCCGCTGAATCAAATTAACAGTGATCGGTTAGCCGTGATAAGTGCACCAACAAACAAATATACACACTTTATAATTAAGTTAGTAAGTAATATATTTATAGAGTGCGAAAGATAAAAAATGAATGTATCTCGTTTTTATTATCAGGTCTTCTATATCACTAAACCAAAGCTAAATTAAGACTATATTTTTTTTAAAGATAAGTTAAGTGGTCCGACTGTACAAAGGTTAACTGGATTAGGTTACATAAAAATATTATATATATTTTAATTTAAGAAAAACCCGATTGAGAGCGGTTTTCATTAAATGAAATATATATGAAGATTAAAATAAAAATATTTTTAAAAAATATACCCATGGCGCTTGCCTATATTATTCTAGCTATACATTAATATATAACACTTTGTTATTAAAATTTTAGCTAAAATAATTGTTTAAACGAGGAATAAAGGCGGGTTATCACCAGTTCTTACGATAACTTGGACTAATTATAAATATAACTTACTTTTTAGAATAGCCCCAATAAATTTACACTAAAAAGTCTGCCAAAATGATAGCACAAGTATCATTTAAATTGAGCATCCGTCCCTTTTCTACGCATGTTAATGTACCAGTAATAGACTGAGACATGCTACTTTAATACATATACAGATTTAGTTATTCCCTAAAGCATCAAAGACTAACGATCACACAGGCCACCTGATGGTAAGTGGGAACCGAGACGCCAAGACACTTGCATTCTCAAGACTATAATCTGAAGACTATGCTAGTCATTTCACCGGTTGTCTTTATCGTACAACGTCGAATTTAATCTGTGGCTCTAGTGAAAAAGGATACAAATCTTCCGTGCTACAGGTGAGAAACGGTATAAGTTTAAAACTTTGTATATCCTATCTTATTACAAGATACAGCCTTGTCCAAAGGTGTTGATCACCCTACGTTTTCCTTTGTAACTTCATCATCATTATCATCGTTATCAGCCGGAAGACGTCCACTGCTGGACAAAGGCCTTCCCCAAGGTTTTCCACAGCGACCGGTCCTCTGCTGCTCTCATCCAGCGGTTTCCCGCGACCTTTATCAGATCGTCGGTCCACCTCGTGGAAGGCCTGCCAACATTTTGTCTCCCGGTTCGCGGTCGCTACTCTAGAAGCTTTCCGCTCCAACGGCCATCGGTTCTACGAGCCATGTGCCCCGCCCACTGCCACTTAAGGTTTGCAGCTCGATGAGCTATGTCAGTTACTTTAGTTCCCCTGCGGATCCCCTCATTCCTGATTCAATCTCGCAACTTGTAAATAACCTTCTTTGTAACTAATAAATAAAGTATTATTGCTAGACCCCGCTATCGGAGGTGCAAATTGGTAGCTGTCAAGTTCTTAGGGATGAGTAAAAATATTTATGATGTCGATGTCGATATCTTACTTTTTCTGTACAACACACGTGCGACTAAAAGCGTCGGCACACCAAGTGCGCGGCAGGAGCCAATCTAAAAAGGCGGCTAACTGCATTGTAATAGTTAGTGTCCGACCAAAGTTTCAGCTCCGGTTTCGGCCTAAAATTCATGTTTCGACCAAAAAACAGCCGAACCTTTCCGCCGCACTTAAACATACAACATTGTAGTTGTACTCTCGGGTCGCGTTCGGCTACCTACGGGTACGCTCGGCACGGCTGGCAATATGGCGTCGCTAGTGATCCTAGTGGATATCAAAATGCCGGCGGCCATTTTAAGAATTAAGATCTTATGCTGCGAATTGTTTTTTTTTTTCAGCTTTTTGTCTCTAGCTGGTTTAAATTACTCCAAATGAGTAATCGCCAATGCAATAATGTTAATAAGTTATTTTACGATGAAATGCAGTTAGAAAAAGTATTTTTTTTAAATTTACCAAACTAACCCCAAGAGCATTGGAGTTCTAGTGGCCTAAAGGGTCGATTCGTGATCGTAAGGTACCGAGTTCGAACCGTCGTTGTCACCATGCACTAATGAGTTTTTCTAACTTAAGTACATTACTCGATGCTCTTACGGTGAAGGAACAACATCGTGAGGAAACTGCACATTCGAACAGCTGAGTGTGTAAGAGAGTAATTGCACAAAAGATCCTAAAGGGGTCGAAGCGTAAAGATAAGATCAGGGGTTCCATACATAGGCAACACGCGCGGGTCCGCGTTTAGCCATAGCGAATTTAAACTTTGCGTCATAGATACTCAGGTCTATTTTGCGCTGTCAACCACAGACAGTGGCGTTGAAAAGGTTAACCTGCGCTGCTCCTGACACGCGTTTGGTGTGCCGACGTCTATTAAGCAGCGACACATTGGCGACGCAAACGCAATAAACTCACACATACATACATAGCATCACGCCTTCATTCCCAGAATGGGGTAAGCAGAGCTACAAAAATACCAACAACTCTAAAGAGACTTGTTGATAATTCTGTAAACACATTTTGCACAATCAGGCCAAGAAGTTTACCAGTGTATTAGTGACAGGTTGCAAGCCCATCGCCTAACAGTACTACAAGTCCTTGTTCCCTTAGTCGCCTCTTACGACATCCACGGGAAGACATGGAGTGGCACTATTCTAACCCGGTAACCACACGCAACAAGCTCGTGATATCTAAATACGCCATGTCTGCGCCGCTTTGCGTCGATTCAACGGCGCGAATTTATTGATTCATAAGAGCGACTGCATAAGCCAAGTCACCGTGTAACCAGCCAGACTTTAAAGACAGGAAGAGATCCCTTAAAGGGATAAGTCCGCTTTTATACTCGTTTTTTTTTTATGTTAATGAGAAGGCACACGAGCACTCAGGCCATCTGATGGTTAGTGAAATCTGAGACCCATAGACATTTGAATTCTCAAGACTATAATCCTAAGACCTCAAATGCGATGCCAACCCTGAGGACTAAGATGGAATGCCTCTATGCTAGTAATTTCACCGGTTGTCTTATCCCACACCGGAACACAACAATGCGAACACTGTTGCTTGGCGGGTGGTTAATGAATAAGATGGTGGTAGCGATCCGGACGGACGCTGCACAGGGTCCTACCACCACTAAAAACCGCGTTTCTGTTGGAAGTATCTGTTTAAGTACAATAAAGTGTGTACAAACGTACATACACTACATACATACCTACACACATACATTATGTTAAACTCACATCAACTAAAACGAAACATGTCACGACGTTTTACTTCTTAATAATAGAAATCCTCGACGACTAATATATAGGTACCCGACGTGTACCGGTATTTATAACAATACCCAATACCGGTACATTTAAGTACCTGTAGCACCTATAGTTTTAATTTCAACGAGGGACAGATGCTATTAAACAACAGTAAAACTAACTCTCTTTGAACACAATCCTAACCGACTAAATTTATCAAGTTGTAAATTGTGAAAAGGTTAATATTTAATCTAAGCACCCCCTTAAAGCTAAAAACATTTGTGACAGCTGTCAGTTACATGTCACGCTGTTTAGACAAAGCGAACGAACAAGAACGCCTTAAATTCGACGTTTACGTAAATATAGAGACAAAATATGTTCTACTATTTCGTTTGGTCTAGACGCACCATTAGATAATATACCTACGTATACATATGGATCTTTTCAAAGAACTCTTAAAAAATATTTAAAAGTAAAGTGTCCTGTCACACTGGCTTTTTTTTTTCATTGCCTGTGTGGCTACTTGTTACAATGAGACTTTTTAATCGGTTCTAAATATATTTAAGGTACTACCTTATAATTAGAGTACTTCCTCACCCTCGGGTAGCGGATCGGCCGATACTTTGTGTATTCTGGAACAAATATATTAAAAATAATATCATATCATTAGTCACTATCACACATTGACCTAGTCCCAAACGAAGCTCGCTTGTATGAGTGCTTGACACCGATAATCATACTTATATGGGTGGATCCATTTTTGTTTTTGTTATTCTGTCCCGTAAGCCAAAAGACAACAGTGTTAGTTTGTTTGAAATATACACTACTAATTATGCTTGAAAGAAACCCCATAAATATGCTTGTAAATTGCCGCAAAAACTGATGTCGGGCGGATTTACATACTTTAAAATCATAGTTTTAAAGAGTGACTTAAGAGACGTCACCATGGCAACGAGGTACAAAGAACAGTTGATTGAACCATATAGAGAAACTAGCTTCCGCCCGCGACTTCGTACGCGTACAGATCAGTTCCCGAGGGAATAGCGATATAAAAGGTAGTCTATGTGTTAATTCAAGGTATAAGCCGTTGGCATTCCAAATTTCACCAAAATCCGTCCAGTAGTTTTTGCGTGAAAGAGTAACAAACATCCATCCATACTTACAAACTTTCGCGTTTATAATATTAGTAGGATACATATTTACGAGTAAATAAGAAAATTTCCAAGATTCAGGAACAAATAGTTGCGCTCATCGTAAATATTTGTTTCTACCGGGGATTGAACCCAGGAGCGCTGGCTTCGTAGCGGTCTAAAATAGTTAACTTTATGCAAATAAATAACTGCTTTAGTTAAATAGAATATATAATAATGTTATTTAAAACGTAATGTAAAAATCGCATAAGACAATGAAACACAACTTTTCTACTCTCTGCTCGTCACTCAAATGAAAGATCTACGCAGTTGTTTTCGGGCTAACCGGGAACCTATACTGTAATTCTATGGAACTTGCTAAATATGTAAACAAACAATATATTGAAATTGACATCTAATGTCAATTTTAGTATGGCGGCTTGTTTACATAGTTAGCAAGTTCCATAGAATGACACTTTAGCAAATAGTACTGCCCTCCTAAGCAAAAATGCAGTATCTCAAATTCATTTACCAATGCAAATTCAATCCTATCCTGTTAGTAATAAGGTTGGATTTCCTACAGAAGTTTGGTCTGAGATACTGCGATTTGTGTTAGCAGGGCAAAGTACATAGACAACTTTTTCATCAAGGAGATCACGGCGGTGGGGTGCCCCGAACAACCTCACGCACGTCCCTACGGCCCTTTGGGTGCGCAACCCTAAAAATTCCTTTGATCACTAGTATCATTTACGTATGGCTTTAAGTTGGTTGTTTTCGAGCATGACGTGTGAAAAATCTCCGTTGAATGAGTGACCGGCATACATAGCAGAGCCTAATCCACGGAGCCTATAAGGGACTTGAGGTCATGCGCTAAGAAATCGTCGGTTACGGCAATTCCGCGTAACTAACAAATTAAATAAGATGCAAAATACAACTTCGCTGTTAAGTCAGTAAGGTACATTTTGCAACTTATCGAAGTTGGTAGTTACGCTGTATTGAAGTATCGCCGACGAAATGTTTTTTCGAACAACGACCCACAACGTGAAGTCTAAAATCCACACTTTCTCGCCAGCTTTATTAGTTAAAATCCAAAAGCACTTACTCGGTTGTCCCATTACTGCCTTCCTTGAGCTCCAACTGCAACTCCCCACTCTTAAAAACCTTCGCCAGCTCCTCATCACCCGTGAAGCTGTCCAAGTCGTCGATACAAGTCGAGAGGTCGTTCAACAGCTCGTTGATAACCTGCACCTGTTTCTCGGTGAACTTGCCCAAAAACCACATCTCCGTAAAATCCCCGGAATCAACAAACTCGAGGAAAAACTCTAGAACCTTCTCCTCGGGAGTTGATTCTGTAAGTTTCACAGTTGCCTTGGTGATATTGCAATCTTTTTCTGATATATTCGCAGGAATTTTCTGCTCGTCGTGCTTCTTCAGGTTTTTCTGTATGCTTTTCAAAAAGGGATTATCGTCGTCCTCTAGATCCTTCAGTTCTTCATTGTTGTTGTTGATTTGCGCGCCATCCTTTACTATCTCATCGATATCGTCAACGGATTTGTTTGAACTCTCATCCGCCTGTTCTGCGTCTGTTTCGTCGTCCTCCTTCGGTAGAAAATCGTCTGGCGTCACTAAGTACACATGTGCTGGGGCCTCTTTGTATATACATAAGTAACTGAAAAGAATTGAATTTTTATGGTCACATAAATAGATGTAAACACCTAAAATATCTGTGACTCTGATTTTTGTTCAATCTAGCTGACCTTATAAGGCCCGATTAACTCAACTATTAAATCACACATCATCGTTAACGATCGTACGGATTCCAATATTTAACTAAAAACATGCGAAAAAGTATCATCATTATCCAGTTTAACAGTCTGAAGGAATCATGACCAAGTTTAATATATCCAAATATAGACAGATCGCGGAACACGACCGAGTTTATCATAAATGTGACCTCTTAATTTCAAAGTCATTATAATTGCTTGTCGAAAGAAATGTCATATTGTGTGGTTCTAAAATCTGGGAGAAAGTGTTATTTGGTGCGACGTAGATTGCTAGAAATCAGAGATGGCGCTGTTGTCCCTTGGGCAAAAATATGTCTTATCGTGTATATTGTTGTATAAATCAGGGACCGGTCCGCTTTCTCTTTCAAAGGGTTTTGTATAAGTTTTTCGTAAGGCTTAACTTACCAAACCTTCTGCATGTCTAACGGCCGCAGAGATGTCAATTAAATTGAATGCTTCTTAAATGACGTGTGGTCTTATTCTATTTCTATGGCAAAGAAAGTGCTCCGAGTACGGCAGAAAACCTTTTAAATATGCTTTTAAAGTGCTATATGCAAACGATTTATAAGGGTATTAATTAGCGCTTAGTAAAATGCACTAATCACTAATTAATACCCTTACAAAAGCGTATATACCTTTTGATGTTACCACGCGGGGCGGCAAAAGATCCAACACGGTTCGATTTTCAATGGCAAACGTTTGTGATTGGCTAGTTTGCGCGCGAGATTAATTCCTTGTCGCACACATACGAATATCTTCCACAAAAAAGGCAGCTTTATAATAAGCGCTAAAATGGTTAGAGAAACCCTTTCATAAGGACATCGAGGTGAATTAACTAATTGGTAACTACCAGTTACCAATTTCAAAGGGCTATTCCTTATCGGTTGGTGGAAAGTCAATAATTCGTATTGGCTGTCAATTTAATTGGTAAGCATATCCACTAGGCTAGCTCTTTCAAAAGCCCTTTGAAAGGCATTTCTTGAGGGTGGTCCGATCCCTGGTGTAAATCAATGCTCACCGTGTGACCGTGTCCCCCTCGCTAACGGCGGAGAGCTGGTACTGGTTGCACGTCTGTATGTCGTGCACCAGGTCGTACTGCCCCACCGAGCTGAGCACCGCTATGTTGCCCTCTGCGATGATGTGGCTCACGATCGTCTTGATGTGCCGGCGCTCGCACTGCTTCAGGCCCGAGTCGAACTGCAGTTGTATCTGAGAGGATTGTAACAAGTTACCCAGTGTGGTTGCCGGGTTAGAATAGTGCCATACCATTTCTCCCCGTGGATGTCGTAAGAGGCGACTAAGGGAATAAGGGCTTGTAGTACTGTTAGGCGATGGGCTTGCAACCTGTCACTAATACACTAGTAAACATCTTTGCCTGATTGTGCAAAACGTGGTTACAGAAATATCAACAAGTCTCTATAGAGTTGTTGGTATTTCTGTAGCTCTGCCTAACACACTCTGGGAATGAAGGCGTGCTCTCTCACGACATCCACGGGAAGACATGGAGTGGCACTATTCCAACCCGGCAACCACAGGGACAATTTATTTATTTCAAATTAATTCATTAAAAATCAAATTAAACTTATAAAATATAACAGGACCTTATAGTTTGTGTTTAGGGATATCGTGGATTAAAAACGACACAAATAATTAATAGTTTTTAGTTACACTATAATAATAATGTAGACGTAAACTGTAATAACATGAGTTTTCTATTGCGCCGTTTACAGAGAGTTGTAAAAACAAGGCTTCAAATGCCATGGATGAGTAGGTATGAATAGGCAACATTATTATTTCTTCTTACTCTATCTGAAAAGTGCTATGAAAGAGAAGGATAACTGTATCCGCGAAATAACTGTCGTGTTATTTTTTCATAAGATATGAAGCTTTAAAAGATCATAGTTCAGACCCTCTGCAAAATCACTCTATACAAAATCGACGACAGGAATGACGTCACAGCTGTTGTTCCACGTTTAAAATACAAGGACCTTAAAAAGAAGTGGAAGTGGATTTATTTGAGAAATTAATCAAGTATAAGCCAATATCATTTAATTAAAATATTACGTAAATATAATGAGGTAGCCGAAACCTTAAAAGAAGTTTTAAAAGTTTTAACACGTTTTTAACACGGTCAAAACTTAATGTTTTGCATTTCATATGCTTCTTAAACTTATTCACCTAAATCGTATCAATGATACTCAATTTTGTTTTTCATGCATGCTCCCTAGTGATGTGAACGCGTCACACCTATTTAACCGATTGTAATACTCTTTCAGACCTTATGGAGCGACGTGGTTAGGTAAAAGTAAAATAACAATAATTCCAGCGGATAAAGTTGACCCAAAATGCATACACAAGTCGGTTACTATTCCGTTATTACCGTGAAAGATAAACTTTAAAGGGTATTTTTCTTTTCGTCCGATACTGTTTAAAAAAAGGCAAATATCTTCTACCTTCGCAAACACCGAATATGGCAAGGTACTGGCAAACTTTTATTAAGCATTAACTAAATTGGGCAAGCGGTCCGGAAACCATACGTTAATCGACGCGATAATATTAAAAAAGTTAGCTTAAAAAAAACAAGTGAAAAGTGGATTCCAAACATGATTAAATCAATAGTACAGGCCTAGGCGTGAAAAGTAGGATTTGCTGGACGGACGGTGATTAGCGTGCCGAGCCTTGGCGAGGACTGTTAAAATACGAGTCGGCAATCCCATTTCCGTCGAGGAATTTATAATACTTTGCTCAATCATTGCGAGGAAATGATAAAAATGCATAATTTGAAGAATTTGTAAAAAAAATCGACGAATTGGGAGTCTTCTTTTGAAAACGTGTTGAAAAAAAAAAATATCCCGCCGCCTCCGCTCAGCGCTACAGCCATCTTTTATTAAATTCATTTTAGGCAATAGAGATAATGTTTAGGGTTCTATAGTCAAACTAGGAACCCTTATAGTTTCGACATGTCCGTCCTTCCGTCCGCAGCCTAGCGCAGAGACTCTTAATACTAGAAAGCTGTAATTTGGCATGAATATTAGTCATGTTAATAGAGTCATACAATAAAGTGTAAAAAAAAAAAAAAAATTGGGTTACTTACCTACACGTAACGTGGGTATGTATTTTTTTTTCGCGTCTGCCGTATAGTGTGGGGTGTCGTTGGATAGGTCTTTCAAAAATATTACGGGTTTGTTATAACAATTTTTTAATTAAGTAATCCGTTTATGAAATATTAAGCTTTAAAACGCATTTTTTTGTTAGACTCAAGTGTCCCCTACAGCCAAAACTACAAAAACTAAATCTGAAAAAAAACTTAAAGTAAACATCATTTATAACAAATTTAAAAGGAAAACTATCACGAATAAGTAGACATCATTCATTCTTGAGATTCAGGCGATCAAAGTGTTTATACCTACTAAAACCATCTAAGACAGCAGCAATTAACTTTAAATAGATAATTAGTTATTACTTGTTGATTTTTATGTTTGTAGTACTTAACGGCTTCGGAACCCTAAGGGAATAATTGCATGTAGTACTGTTAGGCGATGGGCTTGCAACCTGTCACTAATACACTAGTAAACCTGATTGTGCAAAATGTGGTTACAGAATTATCAACAAGTCTTTTTAAGAGTTGTTGGTATTTCTGTAGCTCTGCCTACCCCACTCTGGGAATAAAGGCGTAATGTTATGTATGTATTTTAATCCTAGAAAAAAAATTAGGCTCTTTCCGTCGTTTTTCAGAAGAAAAGTTATCCTTTCCGAGCATGCTTGAGAATACGAGTAGGTACATAGAGGATACCAAGGTGTTCACAAAACGGGAATCACATTATACAATTTGATGCTCGAGAAATCTTGGACAAAATATGTAAAAGCTTACGTCAACGTTTGTGTGAAACCCTAGAAAAAGCGAACGCGGCCTTCACGATTTCAGAAACGTGTCACTCGCGTATTTCAACAACTTTCGAGGTCGCTATATAAAGCCTTGTGACGTTATTCAGCGTTTATTCCTGGAATAAGTGTGTTATTGTTAGGAGGGAAAAATACTTTCGAGGTCGCTTAAAGCCTTGTGACGTAAGCGTTTATTAAATGGAAATCATTTTTACAGACTTTATAAAAAAGGAGTTTATCAATTTGACACGAATGTATAATCTATTAGGGTTTCCAAACCAATATACAAAATGTTATAGGTGTAAGTATGTACATACATGCATACATAACATCACGCCTTCATTCCCAGAGCGGGGTAGGCAGAGCTACATAAATACCAACAACTCTAAAACGACTTCTTTATAATTCTGTAACCACATTTTGCACAAGTGGGCTAAGGTGCTTACCAGTGTATTAGTGACAGGTAGCAAGTCCATCGCCTAACAGTACCACAAACCCTTATTCCCTTAGTCGCCTCTTACGACATCCACGGGAAGACGTGGAGTGGCACTATTCTAACCTGGCAACTACTCAGTGTAAGTATGTGTGTCCGCGAATTTCTCCGAAATGATTACTTGTTTTTTCTTCGCATTTAAATAGTTGTGAAAAGGCCACATAATGGACTAGTATACTCCTATACTATAGTTTACAGGGTTTTAATAATAATAATAATGTCACAGGACAATGTCACACAAATTGACCTAGTCCCAAACTAAGCTCTAGGCTTGTACAATACAATACAATACAAATACTCTTTATTGAACACCAAAAATAAAAAATAAAAACAGAACATGGAACATCGTTGTCTTGTACTATGGGTACAAGACAACGATAAACATACTTATATAGAGAAATACATACTTAAATACATAGAAAACATCCTAGACTCAGGAACAAATATTCGCGCTCATCACACAAACATCTGCCCTTACCGGGATTTGAACCCAGGACCACTAGCTTCGGAGGCTGGGTCACCCAACTAGGTCCCCTCGTCGTCATAAATACGCATGTTCCCTATTGTGATTTAATACTGTCGTCTACATACACCCGAGTACAGCTCCGTCGCCCAGGTTACTCATTTGAATGTGAGAACGAATATATAGCGGTTACCTCCGTGTCGTCCTTGATGAACTCCATGATGAACAGCAGCACGTTGGTGCGGAACACGTCCCGGTTGGAGAGCTTCTTCGGCTTCAGCGGCTTGGCCTTGGCCTCCGAGCTGCGCTTCCCAGAATGGACGTTACGGGACCCCTAACCGTACACATCAAAAGGTTCTCGAAGGTTCTACAGCTCGAGCACAAGCATGTCGCGTATTCGAATCGCCTTTTCTAATCGAAAACGTGTGCTAAGCGGCTTGCACAAGGTGTATTTGCTCGCTTGTCACTCAGTGCTCTATCGTTTAAGTTAGAAAAGGAAAACCGAGCGACAAACAACAAAATATCAGGGGACAGGGGACAAATCTCACACTAAATGACCTAGTGCCTAAGCTCCAGGCATGCAACGATATAAATACTTGTATAAAGAAATAAATACATAGAAAATATCCAAGACTCAGTCACAAAACTCACAAATACTTGCCCATACCGGGAATCGAACCCGAGACGCTAGCTTCGTAGGCTGGGATCAAAGTCGCGGACCACTTGTGCCATCCGTCCTGAACTGTGATCGTAGATACATTATTTAAGTATACTTCACCTATACTCGATGATGATACAAAAGTCAACGTCAGCGTCAATGCGGTCTAATTTAAGTAATAAATAGATACTAGAGGGCACTGATATCAATCGCCGAGCGCATCTTCTCGATGATAATATTTATCACATTATCGTTTTAACATTGTTTTGTCGACACTCATTTCACAGAACGTATGACTTCGCAGAATTTTCGTATTTTCTCTAGTTGCAGCGGTTTAGATTTTGTGATAGTTGCAAGTCTAACGCAACCTCCACCACGCTTTCGGCAAGGATACTACCAGTCACATTACAAGAGGCCCATTTCACGAAGCTACAAGTTACAAATTACAAGCGGAAGTCTCTTTACAACTCCTTTTGCTACAAAGAGAGTTCCGCTTGTAATTTGTAACTTGTAGCTCTGTAAAACGGCCCGATGTAGTGTCATTTGCAATTAACGACAGTACCAAGCCTATTTTGTATTAAATTGAATTGCAGTCGGTTTAAAAAATACATTAACCGTGTGATAATACAAAAAATAACGCAAATCATATACTACCTTCTCTTTAACTGTACAAATAAACAAATAAAGCTAATTTTAAACCTCTAATTATAAAAAATCGAGTGAAAAAAAAAAAAACATGACCTGAAAACAACACGGCTTCAGCAGAAAATAACTTTCGATGAAGATACAAGGGGAGGCTCACGTAATTCGGGTCCATGGTGATCTGAGGGGGGATGCCGTCGCCGACCTTTCCCAGGGCACGTCCCCGCCAGCCCGTCCTCTGCGTCGTGCTGCGAGGGATCAGTCAATAGGTGTCATATAGCGGCAACAGAAATACATGATTTGTGATAATGTCAACTGTCTAGCTATCGCGGTTCCCGAGATACAGCCTGGTGACAGACAGACCGACGGACGGACAGACAGCGAAGTATTAGTAATAGGTCCCGTGTTTACCCTTTGGGTACTGAACCGGAAAAACATGGAGATTCCACTTACTTCACGGCCGCGTTGCTCAGGACCCTGAGCTGTGGGCTGCTCCCGCGCACCGCCCTCCACTCTCCCCTGCGCTCCTCCCTCCACTGCTCCCCCCACTCCTCCCTCTGCTCCTCATTCAGCTCATCTCTCTTATTCAGCGCTACGCGTTTTTCCGTGTCCTTCCTGACCCAGATCTGCCGGGTCCAGTCGTAGTAGCCCCAGGGCTTCGGTTTCTTATTCGCTGGGGCGTTTGGGTCGCTAAAATAAGGTTGTTACAACTATTGAATAGATAAATACTCTAATAATAAAAATATTTTTTTGTTTACTATTGTATTTTTTATGCTGGCAAGAAAAGAGAAGCGGTTCAAGCAGAGAATTTACGTTTTTAGAACAGAACAGAAACAGGTCTTAAATATCTTACGGTCTATAGCACAACATGACACCATGTAAGGGTGTTGCAAATCCTTCGTCTTAAGCATAGGTACAGTCAAGGTCATAAATATGTATACACTTTAGTACCTTGTCTATTTAATGTCATGTTTAAACTGCCATATGTAATTGTCACAGCGATTAAAGTGACAAGGTACTAAAGTGTATACATATTTATTACCTTGACTGTACATGTACGAAATTATAGCACTTAAACTAAATACATATTTACACATATATATTAATCTGTGATAACATTTTCTAAGGATGTGAGTGTATCTATTTACATTGAAGTCTTTCAGTGAATAAAAACAGTTTTCTATTAAATATGATTTTAACTTCTGAATAAATTTAGTGTATTTGAGCTCATCAGCTATTGTTTAGGAAGACTGTTGTAAATGCGTATTGCTGTCATATGGGGCTGTTATTACTCATCTGTAAGTTACTTGTTGGGAGGGCTATTTTATATCTATGTCTTAGATTTAGTTAACAACGAAAGTTCTGAAACTCCAAAGATGGTTGACAGGAACTGATTGGTTTTTGTTTCGAATTGAGCGGGGATTCGTCGAGCGGCCCGATTAAACAAGACAGTTAATAATTTAAACAACAATTGTTGGATTTTCGAAAACTTCGTCAAGATTTTACATTGAGCCAATCAGCAAGATGCTTCGTCAATAAATCTCCTAGCTCAAAGGTTCCAATACTGGCATTGCCACGCTGTATTGCTAACGACGTTTGTCCGACCACTGCCCTGGTCTCTCTCAATTTTAGAAATATTGGCACTTCTGTGATTTTTGATACCTTAAACCAGTTTTTGGGGGCTATGAGCGTGTGGTTGCCGGATAAGAATAGTGCCACTTCATGTCTTCCCGTGGATGTTGTAAGAGGCGACTAAGGGAATAAGGGCAATGGGCTTGCAACCTGTCACTAATACACTAGTAAACTTCTTGGCCTGATTGTGAAAAATGTGGTTACAGAATTATCAACAAGTATTTTTAGAGTAGTAGGTATTTCTGTAGCTCCGCCTACCCCACTCTGGGAATGAAGGCGTGATTTTATGTATGTATGTACATATGTATGACAGGAAATTTAAATAATATGAAAATCTGTTCTTTTTTAGTGTTACCAAAAAAATGTACCTACTATCGAATGTGGTAAACGTTTTTTAAATAATAATAATGCAGTAAATAAAAAACTAGTTTCTTGAAAAATGTAACTGAATTTTTCATATAATTATTTTTATTCAACCTGGCAAATAACGTAGTGCTGGACAACTGCTATTTTGCAGCCATATTGACTCCGTGTGGCTAAAGGCACATACTTGAGAAGATACATTTCTGGTAATTCAAATGGGCAATTATTTTGGCATCTAGTATTCCAGTCCACAGGTTTACTTTAAATTGGTACTGTGACAGATCTTCTCATTTAATGACAGTTTTCTAATGCATAATTTATAAACCTTGAAATAAAACCTTGTTCATAAAATTTGGATCTTCCCTGATTCTGTAGGTAATCACAGTGTAACAACGCTTAAACATGTTGTATGTGGTACAGATTTGGAATAGTATGGAAGATATATTCGTTACAAAGTAAAATCCCATTGGCAACAGATTTTGCCACCCCTATGTTTAATGTTACGTATGTAAGTTTATTTTAACATACGCATCCGAGGCATGGTCGCTCAAAAAGCAAAATCTGCACAAAATTCAAGTAGCACAAAGAGCTATGGAGCGCGCCATGCTAGGAATCTCTCTAATGGACCGCATACCTAATATCGAAATTCGCTGGAGAACCAAGGTCGAAGATGTCGGTAAGCGGATCATGAGACTGAAGTGGCAATGGGCGGGACACCTGGCTAGGAGGGAACACGGTCGGTGGACCAAGGCGGTGACCAAGTGGTGGCCAAGACAGGGTCAGTGGGCAGACCACCAGCCCGCTGGTCGGATGACGTCGTCAGATCGGCGGGCAGACAATGGATTCGTGCAGCACAGGATCGTGGTGAGTGGCGCGACAAAAGGGAGGCCTATACCCAGCAGTGGGAAGATACGGGCTGATTTGATTGATTTGATTGATGTAAGTAGAGTCGTTTAGAATCTCTTGCAAAGAACATGTTCACTCTTTATCACAATCAGCACTAGGTCTTCCTGATCCACCATGATTACCAGGCAAAATGCCTTGTAAGTAAGAGGTTAACATTTTTAAATACTCAATGATCATGATACAATCTAGCTGCAGCATTAGAGTTATCCCGGCATTGCGAGTCCATTTAAATCATAATAAAATTCACTAGGCAGAACACAGGTCCAGGATGCACAAAGCTAAGTTTATTAGTCAAGTCAAAATCCAAATCGCAAGGCAAACGTGATTCTAGGATTTACCCAAAACAAATTTCATTAGTCTGATGAAATCAATCACTAGGCAAAACACAGTCCAAAATAGCAAAGCCAGTCCATCGCTTTAGTTCGAATTTTAAATTGAGTTCTAATTTCAAATAAAAGATATCATTATTTCATAATCTACTGCATAAATAAGTAAACTGTAGCGTTTAAAAAAATTAAACAATGAATTTGCAATTTTTTATATTATTTTCCAGGTTGGTTTAGTACTTAAATATTTTATTTCAATAAAATTTGATCAAAACTTCTCTTAATTAAATCCTCACTTAATTATTTTACTGCTATATCATTATGATTTAACAAACAACTTTAACACATTCACTCATATTTGTTATATTTTATAATTCTTAAATAATAGTATACATAGGTGTTCAGTTATGATAAACTATTTGCAATGCCCTAGTAGGGTCCATGTATGTACCGTCAGCAACACACTTAACTGACCAATTGTGAGTCTTGTTACCTTACAATTAGGTTCACTAGTGGTCAGTTAACAGTGTTGCTGTTTGTACTATCAGCACAAAAACATTGTACATACCATGATAGCTTAACTTCTGTATACCTAGTCAAAAGTTAAAGTTCAAAGGTAAAGCCAGTAATTCAGAAAAACAACCATCGCAAGACAGCAGGCTTCCCTGAGGATCTTTACAATGATCAGTTTTGTGTTCGCTGCTTATGTTCAAAATTTATTAGTTTTAAAAAACTTTTACCATAAAATTACTTACACATACTCGCTCCTGCTCTGGAAGAGATCGGGGTCTCTGTACAACTCAGCTTTGGTTATGATTCGTTTCTCCCGCTCAGGTTCTACATACTCCTCGTCACTCTCCTTGCCCTCTTTCTCCAGAGGCTCTGTGCTGCGTGACAGGCCCTCAGAACACTCAGGCCCACAGTCAGTGTGGCTGTCATCATGCTCAGCTTCCGATTTTCGGTATTCAAAAGTCTTTATTCCTGATTCAGTGGTCAAACTATCATCATATTCATGTGTCAAAGAAGCTATCCGAAAGTTGTCAGTATCATAAAATATAGAGCTCTGAAATAAATTGTAATACGGATAATAGTCCTGGGAGCTCTGCGGCGGTTTTTCCCTAAAGTTTTCCATGCTTGTTTACATAAGAAATGGTAATTTATACTTGAAAATATCTCGCGAAAGTTTTTTGGGTTTAGGTGTTCATTATAGAAAAGTTGAAACGATTTGCCATAGAAACACTACTTTTAAATAGATAGGGTAAGCATATTATTTCTTTTACGGTAAGTTTAGTGGAGTTGTTTCGTTATTTTGATTTTCATTCAATATTTATTTGAGCTGCGACGTACGACAACAGTCGCAGAAAAATCAGAAAAACACGGAACGGAACATCGACAGGTGTCATGTCACAGTGACGGTAGGACCCGATGTTACTAGAGTAAAAGTATACATTCCACAGCGTTTTTCGGAAGAGTTCGAGCAGTAGTAGGGGAGCCCGAAGGGCTAAATGTGGATTTACTCGAGCGTCGTGGGGAGCTATTAGATTTTGAAGATTAGATGGTAGACAGATCAAAACGTATATGATGCATATCTTTTCAGCGGTGGGTGAAGCGCCTACAATTTTTCAGAAATGTTAAAAAATATAGTCTTACGGAAATACTCGAGCTTGCCAGATATTGATAGTACATAACTCCCACGTGTCTCTCATAACGGAGGTATGTTAATCTGCCAGTTTGCACGATGGGGGTAAGTTTTTGCTGCCAATTGTACTTTTTTATTAACCAGTCATAATCTGTTTATACATTCATACCCGGGACCCATAGAAGACATCTACAACCTTACTCAAGATGCAGCTAATTGGCTAAGAAAGCTGAATGTTGACTTATAATAATTATCTATGTATTCGCCTTTTCTACAAATCGCCATACGATTAAATAAATTAATTTGCTTATCGAGGCCGAACTAACGAATCCAAACTAGGTCGGTCCTA
The DNA here is from genome assembly GCA_949316455.1 of Acleris holmiana. Taxonomy (NCBI): domain Eukaryota; kingdom Metazoa; phylum Arthropoda; class Insecta; order Lepidoptera; family Tortricidae; genus Acleris; species Acleris holmiana. Next base: position 7,768,888 of record OX438788.1, read on the forward strand.
TACTCACCTTCCGACTCCATCGTGAGATTAGCTTTTAGACGTCATAATATTTAATTGTTGTTGGATTTACATATGTATTCCAAATTGTTACCCATTCCAATAACCGTTACTGGTTCAAAATTGCTTTGTGAGATGTGAGACCCAATCATAGACGTAACGTTAAGACAAAGTAGGTCCAAATATGCCTGGTAGTATCGGGACGGTACGAGACAGTGAGAGATAGTGAAAAATTGAGAAGCAAAGAGAGCCGCGGAGTGGGAAATACTTATTTCTCAGCAGCTGCTCGCACCACACTTTATTGGTGATTTTTACTACTTCGGCTTGAGGGAATCGGAAGATTTTATTATTCGCGTGATACTTGAATGATTTCCTTCAAAATATAAAAAAAAATAACCGTGCTCGAGAATCAGGTGACTTCTTTTGCAACTTTGTGACTCTCCTATTTTCTTCACGTCACGCGCAAATAGTCATATTATTGTAATGCACCCTTTTCTGTTTGTAATTACCTCACCTAGCCTCAATCTGACGCGATCATTTTTTTCTAATAATCGTTTTTTTACTATTCTGATCGGTAACCCTAGACACGGGACCATATATAGAAGTCTTGCATTTGGTGGAGCTACTCAACAGGGTGCAAGGAAACCCTCGTATGATAATCTGCCGCGCTAGAGTAAATCCCGAAATCCCCTCTTGGGCTCCCCTACTATAGGTAGATATGCGCAAGACTATTGATTGCAGGAATTTTTACATGTGGCAGCATTTAAAGACTTTTAGGTATTTTATCCCAGAAGGAAAGGCAAAGGACATAGATACATAAAGCCTAGTCATAGTTTTCATTGTTTATAATCCAATTTGAAGTAAGTTCGAACCAAAGTCTTTGTAGATTTTTCGTATTCCAATTTGAAGTAAGGCCGGAGCCAAGTCTTTGTAGATTTTTCATATTCCAATTTGGATTGCGGAAGCCAAGTCTTTATATCCCTTTTCTTGGCAAAATAAAAAAAAAACGTGAGTTCAAACCTCTTCAGAATTTAAAACAGCATAAAAAAATATTAACAAAAAAATATTAAAAAGTGAATGTTATGGTATGTATCTTATAAGATACATCGTCAAGAAAAGGGATATACTTAAATCTTGAGTTCTAAGGCCGTAGCCATATATACAAGCAAAGTCTTAAAAAATAAAAGTTAAGTTGGTAAAAACTTGTCTTGAAAAGTCCGAGGAAAGCGTAAAATATAAATCTTAGTCCAAAAAGGGCAAATATCATTAATAGTATCATAAATATAGTCGAATACCTACAGTGCGGGATGTTTTAGGTCTACCATAAACGGTTAGTCGGCGGATAATGAGAGCCCTGAAGCCCGTTTCACGAAGCTACAAGTTACAAATTACAAGTGGAAGTCTCTTTCTAACTCCTTCTGCTAGAAAGAGAGTTCCGTTACTTTTTTATTGGCGGGAGCCGGGGGAGATTGTTGCAACTTGCAAAGGCGAGGTAAAATATGCGGCGTACTGTTTATGACCAACAATTTGGAAAACTTAAGGCGGCAAGTTAAATTTATTATTTTACCTCGAAGTATTCGCATTGCTGTGTTGGATCAGAAATGAGACAAACCGTTGAAATGGCTAGCAGAGGCATTCCGTCTTAGTCCTCAGGGTTGCGAGGGCAAGTGTGATAACGAAACGAAAGCCATCCGAGCGCTATAAAGAAGCTGGAAGTACGGTCGGTGGTACTTTAGTGCTTTGTCACTCTAACGTTATGTTTGAACTACTCGTGTAGGTTCACTTTGTCCACATTCCCATTTCGTTCACATTCTTACTTCGTCCACAATCCCACTTCGTCAACATTCCCATGTCCTTTTCCCACTTCGTCCACATTCCCATTTCGTCCACATTCCCAACTCGTCTGCATTCCCATTTCGTCCACATTCCCAAGACGCCCACATTTCCCAGTCGTCCAAGTACCCACATTAAATAAAATACAACCAAAATGCCCTCCGGAACCATTGGTCTACTTTCCCGATCCGTCCACTTGTGCAAACCGTCTACTTTCCCGATCCGTCCACTTGTACAAACCGTCTACTTTCCCGGTCCACATGAGCAAAAAGGCGAAACTTTTACATGAGGCGGGGTGATCCCTCCCTAGAAATTTTAACACAAATATCTGCTCTAACCGGGATTTGAACCCAGGACCGCTAACTTCAATGACAGGGTACTAATGTTAACGTTGTTGCAGTCTGTACTAGACTTATAATCTTTTTTTAATTTTGGACCCAAATGTAATTTTTTTTTTTTTTTTTTTTTTTTTGACAGAGGGATGAGGAGAAGCAAGTAAACAGTTAGGGAAAGTGGACCGTTTGGTAAGTATACAGATCAGGAAAATGGACTGATCAGGAAGTAGACGGATAAGGAAAAGCAAGTGGGCCTATCGGGAAAGTAGACGGTTTGCAAAAGTGGACCGATCGGGAAAGTAGACCGATGGTTCCAGAGGGCCAAAATGATTATTTTTAAAAGTTTGCTTCAATTGCAAAGCCCATTCCTTATATTCCCATTAACATAATGAAAGTATGAATAAGTAATAAAATTAATAAGTTCATGTCAATATATTAATTTTAGGCGCATTTTTTTGCTGACTTCTTGTTTAAGCCATCATAAATGTCTCGCATCATCCCACCATCAGACCAGCTGTATAGTACGATATGGACGAAATGGGAATGTTGACTAAGTGGGAATGTGGGCGAAGTGGGAATGTGGACGAAGTGGGAATGTGAACGACACGGGAATATGGACAATATGGGAATGTAGACAACATAGCAAGTGGACGAACTGGGAATTGATTGTGGACAAAATGGGGTTGCTGACGAACTAGGAAGTTGACAAGATGGGAATGTGGACGAACTGAACCTAAACGCGTTCCAGGGCCTTTATTCAACTCGATAAAAGAGTTTTGAACTCGGCCTCCATTAGTGTCAACTGAATAAGAGGGTTTACAGAAAATGTTTGACGACAGAAATAGTATCAAATTAAGGTTACTTCCAATTGATAAATTCATGTTAAATTTCTGCGATCTTGGATAGAATGACAAACAAAAACACTTACTAAAATATCATTTTTATTAACAGCAAATACCTTGAGTCACCAGCCAAAACGGGCAAAATTGATATTTTATTATACTTAATAATTAAAGCACTTGTTATGTAGTAGGTACATAATTTAAAGGTTTAGCTACACTTAATGGCTTTGTTTTTGCTTTATAAAACCACTATATTCTGAATGTTCGTACGCATGCATAGGGTGGAGCGACGACGACGACGAAACATCTCAGCGTTAGCGGGGACGCGCGGAGCGGGGGAGTGGGGGAGGGGGGGGGGGAGTCCCGCCTCCCCGCCGCAGTCCCCCGCGGGACGGTCAGAATCGAACTTGTCGCAGTATCGTTCCTTATGAGATGAAACTATATGCAACCTCACAGAAAAAAAAAAAAATTGGTGCCATTGTTTTTAAGATTTTAAAATCTCAATAGACCTCATATGAGGCGAGATATTTCACTTTGTTCCGAGAGGGTTGACAAAAACAATTTTTTTTTTGTGGTTGCCGGGTTAGAATAGTGCCACTCCACGTCTTCCCGTGGATGTCGTAAGAGGCGACCAAGGGAATTAGGGCTTCTAGTACTGTTAGGCGATTGGATTTGGTGAACGTCTTAGCCTGTTTGTGCAAAATGTGGTTACAGAATTACCATCAACTCTTTTGTAGTTCAACAACTCTAGGAATGATGGCGTGATAGTATGTATGTATGCATGCAAAAAAAATAACACCGATTTTTTTTGTCGGTGACATTGCATATATTTTCATCCCTTTTCGTTTGTGCACCAGGGACACGCTGTATAAGCAATAGATTGGTGACATTAGCCACATGGAGTAGCACGGAAGAGCACTCCTGCTCCCACAAATATAATGCCCTCACTTCATGAGGCCCACCATACTAGACACTGGGACAGTTGGAATTTCAATCTACCATCATAGAAATAAAGTTCAGTTACATTTACCCTTAGATGCCATTACCAAAGGACCTTGCTGCAAATGTATGAAAAAAATGTTTGCTATAATACATTATACCTACAGGTTTGGACTTTATTACTAAAATTGTATATGGGCGTAAGCAACACAAATGGTTAATTTCAGCATTATTTGATTTAATAAGATAGTTAATATGAACTGTGATGTACTCGTAAAATAATCAGTGTAATCTCGTCAATATGACCTATTTGTTTGCACTTAAACTAATGTCAATCTTGTTGACGTGAGCGTAACATATTTTTTTTTTTTAGAAGCTAGTAATTTGTGGTGCTTATGCCCTATTACAATTTTAATTATAAAATTTGAATAAGTGAAATCTTACATTACACCAGAATTTCAGTAAATTCGATTGAAAACCATTGTCTCATGCATTCGCTGTGCGGTCCTTTGATACAAATAAAAATTAACTTAATGGAGCTTCTTGCCAGCAACTATTGCTATCCTACACTTACTTAGTAAGTTAGAGCAAGATGGGGTATAGTTGCCCAGCCACAAATAGCAGCAAAACATGGCGCGTTTAGAAGCCCCTTTATGGTCATTAAAATATAGTTTTAAACTAAATTTCTTTGATTATGTCACTCCTATGGCACACAAAGGCACACAGTCTTCTAATGCTATCACTTGGTCTTGTCCAAAGTGTCCAACCAGGCGTTAAAACGTCGCATCACAGCACTTTCTTCAGCGTGCAACTCCAGCTTCCTGGACTCCAGTTGTAACCGTCTCGCATCTAGCTTCAACCGCTCCGTCTCTCGCTCGTGGAGGTTCTGCTCCCGCTCCAGCTCGCGCTCGTGGTGGTTGCGAAGTTTCAGTTCCTCGAGACTCAGTCGGTGGTGCTCGAGAGTTATGAAGGCGTTTGGTTGTTGGCAGCAGCGGGGGCGGCGCGGAGGGCGGGGGGGGCGAGGGGGGCGAGGGGGGCGCGCGGGGGGGCGCGCGGGGGGGGGTCCCTCAACAGGGGGTCTAGCTGGAACTGACGATGACCTATTGGAGGCTGACTGAGTTGGTGTAGGTGTTGTTTGGCGCGATTGCGATTTGGACGACAATGGGTCTGTAAAAAGCAAATTATCGATTGGTTCCTGATTCGTCATATTCCAAATTGGTCTTCTTCCTAACTCGTCATACCATGTACATTTGCCTGCACAAATTTATTATAGAAATCCTCTGTGGTAAATGTTGTGATTATTCCATTATTTGCCAATTCTTTTGGACTCCGCCTTAAGTAATAATACTTGGGTCATGCACAGATTTAGGTTACCGTCTTTCCTGTGGAGACACCGAAAGTTAAAGTTCTCGAGGCCTAATTTTCTGGCTAAGCCGCCGTCACAAAAACGCCGTCAGGACTGCTTTAGACCTATCATATAAATCATAACTTATATGCACACAGGCTCTTAACTATTGACCACAGGAGAGACAACTTTTGTTTTTAAGAGTGTGTATGACCCACTTATTATTCCTGTAAGCACGTGTTCGTGATTTAGTTGTCGAGTTTGGAAGAGGACCCATTTAGAATATGACGAATCAGGAACAAATCAAATTATCAGGATGTTTCATCAAAAAAGCTTGATAGTATCCACCTTGACGACACGACGGCCTAGTTGGGAGTGACCCTGCCTCCGAAGCCAGCGGTGCTGGGTTCAAATCCCGGTAAGGGCATATATCTGAGGGATGAGCGCGAATACTTGTTCCTGAGTCTTGGATGTTTTCTATGTATTTAAGTATGTATTCTACAGCTTAGTTTGGGACTAGGTCAATGAGATTGTCCCTGGTATTTATCTAATATATCAAATTCTCGTGTCACAATGTTCGTTCCCATACTCCGGCTCGACCGATTCTTATGAAATTTTGTGTGCATATCGGGTAGGTCTGAGAATCGGCCAACATCTATTTTTAATAACCCTAAGTGACATGAAAGAAAAAAAAATTGCAACGGGCGAAGCCGCTGGCGGGTCGCTTGTTTATTTATTATTTACTTTAACATTGACGAATAAGCTGTCTTGAAAAGAACAAAGGATACTTGCTTTTCGCAGCGGCTTTTGACAATGAATAATTTAATTTATGTATCAGAAAAACAAACCTTCCACTAAAGTATTATCTATAACGTAGTAAGTAGTTATGTCCTCATTATTTCCGGTTTCTTTCACCGGAACTGGAGTCTTTGTAGCAGCTGGTTTTTGCGGCTCAACGGTCTAAAAGGTGAAAAAAAAAATACAACTTTGGGTACATACAAATGGAACAACTATATACAACTTCAGATGAGATTGAATAATTTTATGTTGTATTGGACCCAAAAGTGGGACCATACTTAAGGGACGTTAACCATACAAACGAAGGCGAAAAAGGTTACGTTGGGCGACGAAAAGTATCCTTACAATTGTATGGCTTATTTTCTTCGCACAACGGAAAAGTTTCATAGCAAAAACGCGAGAGTTAGCGTGACCAACTTTTTGGTGCTTACCCACAATTTGTGAAAAAAAATAGCACCTTTTGAAATTTTCAAAAGAGGCCTCACAGTCATACGTTACCTTGGATGAAATATGGTTAAAATCTGCTTCATGTCAAAATTTCAAAAGGTGCAATTTTTTTGATGCCGAGTATAGTTTCAATGACGTTTCCCCACTCTGGATCTTTACAAGGAGGCTGAAGTTTTAAGCGTACGGAAACTATTCTTGCTGCGAGCTATAATTTTCACTCATAAGAATATTCTACATCTGCCATCCTATCCAGATTTGTTGAAGGGAAGGGTTTTTAAAGTTCCCATTCCAACTGTAAAAACTGCATTCGCCAAACGTTTCAAAGTATATATCCTTCCTCATATTTATAACAATTTTGTAAAAGTATTTGACATGAAACTTTGCCGAGCTGTTGTGGCTAAATTGCGAATACGGGAGCTCTTTGTGTCCAGAGGGCTTATTGTCTAACGCACTCGCAATCACGATCGTTTTCATTTTGAAAACCGAACGCTCGTCTGCATACAATATGAAAACAATTGCTCCATTTTGAAGCCGGTTGCGATTGCGAGTGCGTTAGACAATAGCCCCTCTGGTCTTATGATCAGGTTGAAGCAGTACTGAGAGAGATACCACTCGTATTTCCGTCCCGTTACTTACTCCACATTCACTCACACTCACACATTAACACAAACACACTACAAATTATTTGATTATTTTTCGGGATCTTAATAACCCCCTTAACCTTTAAAATAAAATTAGGATAATTTTTGCCTAGTGTAAATATCTTTTCTTATCGAATTCAATATAATTGTTTATTATTTCCTGTCTTAGCTATAGCCGCATGTGCTTTTGAAATTCACATGTATGTACCGATCTCCACGATACAGGCTACGCCTAGTGTGGAGGTCGCTGTTTGTAATTTAAATGTAACTCCTTCTTTGGCAAATACATAATCTAAAAAAAAAAAAAACTAATGTACCACGACGGCACGCCCCGCGAGTCATTGACGTCGCATAATTGCGTCAATGTATGAACCATTAAATGATGGGACGTGCCGTCGCGGATTGAAAACATCATAGTTCATGACGTTGATGACATTATTTCCTATATATAATTATATATTTAAAGCTTTTGAATGTGCTTCGTCATAGTCCAACTATCTTAATAGAGATTATCTTGATTTGATACTTTTTGAATGCAAATGCTAGACTTGTCACTAATAATCAGTGATCGGAATAGGTAGTGCAATTTCGGGTGCAAACATTATACTTAATGTGGATAAGACCTCAGATTCCGGGACTCGTATTATTTCACAGAATATTTTCTTGATGACCTTAATTAAAATTAAATGGGAACATGCGAAAAATCTAAAAAAAATATGTTATTGTAAATATTTTTTTACTTTTTGTCATTGCAAGTGTCTACATATTTCGTCAATGCGATATTCTATGCTACCAAAATAATCGTTAAAATCATATTTTAATAACATTTCTGAATTAAACACCAACTTTAATACTTTGCAAATGTAATCCCGGGGTTACAAGCTATATCCATACTAAACTTACGCACCGAAGTCTCGCGAAATTGCACTACCTATTCCGATCACTGATAATAATACTAAAATTGATATATGTTATAAGAGAAATAGAGGAGTTCCCTCGATTTCTCTAAGATCCCATTCAAGGACCGGAAAACCGCTTTATTCGTTAAGCGCCTTCGATTCAAAAGCCTATCACTGGGCTACCCGTACAACGGATAGCCCTATCGATTGTGTTGCCGTATCGATATGGCTACCTTTTCGAATGAGGTTACCGTTTCCATTGCGCTTGTTGTCCGATAGGGCGTTTGCAGCTGGAAGAAACAGCGTATCAATAGGGTTGGGTTAATCCTATTGATTGCTGTCTCTTAGGCCCGCTTGCATCTAAATGTCGCCACGTGCGCCTACCGACCGCTTACCGTTGTATTGTTAGGTTGTGCAATAATAAGTTGTAGGAATTGGACGCAGAGATTGAAATATCTTGACATCTATCTAAACCCCTTTAAAAGCGGCAAGCGTATTAAGGGTTTTTGATACCGGTAAGACTGCCAGCGGAAAGCCAAATCCATCGTATCAATGGATAAGCCTTTAATTGCGGCTAGCCAACGATACGCTTGCCGCACTGATGGGGTTTTTAACACCAACCCGATCGAAAGCGTATTTAACGGAAACCGGTTCCGGTCCCTGATCCCATCCTCAGAGAAAGTGTACCCATAAAACAAAAACAATAATTTGAAATCGTTCCAGCTGTCATTGAGTAATCGCGGAACATACAGAAAAAATTCCCGACAAATTGAGAGCTTCCTCCTGTTTTAAAAATCGGTTAAAAAGATGAAGAGGAGACTGCTGAGAAGCGCCGCAAGAAACTCAACGGTCAGTATTTTTTTATATATTTCTTATTTAACAATGATAGTATTTAACCTAGCATTATACAAGACCTCTATTCTACTGCGTTATAACGATACCGCATTTGACGTGTTTTAGAATCGTTTATGTCACAGTCGCCATTATTGTAAATGACAAAAGAGTTATCAAAACGTTGAAAATACGGAAACAGGGCCTCTATTCAACTGCGTCATAACGATATAGTGTTTGACGTGTTTGAGAATTAGGAACGTTAATGTCACAGTCGCCATTATTATAAATGACATAAACATAAGAGTTATGAAAACGTTGACAATACGGAAACACGTCAAATACGATATCGTTGATACTGTGTAGAATCCCAGCCCTGGTCAAAAACGATATCGTTATTACCTTGTAGAGGATAACTCGTTCAGATCGTTCAGTATGGGAAAGTCAGAAACTATAATTGACATACGAAGATCACATAAACACACTTAAACGAGTTCCATGTTGTATTGTAATAAAATGGTTATAATTTTTAAACACCTACAAAGTTTAATTAAAGGATACGAGTAACAATGCATTTTATTCATTTTAGATATCATGTTTCATAGTAACATTTACTGCTTAAGACCTACACAATCAATATCTAAATAGAAATAATGTACGTTTTATTTTTCAAAACTACCGGGTTCGATTCCCGAACTGAGTACTCGTTTTTTTTATAAATCTATGAATGCAGTTTTTCTTGCCACTAAAATCGATGACATGGTTCCTAAGAACAGATCTTCGTATGTATTAAGTTGGGTACGAATCTGAGCGGCTCAGCCCGAGGCATGCTCGCCCCGCGCGGCGAGCTGCTCGCGACCCAAATTGTTGCACATAAACACGCGCGGGTGAGGCAGCGTGCTCGCCGCAAGCCGACATTTCAAAATGGCGTCAGACACGATGACAGCCGCGGAAGCGTTTATCATAATTCACCGAATTATTAACAAAAAGAAGAAATTGCCTCGGTGGTGGAACGGCTCAGCAAATTTATCACATTTGCAGGCGCCTCGCCCACAGACAAGTTACAACTTGTCGTTCTGCCCGCGGCACACTCGGATACACGTCCAAATTACGCAAGGCACGCACACCGAGGCGCCTTTGAGCACGGTCAAAAGCCCCGACTCTCGACGGATCGCCGCGCGCCCTTCGCCCGCTGTTCGCGCACAGCGCGTGAGCGCGTACGATTTTGAGCAAAATAGGTGAGACGTGCATGCCTAAACCCGAGGCTGCTCTAATTCGTACCCACCTTTATAGTTTCAGACTTTCCCATACTGTCCGATCTAAATGAGCCACCCTGTATCAGGGACCGGAACCGGTTTCCGTTAAATACGCTTTTGATCGGGTTATTCGATAGGGTTGAATTCAAAAACCCCAGTGCGGCAAGCGTATCGTTGGCTAGCCGCAATTAAAGGCTTATCCATTGATACGATGGATTTGGCTTTCCGCTGGCAGTCTTACCGGTATCATAAACCCTTAATACGCTCGCCGCTGTTAAAGGGGTTTTGATAGATGTCAAGATATTTCAATCTCTGCGTCCAATTCCTACAACTTATTATTGCACAACCTAACAATACAACGGTAAGCGGTCGGTAGGCGCACGTGGCGACATTTAGATGCAAGCGGGCCTAAGAGACAGCAATCAATAGGATTAACCCAACCCTATTGATACGCTGTTTCTTCCAGCTGCAAACACCCTATCGGACAACAAGCGCAATGGAAACGGTAACCTTATTCGAAAAGGTAGCCATATCGATACGGCAACACAATGCTAGGCCCAGTGATAGGCTTTTGAATGGAAGGCGCTTACCGAATAAAGCGGTTTTCCGGTCCTGGCCCTGTATAACAATGAATATTAAATAAAAATATCATGCAGGAAAACGTTTCAAAACTTATAATATTCAGAAGAGCGTATAAATTGTACTGTTCTTCTATGAACATTACTTACTGCATGTTTCAGCTTTTTCCCTTTGATTTCCAAGGGAACATTAGCCACGCTACGAACAGCCATCAACCTCTTTTCCAAAGGTTTAAGGACTAACATACTTTTAGGATCACATTTTATTGTCCAAGCCTTCCTCTTCGTTTTAGCCTTCCAGTCTGCCCAAACCTAAAACAGTTAAACAAAAGAAGACTTGCAAAATATTTTCCATATTTAACCTTTTTCAACGCTATGTTAAATACAAAACGACACGTTGACCTAGTTGGGAGTTACCCTGCCTCCGAAGCCATAGGTCCTGGGTTCAAATCCCGGTAAGGCAGATATTTGTGTGATGAGCGCGAATATTTGTTCCTGAGTCTTGGATGTTTTCTATATAATATATTTAAGTATGTATTTCTCTATTTACGTATGTTTATCGTTGTCTAGTACCCATAGTACAAACCTAGAGCTTAGTTTGGGACTAGGTCAATTTGTGTGAGATTGTGTCCTGATATTTATTTTTATTTTAAAACCTGAGCGCATGTCAACTTTGCCTCATAGATACTCAGGTCTATTTTGCGCTGTCAATCATGACTTCATGACGGAAATATCCGTCAATGGCGTTAAAAAGGTAAAATAAAAACGACCAAGTGCGAGTCGGACTCGCGCACGAAGGGTTTCGTACCACTATCTATACAAATACGGTGTCTGTAGGTATTAAGATCGAGCAAAAAACGGCAAAAAATTGTTTGCTGTATGAGAGCCCCCTTATATATTTATTTTATTTTATTTTATTTGGTTATTGATATGATCTCATTATTGAAATAAATGATTATGATTACAATAAACAACTAATTTTCATTTAACCACGTAAGGCCACGCGCACAAATAAAGTGTTATTTTCTCTGTTTTAGTGACAGACAATTAAATGTGATAATTGACTCTATTGCATCCGTAATTGGTTCATATTCCATTGGCGAAAAAATAGGCATTGAGCATTTTTGAGGCACGCACGGCTCACCTATTTCGCTCAAATTCGTACGCGCTCGCAAGCGGCGCGCGGCGAGCCGACGAGAGTCAGTCTTTTGCCCGTGCTCAAAAGCGCCTCGGTGTGCGTGCCTTGCGTAATTTGGATGTGTATCCGAGCGTGCCGCGGGCAGAACGACAAGTTCTAATTTGTCTGTGGGCAAGGAACGTACAAATTTGAAAAAGATGCAGAGCCGTTCCACCACCGAGGCGTTTTCTTCTCTTTGTCAATAATTCGGTGAATTATGATAAACGCAGCCGCGGCTGTCATCGTGTCCGGCGCTATTTTGAAATGTCGGCTCGTGGGGACTACGCTGCCTCACCCGCGCATGTTTATGTGTAACAATTTGTCTCGCATGCAGCTCGCCGCGTGGGGCGAACATGCGTCAGAGCCGCTCAGATTCGTACCCACCTATGTGTACATACCTTTTTCCACCGTTCACAAGGTTTCTTCACGTCGTTTCGATTCAATTGGGCTGCCAATTCAGACCACTTCACTTCTGCCTCGCGCCGGCCCACTGCTCCTGTCCTAGGCCTGCCGATGTCTCCATGCCTATAACAAAACCAAGGCCCTTCAATAGCTTATAGAGAACATGCATGAAAAGCAGAATTGAGGTTCATTGATACGATTTAGGATTTTTATTTATTCTAAATTTTCTTTGTTATTGTACTAAATAACTACACTTGAGTCTAACAAAAATTAGCGCTTTAAAGCTTAATATTTCATAAACCAATTACTTAATCGAAAAACAGAATGCCAAAGCATGAATGCAAATTAGTCACTAGCAGCTTTCTAGTTGGTACTAGAAAGCTGTAATTTGTTACAGCTTTCTAGTACCAAAGGTCTCTGTGCTGGGCTGCAGACGGACGGATAGACATGGTGAAACTATAAGGGTTCCTAGTTTGACCACAGAACCCTAAAAACCAAGTCCTTTATTATAAAATAATTTGTACTTGTGTCCTGAAACCTACTGCCACTTGATTTAAGTATTGTTACCATTTTTCGTTAGGACAAGTTGATTTTAGTGGTAAATATTATGTACTTTATAAAGTACACTTGGTTTTTCCGGATGAGTTTATTTGCGTAGTGTCAGGACTAAGTGAGCGTCCATTTCATTCTTTATATATGATGCGGGGATCCAGGACGATATACATATAAAACTATTCAGTGAACAACAACATTTTTTTCAATTAAAAAAAAAACGTTTTTGCCTATCCTTGAGTTGCAGTAATTGAGGATTATTCAAATATTTCCCCCCAATGGAAAGAAATAGGGAGAGTAGCGGGAAACTATTTTTAAGAAGTAGCTAACAATATGATTATTTATTTATTTATGTAAGATTGTTTGTCGGTGGTAATCTGTGGAAAATTGCTGCTTAAAAATGTTTTGTTTTTTGGATATTTTTAGTTCCTATTAATTTTAAAAACATACCTTTCCATAAACTTTAACATTGTAATGTACTGTTGATACTGGGTGCGTTCAAAGCGCTGGCGATGAGAAAAACCTAGAAATAAAAATTACAATTATGAATAGTAAAATTTACTTAGTGTGTGTAGTGTTATAACTTATAGTATGTGGTGTTCAATAAAGAATATTTTTATTGTATTGTATGTTATGCACACAGCTGCTGTATCACCAAAGATGGTAGCTATCTGCATAGTAATAGTACAAGCATTTTAAATTTACCAATACCAATAGAGTATACAATGCTTTGACTTCTCAATTTTGAGTTTTGTTATACATTCAGGAAATTTTAAATTTTCCAAGATGAAAAGTAGCCTATCTGTTAATCTGTGGTATAAGCTATCTCCATTCCAAATTCACGTTCAAACAGTTCAACAAAATTGCGAGGATTCAAAGGTTAAAACTAGAAAATTGACGCCAAAGATTGTGGGGCATTGATGGAGGAGAACTGGACACCTTCAAATAACAGTGGGAGCCTGCTCTAGGCTGGGACGCTTGGAATAAAGAGTAAGGGGCCTTTGACCAGCAGCAGGTCATTAAAAAAAGTAAAAGTTAAAGTCTATTCTAGCGAAAAACTGATTAATTTCGAGACCATACTATTGAATAGTTTATATTGTTAGCTTGCCATGGACCGTGAAGGCTTGACCTTCAGGAGGTCTCGTAAACTTACCGTTTTTATCTTTTTTCGCCCCTTCAACCGACATTTTTCAATCAGTGGTAAATCACAGCGACATATTATTGAGAAAATACTTCAACGATGAAAACCAAATAAAGCGAATTATCACCAAAAATTAAGAGTTAAACATTACTAAACGTAACCAGCCTGACCGAAATAAGCACGAATTTAATTACAAAATAAACTACACGAAGTAGTGTTCACAAATTCTTATATCTCGCGTTCAGCCGGCTCATTGAATTGTTGTTGTGATTGATTTTGTTTTGAGACTTGAGCACAGATTAGAAGGTATGTGGACTTGAGATTTTTTAGTACAGCCACAGAGTAAACTATAATACCATTAGCATAACAGATTATCGCAAAGCAAGTCAATTTGAGTGAATGTATATTATAAATGCTGTAAAGCGCCAAACGTGTTTAATGTGGCAGGAATTGAAACTAACAATCGGGAATAGGTGTAAGGTAAAAGTTACTATAAAATGAATTTGACTTTGATGTTTGAAAAATGTAATAAAATATTTTTCATTTTAACTTACTATTTTGATACTTATCTCATCAACTATAAAATCAAACAAAATCAAAACAGTTTTTGGGAATGTTTGTAGTTAGAGAGAACAATAGAGAGATCTCTCTCCAGGCGGGTGTTATGCCTGGGGACCGAAGTCCGTTTTGGATGAAGTTGGAAGTTGTATATAAGTCAACCGACTGAAGAAACTTCGTTAGCGCGATGTAGCGCACTGTCAGATTTAGTTGCGCTGTCTGCCGCTGGCGAGTTGTTTATTACAAGTTGTCACTAGATGTCGCTAGGTCGCCACATGTTTATAAGTTGTCCTAATAAGACTAAATCCAAAATTTCAGATTTGGGTGGACATCTACCACGTGGTAAATATTCCAAAAATATCACCATACCACACCATAACATTTCAGCCAGATGATTCATAAAAATAAAAAATGATTTCAATACTTGGAGTAAGTATGGGCTCCTTCTGGCAGGAAACAGCTTAATGCATGCCATTAGGGGATAGCTGTAGCTTTTAACTGATTCTTTCCGTACACATAACCTTTAAAATGTAACCCTGACTTGATTCTCAATTGATCCAATGTTGCAAGGAACTTGGGCAGAGTTCGCCCGGATTAGTACCATACATAATCCTTATCCTTTAGCCTACCATCAAACAGCAGTATTAACATTGTTGTGTTCCGATGCGAGGGTAGGATAACCGATAAAATTGAAATAAAAAAACATTTGTTTCAGACCATGCCATTGATCCATAAATGTGTTAGTTATACAAAATACTTAAGAAGTAAGCTTAGTACGATACCAATGCTTAAAACAAAAGACAGAAAACACCAAAACACAGAAAGTAAAATAAAATTTAAAATAAACAATAGCCAGCGCAACAGCCCAGGCTAACCTAGACCCCCCCGCACACGCAGGCGCACCCAATGCCTCTGGTAAGGACATTCCTGGCTGCTGCCAACAACGGCCATGATGCTATTAGGGCTGCAACGCACACGAGACATCAAGGAGGCGGCCCTTTTTCAAATAACGGCGTAGAAGCCTTCGGTATACGCCTCCGCAAACATACCGGATGCACTATAATATCGCGGCAGCCCCATTAGCATCCTGAAAGCGTTGTTATATTGCACTCTTAACATATTCGGGGATAAAAGGACTATCATAGAAATGTTTTTTTTTTTAATCCTTTAGGTTGGAATTTCCAGAACCATATAGGGATCGTCTTCGTAAGATTGCAAATGTCTATTTCAGAGTCCACTTACTAACATGTTCGAATGGTTAAGTCGTATAAGAATAAAGTTCACCTCTTTTTTTACTAACCTGAATCTACTAAAGCGAGTCGTGAGTTTTTTTACTAACTTTGTCATTTTGTCATTCCTTTATTGCGGGGCACATTAAAACAAACGAAGTGCCAAAGATAAATACCTACAAAAATACTGTTAGGAAAATCCAATTTTTCGCTAGGTTGCTTTCCCAACGAATAGAAGAAATATAGTGTGTACTACTTACAAAAGAGGGCGCTAGTACGATTATCCCGTTATCAATAAAATATATGTCTCGATGCACTAAATACCAAAACGACTTCTCTGTATAATCTGTGATGAAAACAAAAAAATGAGATCATAAAATCAATAATTATTATTTATAAAGTACACAACTACCGACTACAACATTACGCATATTTTTACATTCAAGATTTGAAAATGAATTAATTGCACAGAGCCACAGATAATCAAATATCCTGGATAAAAACGTAACCCTACAATGCATCCAGTTGTTAAAAATAATTTCAAGGCAGCGGCATCTATGAGTTCATTTCTGCTAAAACATTACCCACTCATACTTGTAATGTTTTCTCTGAAGTAAACCAAAACTAGAATTACGTGAAATTCTGTTAATAAACATCCCGCGATATTGTTTTTATACATATAAAAAATCATGCATTGTAAGGTTAAGAGGATTTTGTATTGGAATCTTGGATGCTAATCAACACAGACTACTTAAGTAAGAGCTACGTAATTAATCAATCTATCTCCTGAGCACAGATAAGAAGGGTATGTCTGACAGCTGTGGATGTGCAGTTAAACATGTTTTGTAACATATTTTGCTTACGTTTTGTTAGTTTTTTGGCGCAGCGGACACGCCTTAATACGTGTCTCAGACGTCACAAAGGCTCTACTTTCAAAACCGTAATTCAAACTTCGTCTATCGCTATTCATTTATCGACATTAATTCGCAAGAAAGAGCCGGGTGATCCGAAGTTCGAATTACTGAACTCCGAGCAGAGGCTCTACTTTGCAATCCGTAATTCGAACTTCGTCTATTGATATCCCTTTTGCTCTCGATGGGTAACTAATTTGCAAAAAGTGACAGGGCGATCTGAAGTTCGAATTACGGATTTGAAAGTAGAGCCACAGAAATGGGCAAAATGTAAGCGAATAACGATTAAAAAGATCTACTTTTAACGCAATTAACGATTAAAAATGCCGATTACTTTATCATTGTTCGAACCAGGTACTCCATCGATTATTTAATCGAGATTAATTTTGTGACGATTGATCGCTCAATCGATTAATTAGTTGATTAAAAAGTAATCGATTAATGCCCATCTCTGCCCCATTCTGATCAATTTAGTTTGACGGCAATTGCCGACATTGTCGCTCAAAAGGTTAAATCAGGTTGAACACAGCGGCTCTATTTTGAAATCCGTAATTCGAACTTCGGATCGCCGTCACTTTTTTGCAAATTAGTCGCATCGAACGCAAGTGGGATATCAATAGATGAAGTTCGAATTACGAATTTGAAAGTTTTAACAACCTCCGTTAGTCGTGTATCAGCCGCACCAATCTTTTTCGACTAATTGACTGCAAGTTTTTTTTTGATAAGGTGTTCTGAAAAAAATATCATAAGAGAGGTTTGTCATCAAAGCAAATTTAAATTTTTTTTTACTATGAACAATTTTATGCAAATGTCTAAAGGGTTTAAACGCCTCATGGTCTTTTCCACGACACAGCTAGTGCGTGACTTAAAAAACAAATGAAGATGACGTCATTCCAAGAAGCTTAGATATAATGACACTGGAGATTGCATGGCGAACAATGTTTAGAAGCGAAGAAAATAACCTTGAATGACGTTGCTTATGTTTTTTGTCCCTTCCCCAAAAACTCAAGATCACGCTAAAGAAAGGGACAAAAAAACAAGCGACGTCACTCACGGTCGCTTTTCTCCGCTTCAAAACGTTGTTTGCCGTGCAATCTCCAGTGTCATTATATCTAAGCCACCGCACAACCGCAGCTTAAGCTTCTTGCATCATTCTGACCTCCAGTCCAAATCGGGCGTGGCAAACTGGCAAACACCGATAATGTTAACCCTTTAGCGTACGTATATTTTTATAATAATAAATCGCAAACTTTGGCAATACGCACGGTACAGATTTTTTTAATGATTTTTTACAAAGATAAAGCTTTTTTCGTTCTCATACTTTACGAGTTACAGGACGGCGTTCTATTTGCCGCTGTCCGTCTACGACACATAAAAACCAAGCATTGCATTGAATTTGTAGGTAATTTCATTAATTTACTATGGAAGTTCTAACCGCCTAAATTAAAGTCTGGAAAACGAAAGCGTGACAGAAAGCGCGGCAATACAAAAAATATACATGTGGTATTACTTAATTATAGTAGGGAAAAAAGCGTGACCTGGACATAAAAGTATCAAAATATTTTTTTTCGACTATAATTAAGTGTATATTTTTTGAATTGCCGCGCTTTCTCAGGTCACGCTTTCGTTTGCCAGACTCTATCTCTGAAATAGGAGTGTTATGATTATCAGAATATAACGAGCAAGAATAAGAGCGAAAAAGAATTATTTATACCTTTTTGTTTAATTATCGGAACAGCAAAATACCTCAAATCATGTCGAAAATCTATCATTTATTAATAGATGGAGTGAATTTTATTACTTATATCTTTGTTATTGGATTAGTAGGTTTATAATTTCGGTTCTTAATACTTTAAAAAAATCTGTGCTTTTTGTTAATAAATTAACCCTCTGCGACTGACGTGACGTCTATCAGACACCGCCAAAAAAAAATCGCTTTATAGCGTGAAATAGGTCTGTATCGCTCAGAAACCTCTCCTAAAGACTCTGGGCATTATAAACTAACCTATGTTAAAAACTCCAGATTTTTATACCTTGTTCAAGTTAATGTCATTTTTTTTATTTAGAAGCCCATATACATGCTTATTATAAATTCCACATGAAAATTAAATAATCATGCTATACACTTAATAAACAATACTTAGCATTGACCCATTAGTATTTTTTCTATGTTTTATCAAAAATTACGTCTGACAGAGAATGTTTCTAAAAAAGTCACCTCAGTTGCAGAGGGTTAAAATATATGAAGGCAAATATATTGCAGTTAACCACTAAAGGGTTAAAAAAACAGAGTCAATAATACTCAAAAACTTTCATTAAAACTTAGTTCTGTTGAGACAAACCTATATAAGCATGTTTTTTTAGCGGATGACTCGTGGTCACACCAGTTTGTCACCCCAGTGCTATTCGCTTTAGTCGGTTATTCGTCAGAAATAATTTTTATTCCGCAAAAGTAGGTAGGTTAGGTTCGTTAGGTATCTTAAGATGCCCGAAGGGCAAATCGCTCAGAAATAGGAGCCCTGCCATAGGCAGGGCTCCGTCGAAAGGCACTGGGGTAACAAACTGGGGTGACCACGAGTCTGCACCCGTTTTTTTTCAAAAAAATCCTGTCGTTAATTGAACTAATACTACAAAATATAAAATACACTACACTTAAGTTCTAAATAGTTATTTTTAAAAGCAAACTATTACCATTAACTATTCATAGTGTTTTTATTTGAATCAAGGCAACATTGAATGTATGTAGTTATTAATATAATAACTACGTCAACCTGGGCTGGGATTCTACATGGTAATAACGACTGACGTGTTTCCATATTGTCAACGTTTTGATAACTCATGTCATTTACTATAATGGCGACTGTGACATAAACGATTCTAAAACACGTCAAACGCGATATCGTTATAAAGTAGTAGAATAGAGGCCCTGTACGGCTAGCACAAGTTGTATTATCCCGCGCGTCAGTGCGTTTCTATCGTTACAGACTACACTTGGGAGCAAAGAAATCGAGCCACCATTGCAATTTTTACTTCGATGCTAATTGTATAAAGGTCGTAAATGTTATCATGAAAATTCGAATGCCATATGATAGGTAATTTAGTCTTCTATCGAATGACATAATTTTTAGAGGTGAGGATGGGTATTTCTCGTCATTGTGGGCCATAACAATACCCCCCCTCTAATTAGCTCGTTAGTGCACGTACTGATTGTGCCTCATCATTAGGTATTAAACCATTTTGTTTAATTGTTTTTACATCATTTGTTTATGATACGTCATCCTGAACACATCTCTGCTCGATTCTACTGGAAAACCTTGAAGAAACATGGATACTACCACGTCTGAAGCCGCCCAAGCAGTTGCTTTGTTGCAAGCAGGGTTGGGTCAACGTGAAGTGGCCCGACAACTGAACCTGACGCGATCGTCAGTCCAACGAGTATTCCAGAGGTTCCAAGCGACTGGTGCTTTCTCCAGAAGACCTGGTACTGGCCCGGTACGCTCTACCTTTGAACAAGATGACCGCTTCATTGTTGTCAACTCGCTACGAAATCGACGACTGAATGCTGTTCACCTTCAGCAGAAGCTACGAGAGGTCCGAAATGTGTCCATCAGCCGATGGAATGTTAGAAGGAGACTTGCAGAGAAGAATTTAACTTCACACAAGGCTGCGAATGGCCCTAAACTCACCCCGAGTCACCGTCAAGCACGTCTTCGCTTTGCGCAGGAACATGAAAACTGGAGCCTTGAGCAATGGAGGACAGTACTCTTCTCTGACGAGTGCAGGATTTGTCTTTTTGGCAATGACGGCAGGGAGAGGGTCTACCGAAGGCCTGGAGAGCGATTTTCGCAATGCTGCATCAAGGAACGAGTCGCATATGGAGGCGGTTCATGCATGGTCTGGGCCGGCATTTCTTTGGAAGCGAAGACAGACATTGTGTTCGTCACTGGGCCTGGTGTCGGGCCAAATTCAAGAGGATTGAATGCTCATCGGTATATTGAAGAGGTCCTCGCTGAACATGTGGTCCCATTTGCTGGCTACATCGGTGACAACTTCATGCTGATGCAAGATAACGCCAGACCACATACTGCTCGGATCACTCAGGAGTACCTAAGAGAGGTCAATATCCCTATCATGGATTGGCCAGCACGGAGTCCGGACTTGAACCCGATAGAGCACGTCTGGGACGAGCTCAAGAGGCGAATCCGGGCCAGGGATCCCGCTCCTGACACCCTGCACCAGCTCAAGACAGCGATCGAGGAAGAATGGGCGGGCATACCTCAAGACTTTCATCATAAACTCGTACGTTCAATGAAAAATCGCATGCGTGCATGTCGATTGGCTAGAGGAGGCAATACAAGTTATTAAAAACCGATAATCTGTTTTAATTTTCATAAAACTTTTTAATTATTCTCTTGTATTCTTCGATTCTACAATATGCATTTTGAGGGCCTTGTGGTTTTCAGTCCTGAAATGAACTGAAAATATGCATCCCCACCACTAAAAATTGTATCATTCGATAGAAGACTAAATTACCTATCATATGGCATTCGAATTTTTATGATAATACTTACGACCTTTATGTAATTAGCATTGAAGTAAAAATTGCAATGGTAGCTCGATTTCTTTGCTCCCAAGTGAATATAGAAAGGGAGATTCAAGCGACAGTCGCGGACATGTGCTAGCCCTGAGTTGACATTGTTATGAATAGGGTACTCTGATTCAGACTCGGCTACAAACACAATACAATCTATGTACTATGTAATGTAAAAACGGTGATCGTAGATTTTGTAGCAAAACCGGTGCAATGACGTCACAATGACATATGACAGAGACCTACGGTTGTAGAGGTGTATAATATGATTGACTAATATAATTGGCTATTGATTGTATATTGTAAATGAAACACTACACTTTTTACTTAATTAACCCTAGCACTGCATCAAAATACTACAAAATCTACGATCACTGGTAATCAATCAGTATAGTGTAACTCTTAAATGTAGTGAAATAAATGTAAATTTTGTGTCAGTTACACAAAATGCCTGTTAACCTTTTGAACGCCAGTCGGCTGTAGCCGTCAACGGTAATGGACGCCAACGACGGCTACAGCCGACATATATTAGTGAAAAAGCGACCTACATGCACTCGCTTAAGATTCAAAATCGAGTTTGACATCAAGATGGCTTGGCGTCAGAGTTGCAACTTGTGCATTATGGCTCTGGCGGTCAAAAGGTTAATCGTGCATCGTTAGTTAGCTTCAATAAAGTATTTACATCAAGTACAAATAGATGTCGCTATTACATACAGCGAACATTCTACATCGCGCTATCAAGATTTCCTCGATGCAGGATATACAGGGTGTCTCATTTAAATCGGTCAGTATGGGAAATGCTGAAACTATAAGACATACGAAGATCTGTTCTTAGGAACCATGTCATCTATTTTAATAAGAAGAAAATCTGTATTCTGCATTCATACATTAAAAAAAAACCTTTACTCAGCTCGGGAATCGAACCCGGTTGTGTTGAAAAAAATTAACTTACACTATTTCTATTTAGATATCGATTGTGCCAAGCACCATCACTGCCCGACGTCACCGACGACCAATGAAGCCGAGCCAAGTTGGCAACCATCACCTTCGACTGGCCCAGAAGTTTATAGAGACCAATGTGTGTTATTTCACTGAGCAAGGCCTGCACCTTCGAAGCTGGAAGCGATCAGTATAGGGTAAAAATATCGATAAGCGAGTTTATCGATATAGGAATTCCCTACGTGTCATTAAATTTCGTTCCCAATATTGCGATGTCTGATAATTACTACTATTAAACCCAAAATCGTTATTACTTGGGCCCGCGGTCCAACCAGGCATTCAGCCGTCGCATCACAGTACTTTCTTCAGCATGCAACTCCAACCTCTTCGCCTCCAGTTCCAAACGCATTGCGTCTAACTTCAACCGCTCAGTTTCTCGTTCGTGGAGATTCCGCTCCCGCTCCCGCTCGCGCTCGTGTTGATTCCGAACTCTTAGTTCCTCCAGTTTTAGACGGCGCTGTTCTAGATTTATGAAAAGGTTTGATTGTTTGCAGCACGGGCGGCGGCGGCGGAAGGAGGCGCGGAGACGCGGGCGGGCGGCGGCCGCGGGGGGCGGGGGGCGCGCGGCGGGAGGGGGGGACTGGCGGGGAGGCGACGCGGGAGGAGGCGTAGATGCTGGTTGATTCGGAGATAATACTGATCGAGACGTAGGTGATTGTGGTCCATATCTAGTTGGGGGGAGAATATCAAGTGGGGCAGGGGATGTTGTTCGGCGCGACCGCTCTACGGCCAGCTGTTCTGCAAAAAAAAAATAACAAATAATAAATAGTATTATTTAAGGGTACTGAATCAAATTTCATGTATAATAACCGGACAAAAGCACGTTGGACCACGCTCAGCGTAGGGGTCCGACGCCGTTACAAACACAAAGAAAATGTCTCGAAAAACAAAAAGTATGAACGATGATTTCAGATTTCAGATTTTATCGTCATAAATTTAAATTTAAATAAATTAAAGGTCAGCAAACATTACGATCATACCGAATAAAATTGTTTCTCCATTCAGGATCATCGTAATATTATATATAAAAACAACACAAATTACTTATAAGTAATGTAATGTTTCTATTTAACCCTTTAACCGCCAAAGCCGGCAAATAACGTCATCGGATTTTTGTGCCGGGGACGCCGAGCGCTCGATACGCTCCATACATTTTGTTGCAAGTTGCAGCCGGCCGTGGCGGTCAAAAGGTTAAAGTTATTTGGTTTCCAGTAAGTGTTAACACTTTAGCGCCTGCATCCCAAGAACCGATCAATTCTGGATAACCTTCATTATTTTCCTTTTAAATTGGTTACATTTGCTTTCATTTAAGATATTTTTAGTTTTTATTACTTGTAGTTTAGACTGTTAGAAAATTTCAATTTTAGGGTTCAATATTTATTTCCTAATGGTTTCCTTGTGTACATATTATTTTAAGAGCTCCCCAATGATATCTCACTCGATATTATAATGTAAATAAAATACAATTCATGTATGAAAACGAATTTTTTTTTTTATATGATTTTATCTTACAACTTTGTCGGCGAAATGTAAATGAACTAAGCCAATTTACAGCTTTGCTGTTCCAAGAGTGTCAGAGTTAAACTATGCCCTGCTAACACAACAGTATCTGAGACAAAATTCCTGTAGCAAATGCAGCCTTATTACCAACACGATAGAATTTAATCTGCTTTGGCCATTGAATTGGAGATACTGCTTATTGGCAGTTACTGCGGGTTTGCCTTGTTGACTACAGAACCCCCTAAAAAGGACAAAGGAAGTACTTCTTGCAGTAAATAAACTATAGTGAGATATAATGTATATTTACCTCTAATCGCTTCTTCCTGTAATAAGACGAGGTACATAGAGTCGTTACTATTTTCATTTTCTTCTTTTACAATTGGCGGCGGAACTGCGACATGTTCCGGATTCTAAAAGGTAGGTATGTATGTGTTTGTTATTTATGCACAATATTGAGTAAAACATTACAATACTATAATAATAATAATAATCCCTTATAATTGGGATTGTTTATTTTTGCTAACCCCCCATTTTTATTTTTTTATCGAAAATATAAAGTTTATTGAAAATTTGAGATGCGACCTCCCGTAAATTACATGTCGCGGCTGAATATAAAGACAAAAAAAAAATGTCAGTCGATAGTTAGTTTAGTTGTCATCTGTCAATGTCACCGTACGTGCTCTGTTACAGTGACAGATGACCTTTTTTTTCATAACGAAAGTCTAAGACTTTAACAGATTCAGCCAGTGAGGAAGGTTAAACAAAGTGTATATTTATGAATATATCTTGAATCATTGATTATTTTTTCGAAGTAAATGTCTGTTTTTTTTACGTGATATCTCGAAATGGTTTTCGAAATAGCTCTTGAGAAAAAAAAATAACAATCCTAATTCCTTAAGCACAGTTATGTACATGTTATGTTGTTAGTTCATTAATTAAAGAAATAAGTTGTAATTATTAGTTTTATTCTTGTTTTATATTAAGGACCTCTGCCGGGGCCCCTGCCACACACCCTGGCTATGTGACCAGCCCATCTCCATTTCTGCTTGAGTACAAACTGTAATGCATCTGTAAGTTTCGTCCGGGATCTTATGTTTATGCTGTTGATTCTGTCCTTTTCTTTAATTTTTAGGATGCCTATTGCTCTTTGGCATGTTCGTATTTTTAAATTAACTTTACAATACTATAGAAAAGAAATGCGAGTATACTGCCGTCATAGGTCCAAAGGACGCTTGTCAGTTTCATAGGTTTTGAGAAACGGGAGATATTTTTCACTTCTCACGCTCTAAAATGACTCATTTACATACATACATAACATCACGCCTTCATTCCCAGAGTGGGTTAGGCAACGCTACAGAAATAACAAAAAGTCTAAAAAGACTTGTCCATAATTCTGTAACCACATTTTGCACAAGTAGGCTAAGATGTTTACTAGCGTAATTAGTGACAGGTTGCAAGCCCATCGGCTAACAGTACTACAAGCCCTTATTCCCTTAGTTGCCTCTGACGACATCCACGGGAAGACATGAAGTGGCGCTATTTTAACCCGGCAACCACACGGGCTAATGACTCATTTAGCCATGTTTTATACTTAGGCAGCCTGATTTATGCATCACTTTAGTCCCTAGGGCCGTAAGTGACACTATACCCCTACTAGGGACTAAAGTGAGATTTTACTCCCTAGGGACTAAAGCACCATTTTTTATTTCAAGTAAAAGCCTTGGAATACTACAAACAGCCAGATACATGTCATGTTGCCATTTGTTGATGTTGCCCTTGTTGTGGGAACTCGTTGCGCGGTGGATGGCACGCTGGGCATACAACCTCCACCGCCTTAGTCATCGTTTCTGAATTGTTGACTATGGACTATATGTTATGTTCTTACCCCAAAAACAAGTTTGTTGTGGTCTCTTTCTGCATTATAGTGACGTGTTAAGAGTAAACATTATAGCGCTGTTAAGTTGTAATTTTATTAAGGGTTAAAAAAACTATTATAATTTTAATTTTATTTTCTCGCAATCTAAATTGAAAGTTGTTAAACTCGAAACTAAAAAGCCTTTCCGAGTCAGTGTGTTGAAAATAAATAAACAAACAGTGGTGGTAGGAGCCTGCGCAGGGTCAGTCCGGATCGCTACCACCATCTTATCCATTAACCACCCGCCAAGCAGCAGTGTTCGCATTGTTGTGTTCCGGTGTGGGGATAAGACAACCGGTGAAATTACTAGCATAGAGGCATTCCATCTTAGTCCTCAGTTGGCAACGCATTTGAGGTCTTAGGATTATAGTCTTGACAATTCAAATGTCTGTGGGTCTCAGAGATTCCACTTACCTTCAGGTGGCCTTAGTGCTCGTGTGCCTTCTCCTTAACATACAAAAAAAACATTACTCACCCGTAGATTTTTTGTTGTATCTGTAGGAACAACATTATTCAAGCCATAGTGAAAGGCCATCACCCTCTGTTCCAAAGAGGTTAGGACGAGTCTGCATTCAGGATCATTTATTATGGACACAGCCTTTTTCCTCGTTTTAGCCTTCAAGTCCGCCCATACCTAAATCAATTAACAAACTAGAACAATCTCAATATCATTGTTTAGGAAGGTATGAAAAAAAAGCATCAGAGATAAGTGTGGACTGAAAGAAGTGTAGATGCAGAAAGATTGAAAAGGGCATGCTTCGATGGTTCGGTCATTTGGAAAGGATGGATGAAAACGATTGACGAAAGAAATATACAGTGCGAAAGTGAGTGGAAGGGTCGGAAGAGGCGCCCTAGGCGCACTTTTTTTAATTAAATCGGGCGTGATTTAATGTATGTATGTATAAAAAAATATGCGTTTATTGCCACACGAACCAACAAATTTAGCTAAGACAAATCTAAATCTAAATCTAAATCTAATCTAAATCTAAATCTAAATCTAAATATATATATAAAATGCTAATGTTTGTACGTAAAGACAGGGTTTTCTCTATCTCCACGAACTCCAATCAACTTCCCGTTGGGGTGGTAAATACCCCTTGGTCTCCCGGTGGGAGTAAGGGAGTTTGGTCGCGGTGGGTGGAAGTGGGTGGTTGTGGGTGGCGAAAATGTGGAAAAATATATATCTGTCCTTTTCTAACTTATGAGAACTTCCGGAAATGATCTAAAAAACTCCAAATTGTGTTATAGTCGGTCTGGAATGTTCTAAATAGTTCTAAAACTTTCTAAAAGAATCTAGAAAGTTCTATATTGTGTAAAACTGTTGTATTCGATCTGGAATGTTCTAGAAAGTTCTGGAAATAGCTGTAATGATCTAGAAAGTTCTATAACTTTCTGGAATAATCTAGAAAGTTCTACAACTGTCTGGAATAATCTAGAAAGTTCTATAACTTTCTGGAATAATCTAGAAAGTTCTATATTGTGTACAACTGTTGTATTCGATCTGGAATGTTCTAGAATGTTCTGGAAATGTCTGGAATGATCTAGAAAGTTCTAAAAATGTCTGGAATGATCTAGAAATTTGTAAAATGTGTAAAACTCCTAAAATCGGCCTAAAAGATTCAGACCAAAGTGATGTACATCTGAATGTTCTAGAATTTTCTGGTACTAGAAATTTCGATATCCTAAGTAGGTATATTTAGTATCAGCATTGCACCCGTGCGAAGCCGGGGCGGTCGGCTAGTTTAAAAATAAAGAACAAAATTAAAATGAGAATGCTAACAAAACTAAAATTGAACGGCGTGGCTAAAGGTCTTGGCGTCAGCAAATTCCGACGGTTCCGCCCGCGCAGGGGCGTCACCATGATGCCTGATTTTCAGCCAAAGCCCGAGAACGGAAGGAAAGATAATTAAGACTAAAAAACTATCAGGCATCTAAGTAGTGTAATCATTGCCTCAAGCGTAGTAGCTGATAGTTGGAGTTTGTTAACCGGTACAATTTACTTTAAACATTACATAACGTAAAATCACGCCTTCATTCCCAGAGTGGAGTAGGCAGAGCTACAGAAATACCAACAACCTCTAAAGGTGGGTACGAATTAGACCAGCCTCGGATTGAGGCACGCACGGCTCACCTATTTTGCTCAAATTCGTGCGCTGTGCGCGAGCAGCGCGCGGCGAGCCATCGAGAGTCGGTCTTTTGACCGTGCTCAAAGACGCCTCGGTGTGCGTGCCTCGTGTAATTTGGACGTGTATCCGAGCGTGCC
Source organism: Acleris holmiana (assembly GCA_949316455.1). Classification (NCBI taxonomy): domain Eukaryota; kingdom Metazoa; phylum Arthropoda; class Insecta; order Lepidoptera; family Tortricidae; genus Acleris; species Acleris holmiana. Next base: position 7,796,867 of record OX438788.1, read on the forward strand.
GCGGGCAGAACGACAAGTTCTAACTTGTCTGTGAGCGAGGTTGCGTACAAATTTGATAAAGTTGCTGAGCCGTTCCACCACCGAGGCTTTCTTCTTTTTGTTAATAATTCGGTGAACTATATGATTAGCGCAGCCGCGGCTGTCATCGTGTCCGACGCCATTTTGAAATGACGGCTCGCGTCAAGTTCGCTGCCTCACCCGCGCGTGTTTATGTGCAACAATTTGGGTCGCGAGCAGCTCGCCGCGCAGGGCGAGCACGACTCAAGCTGAGCCGCTCAGATTCGTACCCAGCTTAAGTATTAATGAATAAAAATTAATTTACCAACAGCAAAACAAATTGCAGATACGAGTTTGAGTAAGTAAGACGACGATATGATACTTACTTTCCTCCACCGGTCCAAAGGCTTCTTAGATACATTTTCATTCAAACTCTCTGCAAGCTCTTTCCACTTCGTTTCAGCTTCTAGCCGGTCCTTTCCTGGCCTGCTAAGGTCTCCGTGCCTTTAAAAAAAAAGGAATTCTTTTAGTAAGGAAGTTTCAATAAAACAGCACCTGTGGGCCGAGCATGCTGCCACGAGAATTGTTTAGACACAGGGTTGGGACTCTAATTCGTCTATTCAATATTCCATCGTATGTACAAAGAACTAAGGTTTATGATTAAAGTGTGTTTTGTGTGACTTGAGTCCTTTTATTACTAAATCCCCGGGTGGCTGTCATTTTAATAATTTCATAAAAATATTTGACACTAGTTCCCGTTTCACGTCATTTGACACTAAGTCCCGTGGCAGCGTGGTCAGCCCACTGATTAATTTTTTCTTCACATTTGTGATCAGACCCCATACATTTATTGGTAACAAAATGGACAATTCCATACATATTGTTGGGGACATACAGGGATTCTACTTGTCTTGTTCAGAATGATAGTACTAGCTTGCATTGTTTTCCCCAAATCTGAAGAAAAAATGAATCGGGTGCTAAAAGGGTAAAACGGAACCCTATTACTAAGACTTTACTTTCCGTCTGTCTGTGTCTCATGAACCGTGATAGTCAGACAGTTGAAATTTTCACAGGTGATGTATTTCTGTTGCATGGGATACCCACATTATTAGTTTTATATTTTTGTATTTGTTACAGATACAGCCTGGTGACAGATAGACAGACGGAGAGTGGAGTATTAGTAATAGAGTCCAGTTTTTATGCAACAATTTGGTACTTTTGCATGGCTAGGCATATGAAAATTTCAACTTATACATTTATGACTTAATCACAATTTAGCACACATGTGGACATGCAACTCTATAGGCTCAGTTTAATAGGGATTTACGTAATGTTACGCCGCAATTACGTGAATACGAACTCGTCAATGTATTGCTACTAGCATGCGGGCTAACAACCAATGATACTGAGCCTTATCACAATTCAGCACGCATGCTGTCAATATTGTAGGCAAAGACAATATAAATAATACATACATTTCCATAAACTCTAACATACGTGAGAACTGGTCATGACTGGTACGTTGAAATCGTAAGCTGTATGGTGATTCTAAAAACAAAAGTAAATCATTATATTAATCACTGAAGTACTAATGGATTCAATGTTTTAATATTTAGTCGTGAATTCATTGACGCTATTGATATAGACTGGTAGGAGAGACACCTAATACTCTGTAGGCCATTAAAGGTTGGCACAGACATAACTGCTCGACAACAGACCACCACTGCCTCTACTCAAGCCGTTTAGTATTTGTTGTCTGAAACTCAAACGCACACTAATCAACACTGTTATGGTCCGTTGCCGAGTAGTTAAGTCTGCACCAACCCTAAGACAATAAATACATAAATGCATAAGTTTTAAAACTTACCAATGTTCCCCTCGTTTTCCGACAAGTTGGAAGACTCGTCCATTGTAGTGCTTACTCTCTCCATCAGCCCACCGTTCTCGTACTCCTCGTCCTTAACAAGACCTTGTTAGCTGATATTTTTTTTATTTATAACATCCAAACAAATGGTTTTAATAACAAATTAAAAACCACATGCAAAAAAATGCTCTTAATCCATCATAACAGAAACTCACTATCTTTATTTATAACCTTTTTTTAATGTCATTGTGTTTAAGTTTTGTTGTTTGTTTTTAAGGCAGTTATGTTTTTTATACTTATGTCTATGATTATTTTAAAAGTGAATATTTTTTCAATCTATATTGTATACTGTTGTAAACAAATTTAACATTTTATTAGAAACCTTTTGCTCCCTTAAGTACCTTCCTTTTGTACATGATAGAAAGTAGGTAAATAATTTAATGTTTGATTTACACGCCAGTGATAGAAAAATAGTAATATAAAATTGATAAAAAAAAATCTAAAAATCTGAACGTAACCGACGTAACCGTACCGACCGAAATTAAGCTCAAATTTAATAAACTTACAAAACAATACCTACTTTAACAATGTTTATCTTGCGTTGGATTTCAGCTGCTATTTTCAATAGATATTAATTCTCAGCCACTGATTAAGCTTTTAAGTTAAAGCTCCTTTTTATTAGATTACCGACCGACATACAGAATATATATAGCGTATACGTGATATATAAATACATAACATAACATTTATCACAGTAATCACAGATTAGAAGGGTATGGCATGTATAATGACATTGATTGTTACTGGTGACAGAAGTAACGGACATGCGCCGGAGAGCGCCGAAACGACGATAGGATGTGGAGGAAATTGAAACTAATAATGTTAGGAAGGGGTACTACTCGGTGAGAGTTTTATTTTAGACAAATTAAATTTACATTTCCGTTTGCACCATTTTATTCACGCTGACTTTATTTATAGACTTATCAACAATATTAAAAAAGGTGAAATACAAAATAATTCAAGCAATTCGTACTAGGTATAATCAAGATAACAAATTTAGTAAAAATCTATACAGTATGTCAATCCGGTATTCTAATTTGCGATTTCACAAATTGACATACCTCAGGTGACAAATATAATTCGCAGCCTTGTTGAAATTGCGTAAGTGTCACAAGTGCAAAACTATTTTCAGTTTCATTATCATCTAAAACGCTTTCAGTTTTTATTATTTTAGGGCCACAATATTCAATTCCGTTCTCTTCATGCTCTAATTTTATTTTGAATCCTTCTATGTTTACATTTTCTTCGTTCACTTCCGTCGTTATAAAGTTAGGTTCTGTCTGGGTGTACACAGAATTTGTTGAAGCCAACGGCAAATTGACGGTTGGAATAGCAGTATCTTTTAACTGGTTCTTCCCGTACATGTAATCTTCAAAATGTAACCCACACACGTGCATATTACACACTTGATTAACAGTTTTCTTCTTCAATTCTGGTCTTCGACATGCTTCCATCCAGGACTCACGCCTGAAACAATTAAGTTGTTAAGCTACTAATCGTGTGTGATGTGATGGCTCTAAAGGAAAAGGTAGCGATTACAGAGTTTCCAATGATTTGGTGGAATTTACGATTTTGTTACGAACTGTACGTCATCGTCTGTAGGATTCCGTTACCGAAGGTTCCAAACGGAACCGTATTGCTGTCACTCGCGTGTCTAGATTTATCTCAAATTGACAAACAATATTTTTAAATATTTTTAAGGGGCTACAGCTAAAAGGCGCGAAATATTTTTTTTATCTGCTCCTTCGATTAGGATATCGTTGTTTAGAGCTTATTGAGTAGATAAATATTTTATTTTTATTATAAAAAATATTGGAAAACAAAGAATGAGAAGCAACAAAAGTCAGCATTTACTTTACAAAATTTTGCTCCGATGATTTTTTTAACTTCCCATTGACCTACAACCTACGAACTTTAAATTTGGTGAAAGTGTGTTTTATTATTTATTACGTACCTATATTTTACTAACAATTACCAAAAGGTATATTGATAAATCAGATTTCGGTACGGAACCGTAAATATGCGAAGTCCAACACGCATTTGGCCGGGTTTTTTTTATAAGCTGCCTCTTTGTAGTTATCAATACTTTGTTTAACATTCAAATAAATTCAAAATTCAAAATATTTAATGCATGACACATCAACACATTTACAGGTGGAACATTATAGGAGGTTTGTTTGCATGTGAAATGAAACCAATTTTAGTTTGGAATAAGAAAGTTTTAGTTTAAATAAATATCGGTAATTTTTTTATTACTTAGATTTGGTAGAAAAACTGTAAGTAAAGTATTTGGAATTTTATGAAGTATGGCTTGCATGACTCAATATACTAATATCTTATAAAATTTTACAGCAAAATAAAGTAGATACAAGAATTACGCTTAAAATAGAATACACATCGAAATCATCAATTATTTTTTAAAGCATGTAGCAACAGCGCGTACTTCACACAGAAGAGGGCGCGCTAACCCTATTTTACGTTTCCTGTCGATATGACAATTACCAAAGCAACTTGTCTGTATAGTCTGTGAAAAATAACGTCAATACAATAACAAAACAAACAGACGAAATCGTCGGTGATACTGAAATACCACGTTACTGACAAATTAGGTAAGTTGCAAAAATTACCTTACCGACTGGTTAGTTAAGGTGTATTTTCCACCTTATTTAATTTGTTAATTACACAGTATTGCAGTATCACCTATATAAATCGACAACCTTACCTTCCCGGATCGCGCGGAAACTTATGAAATTTCAACTCTTTTTGCCTTCGTGATGAAGATGGACATTTAAACACTGCACAATATGAGTGGGCCATAGTTAGGTTGGGATATCAATTTAAATTTTTCAAGGAGGCGCTTGCCAACCATGAATTTTAGAGCGCCTATTGACCGTACTAGAAGGGGGCGTCATCGGGTGGCGCGTTGTATTGATCCGTTTATCGGTGTTGCTAGCTTGTGGCTTTAGACATTAGTAATATTATTATCCCACATATATTAGATTATAACACCAGTATTAGAAAGTTGAAGATTCTGGATAATTACGAACGTTTCGCGATTTTGAATTTGGTATCAATAAATTTAGGACTATTTTGACATGACATTTAAAAAGGATGAAGAACTGTGCTCGTGGTCACACGAAAATGAATATGAACTCAATTTTTATTTTACTCCCCATTAGCATTTTTGCAAATGCACCTTGGTTAAATAATTAAAAGTGGACAATCTTATCATGTTTTTTATAGTTATTTTATTACTTTCAGAGTAAATTTTATCATTTGAACATTTTTGACAAGTATACTAAGGTAAATAAGTACGGGTTTTTTTAAATAAAACGTTTCTTTTTCAACAGTTTAATACTCTACATCATTTGTACATCTAGCGTTATTGCATAAAGTAATACATTATAAAACGTTGCGCTTACACATTAATCATGATTGAACTGCTATCCAACAAACTTATCTACAATAAAGAATAAAAAAATCTTATGTCTTACTTTACACAATTTAAATCACTACAAAGTCAAAATACAAAAGTTATACAATAAAAACATTTGGTTGACCATTAACAACATTGACCATTTTTTTTGTTTTATTTGGATGAAAAATAATTTTGTTGCAACACTTTTGAATTTTGACAAGCTCTTCCGGTTCCAACACAATCTACATAAAGGCTCTCTTCACTTTGGTCCTGTGTATTTTCTAAATGGTTACACTGGACTCAACTTTCAAAATTCGAAATATAAATTTTCCAGCATTAAGCGTTCCGCTCTTTCAGTTCTATAGTAACTGCAGAGTGAAAGGGATAGCCTCTAAAATTTCTTATTAGACAAACCTGATGTAATACCAAGTCAGATCAGTAAAAAAGAACTTTCTGAACATTGATTTAGGAACCGGACATGTATATATAAACATCTAGATACGTCATTCCCAGTTTTCCCAGTTTTCCATAAGTTTTACGGCTTCGGAAGCAGATCCTTTAGCCAATTTTCGAATTTATCTTTATTCGTTTTTTATGAAAACCTTTTTAATGTTGATAGCAATCTTTTTTTGACGTGTCTTGCTACCGACGCCAACGACAAAGAATTTCGTACATTGACCTTTACTGTAGGGTGTCGTATCCTATGAAGAAAAGGTTTACAAACCATGATGCCAGCTGTCAATGTCTATGTTAGCGCGACGGCATTTAATTATGCGCGAGTGACAGAGACAAGAAATGGCGATTTATACATAGGCTATAGGATCGCTGCGATAATAGGGCTTAGGCAGCCTGCATCTGGTTGATCTATGGGTTGCTGAGTGACGTATCGCGACGTGTGGATGTCTACTCTGTGGTCCAGTAGAAGCGGGAGCCGAAGCGCGCCGGCGGCAGCTCGGCGTCGGCCGGGAGCGCCGGCGTGGCGTCCGGGTACACCGCCTTCGGCTCTTCCAAGGGCTTTGGTCTGGAATATTGGAGGTCAGTGTTAGTTGTGTGGTAAGAGAGGATAATAGAGAGATCTATCTCCAGGCGGGTGTGCTTGGGGACCGAAGCCCATTTGTTTTTTTTTTTTTGAGGGACCTACGTAGTTAGCCTCTGATGGCTTTGACTACTTCGCCGGAGAGAGGGCGGACTCCTGATGAGAGCTCACGCAGTATAGGGTTTTTACACTAGCATGCCTAAGGGCGCCGCTATTGGGCCGACATCGGACTTAGGACGCTAGGGGAGAATTTCAATCAAACTTGGTTTTGTGCTACCAACGCTTCGGAATAATTACGTTAGACCAGACTGAGAAGAAGCGTCGAAAGAAACTCCATCTGGGTGTCGATTTTATAAGTTAACCGGTACCGGTACCAGTGCAAATAAACCAACGCATAATGAACATGCGGAAACACAGAACTATATCGAGATAGAAGGAAAGAGTGTATATACCTCGCATGCCGAAACAACGACTAAAACATCGTCGTTGCTGGCCGCTATGCTCAGTCCGCTCTCAACCGCATTCCGCTCGTGACGTTCGATTAGAATAATACAATTGCCCCTTGCAGACAAAATTAAATATTATTGACGAAAGAATAATAATTATAGTTATATCGATAATTTAAAAATATAGTTACTATATTGCATTTTTGTTTCAGTTTTCCAAAAGATCCTCTTGTAAAAAATAAATGGATTGAAGCACCGGGTCGCAAATACTGGTTTCCTACAAAACACAGCCGGATTTGTTCCATACATTTCCACGAAGATACCTTTACTGGCTCATCAAAGTTTCGGCGAATACGAGGGTGACACTGAAAGTTTTTAGAACTGGCCACTTGTAAACAAAATAATTAAAAAATAAATCTAAATTTTGAAAATGGAACTCTGCCAATATTATTGAGTATGAATTTTATTCATTTGTCATTTGTTTTACGATTTGGCGGCAAATTGAAAATTGTCTGTGTCACGTAAGCATAAATTTAACGCGAGAAAATTTTCGTGCAATGATTTTTTACGACTTTTGATATCATTTAAGTAAACAACAAAGTTATGATATACTACGATTGGCCTTTCCCGATGAAGCCCCATCTCGTGCCACTGTTTACAACTTTAATGAGTTTAAACGTGGTCACACTAATCTCACCGATGATCTGCGTAAGGGACGGCCTTCTACGGCGACGACTGAAGATAACATCAGTGTTGTTCAGCGTATGATAGAGACTGATAAAATATTGACCTATCAGCAGATTTGGACAAGCTTAGGCATCGGTATGAGTCAAGTGCACAAAAACCTACATGAACATTTACTGGTCAGGAAGCTTTGTGCCCGGTGGATACCTCATAATTTGACCGAGGCCCAAAAACTCCATCGTGTTAATTGGTACCGTGACTCAAAAGCTGTGTTCGACATACTTACGGGTGACGAAAGCTGCATTTACTTTTATGATCCCGAAACCAAAAGACAATCTGCTCAGTGGGTGTTTCCTTCCGAGGAGTTGCCAACTAAAGTGAAGAGAGAAGCGTGGGAAAAAAGATGGTGGCCTTGTTCTTCGGAAGGACAGGTCATTACGCGACAATTGTTTTAGAGGATCGAAAAACAGTTACTGCAGAGTGGTACACTAACAATTGTTTGCCACTTGTCTTGGAAAAAGTTCGGGAGAAACGACCTCGCAGTAGAATCCTCCTTCACCACGACAACGCCTCGTCGCACACCGCTAGGCGAACGATCGACTATTCCACGTCTGACGTCGACTATTTGGCGACGTCAGATGTGGAATTACTGGGTCACCCGCCGTATAGCCACGACCTCGCACCTTGCGATTTTTATTTATTCCCGAAAATAAAAGAAAAACTTCGAGGAAAACGATTTGAGGACGCCGAGGAAGCTGTGGCTGCGTTTCAAAAGGCCGTCGAAGAGACCCCTAAGGACGAGTGGGCAAAGTGCTTTTCTCAGTGGTTCCATCGGATGCAGCGATGTATTGACATGAATGGACACTATATACACTAGTTTATAATGCGCGGCATGTAAGTAAAAACTGCGTAGAAGTCGATTTTAGGGTCTCACCTGTGGTGAGAGAGGGGCGGGAGTCGCTTCTCACCTCCCTGCCACCCCGCGCACGCGTCGCTTTCGCCTGGGAGTACAGTCGAAACTACCTACCTGCGCAGTAGCGGCCATGTTGGTTTTTACTTACGTGCCGTGGATTATACTCGGTTTTTGATTTTCTAAGAACTTTCAGTTTGACCCTCCTAATCAGTACAGCTTATCCGAATATAGATGTAAGTAGTGATAATTTACTGATAATTTCAAATAATGAAAAGGTACATCAAATTTATACGTCACAATACACTTGCGCATTAAGTGCTTATTTTTAACAGAGTTTCATAAAAGGAGGTTCTCTGTTTGACACGTTTAGCTAAACCGATTTTGATGCGGTTTTCAGATAAGTACCCATGTATGTTTTTCAACGTTTGTCACGCGTTTGGCTGGACCGATTTTAATGCGGTTTTCAGGAAAGTATTTGTTATACCTACTTACGAGAAGGTTTTAATTTTTTAATCGACTTCAATAAAAAGAGGTTCTCAGTTTGACCCGTATGTATGAAACTTTGTCCACGATTATCTCGCGTTTGGCTGGACCGATTTTGATGCGCTTTTCAGAAAAGTATTTGGTATACTACGAAAAGGTTTTCGTATTTTAACAGACTTAAAAAAAGAGGTTCTCAGTTTTATCCGTATGTATGTATGTTTATCCGCGGTTATCTCGCGTTTGGCTGAACCGATTTTGATGCGGTTATCAGAAAAGTATTCGTTACATTTAGGAGAAGGTTTTGGTATTTTAACCAACTTCAAAAAAGGAGGTTCTCAGTTTAACTTTTCTTACGCATGTTGCAATCACAGATTGCGATCGATGACACGATTGGAAACGATTATGTTTACGTTGTGCACGTCACTAAAACGATCGCGTGACGTCAAAGTACCTACGCAAAATGTTACACGCTCGGTTCCCATACAAATCGACGAACTCTTTCCTTCTATCTCGATATAGTTCTGTGAGCGGAACTCTAGGCATATCGATTGTGATCAACGAAACGGGTAGTATGTGGACAGATATAAAAACTATTAATAAAGTGTGATTTATCTTGAGTTATTTAACCGACTTCAAAAAAGGATTTTGATGTTTTTTATAATAAAATATTCTTTATGTAAAATGTGAAAAAAGGAGGTTCTACTTTTTATGAATGTATCATTTTGTTTTTTCTAGTTGGTCCCATATTCAGCTCAAGATCTGATGATGGGATCTTGGGGAAATAGAGGGAACTCCACAAATATTATAGGAATACATATAGCAATTTTAGCATTTTCAGTGACAAGTTTAGCGTTTCGTCGGTGAAACTGCAATACCGCGTAACTAACAAATTGAATAAGTTGCAAAATACACCTTAACACGTAAGTCAGTAGGGTACACTTTGCAACTTATTGAATTGGTTAGATACGCGGTATTGCAGTTTCACCGACGGTTTGCATTTCATCATTGTCATCCGGTGAAGTGGAACTGATGATGAAAACCACTGATGGCCACCGGAACTCCTCAACGATAGCTATTTCAAGGGTGGCGATCGGATATCTCGATTTTTTTTTATGTTAAGGAGAAGGCACACGAGCACTCAGGCCACCTGATGGTAAGTGGAATCTGAGACCCATAGACATTTGAATTCCCAAGACTATAATCCTAAGACCTCAAATGCACTGCCAACCCTGAGGACTAAGATGGAATGCCTCTATGCTAGTAATTTCACCGGTTGTCTTATCCCCACACCGGAACACAACAATGCGAACAGTGTTGCTTGGCGGGTGGTTAATGGATAAGATGGGGGTAGCGATCCGGACGGACCCAGCACAGGGTCCTACCACCACTAAAAGATTAAGATTGTTGAGCGACCATGAAGCAGCACATTCGAATGGTTTAAACCTTATGACTATAGCTTTCCCGCGGCGTTGCTTGTTTCTTATTAATTCAGACGTGGAACGCCATAACGCTAACTGCCGCAGTCAAAAAACCTGAGGAATATTCGGCCCTGTGAGGGAATTATTATTTTGTACCTCTTGGATTTGAGCCTACGGGGAGCTGGGCGTCGGACACTATTGCCTTCATTAGGGAAGTGGGACCCGCGCCCGCGCGGTTTCGTACCTGGTGCAAAAGGTCGTCCATCGCCATTCAACGTGGTATCGCAGCCAGTGTGATGAGTACCTTTGCGCCAGCGGCAGGGATCGTTACCGGTTTTAAATGAGGTATTACCGGTTATAATTGACTTTCACTATTTATACCGCTAAAGCTCTGATTAACGCTATAATGAATACCGGTATTCAAGTTTATTATCGGTTTAGCCAATTGACAACAATACCTCTTTTTGATACTTTACCACTAAAAACCATAACCAGTAATACCTGTCAGTGTCAATATTTTCGTTTATTTGTATATGTAAATGTTTTCGGTGCTCTTACAAAAAACTTAGACTCGCCTTAGACAAGTGTGAAATTACAGTTCATTAAAGTCTAATTGACATCTCACTTATCAGGTACAATGAATAGCGCTATTGAATACAGGTATTTAATACTGTAAATAGTGAATACATAGCGATAAGAACAAAAGCGGAATGACAACAATACCTCTAATTCGAATATAGGTATTATTTTTTAGCGGTAATAATTTGACAATGTAAATACAGGTATTAAATAAAACCGGTTTTACATTCCCTGGCCAGCGGCGACTCGAGGCGGGCTTTTTGACTAGGCTTAAGTTAAAAATGTACTTACTGTTGTTTTTAATATAATTTTATTGACAGTAAATCAAAACCAAAATGATAACTAAAAGGTATGAAATTAAACAAAGGTTTTAATAAGTAAAGACCATGCTCAGTATAGGGTTCCGAAGCCGTTAAGTACTATAAACCTAAAAATCAACAAGTGCCTAACTAATTACTTTTCTATTTAAAGTCATTTTGGTGCCGTGCAATGTTGGGGGGACGGGGCACTTGACTAAAATCAGCGCTTTAAAGCTTAATATTTCATAAACAGGTCCCTTGATCAAAAATTGCTGTCACAAACCCACTGTATTGAAAGACCTATCCCAACACTATAGAATAGACGAGAAAAAAAATACATCCCACGTTACGTGTAGGGGAGGTACATTTTTTTTTTACATTTTGTTGTACCACTTTGTTGGCGTGACTAATATGTATATTCATGCCAAATTACAGGTTTCTAGTACTAAGAGTCTCTGCGCTAGGCTGCGGACGGACGGACATGGCGAAACTATAAGGATTCCTAGTTTCACTACGAAACCCTAAAAAACCTTATTCAAAAAGCAAGACATAAAAAGCGGTACCTCTTGGTGTCGTGCACGCGCGCCTGGCAGAAGTACCCGAAGGGCGGGCGCTCCAGGTTCATCTTGTCCAGCATGCACTGGTCCAGGACGCCCTGGGTGTTGCGGCAGCTGAGGACAACACATTTATTAGCTTTTTTATGGCATGGAGAAGGCACACGAACTCACAGGCCACCTGATGATAAGCGGGAACTGTGAGCCTAGTAGGGGATCCTATCATTTCATAACCAACGTTTCACAAATAATTCATTTCACAAACATATCCTTTGACAACCTGCGTCTTTTTCCGAAACTGTAAATAATTCTGGATTTATTAAAGGACTATCGTGTAGAACCATATAGGTAAGGTTAGGTTAGTTTTATAAAAAACCTGAAATATTTGTAGTTACAGAAAAAAAAGCGGGTTGGCAAATGAATAGGGTTGCGAAACGATGCATTTGTGAAAGATTTGTCGGCGAAAAGGCAGAGAACCGTGAGCCGTAGGCATTTGCATTCAAAAATCAAAATCAAAATCAAAATGTTTATTCAGTAAATAGGCCCCCATGGGGCTCTTTTACACGTCGGTAATATGAAGTGAATTTACTAGCGCTTCAGATAAGACCATCATTGCGGAGAAGAAGCGCCAAGAAACTCCAGCAGAAGGTCATTTTTTCAAACAAAAGTACAGAAATACTTAAAAGTAAGTTACATTACAAGTACCTAATAAAGTAATAAATAATAATGATTAAAGCTTGAACAAATAAAATCAATACAAATGTAAGGCTAATAACATTAAACTAAAAATAATAAGTCTAGGAGAACAACACGACGAGGTCTCTACGTCAAAAGCCATATCTAGAATAATAAACTGAAGAACCAGTCCTTGCAAACGTGAACAGACCGGACCCCACAAACAGCACCCGTTCACGAGTATGACGCGTATCTCAGCCATCGCCTCTCTCAACCATGTGTTCGGGAAAGTGGCGACCCGATCAACGACGCCGCCGTAAGCAAAGACCTTTAAGCGAGCATGACTTGCTCAAGCTGCCGGACAACATAGAAGTAATTTTGCGTGAAACAGCTGTCCGGCGAGAAACATCACAGTGTGTTCTCATAAAAGCGTCACGTACGTACAAGAACTAATAAAGATAAAGGACAAATACATGATAGTAAACATAAAAAGTAGTGTTTGAATACACAGCTTGCTTAAGGGCGTGTTTAAAATACAAATATTATAAATATGCTTAGCTTACGAAATGATCTTACTTTAATAATAGCTTACATGATAGATACTACTTAAATACATCTCGGTCACCAATGAAGTCGTTTACAGTATAATATGCCCTACCCAACAAGCAGCGCTTGATGTGAGATTTAAATTCATTGAACGGCATATTGACGATATCAGATGGTATCTTGTTGTAAAAACGTATACAGTTCCCCGCAAACGAAGTGCCTACCTTACGGAGACGGTGCCCTGGAAGAGCAAGCTTATCCCTATTTCTAGTATTTAAATTGTGAACGTCGCGGTTATGCCTAAACTCATGTATGTGTTTACGTACATACATGATATTCTCAAAGATATACTGAGACGCGACTGTAAGAATATTAATTTCTTTAAATTTATCCCTGAGTGAAATACGAGACCCCAATTGATAAATGGCTCGTACAGCCCGCTTCTGTAACACAAAAATGGTCTTGATATCTGCCGCTCTTCCCCACAGCAAAATTCCGTAACTCATAACACTATGGAAATAACTATAGTATACTAGTCTCGCCGTCTCGACGTTAGTAAGTTGTCGGATTCGCTTTACCGCATAAGCCGCCGAACTTAGCTTACCTGCAAGTGTGGATATATGCGCACTCCACTGCAGTTTTGAGTCTAGAGTGATACCAAGAAATACTGTTCTATCTTCGAATTCCAGTGTCTCATCCTTCAGTCTAATACTAGCCGCATTCACTCTCTTCACGTTCGATAAGGAAAATTTTACGCACTTCGTTTTTTTGGCATTTAAAAGTAAGTTGTTGGCTGTAAACCAGTCAACAATTGTAGACAACGCGTCATTGATGTCATTAAAATTATCCTGTTTCCTATCCGTTTTGAACATAAGTGAAGTATCGTCAGCAAACAAAACTATTTCATGTTTATCGTGCAATACATATGGGAGGTCGTTGATATAGATTAAAAATAAGAACGGACCCAAAATAGAGCCTTGAGGCACTCCCATAGCAACAGATGACCCTGAAGATTGTGTCCTGTTAATGTCTACCCGCTGAGTTCTGTGAGCAAGGTAAGATGTAATAAGATCAAGTGCACTGTTTTTGATACCATAGTAGCTTAACTTCCGCACTAACGTTACATGATCAACACAATCAAATGCCTTGGACAAATCACAAAAAACTCCAATTACATCCATTGATTTTTCCCAGGCATCAAAGATATGTTTCACCAAAATGGAACCGGCGTCAGTTGTTGATCGTCCCTTGGTAAATCCGAATTGACTGCCGTGAAGTAGCTTATTTTGATTAAAGTGTGATAATAATTGATTTAGAATTAATTTTTCAAAGACTTTACTTAGTGCTGGTAGTATCGAAATAGGTCTAAAATTTGTGGGGTCTGATGATGTCCCTGACTTAAACAAAGGTATGACCTTACTGTGTTTCATCAAATCAGGAAATACTCCAATATCGACACACTTATTAAACATAGTAGCTAGGTAAGGTGCAGTCGAGTCTAAAATGGCGTGTAGTACTGTAACAGAGAGACCCCAAAGATCTTCAGTCTTTTTGAGATTAAGAGATCTAAATGTTTTGATTATAACGTTTGGTGTGACGTGATAAAATTTAAAGACATTTGTGCACTCCTTCACATTTGATCTTAGTAACGTATCAGCCTTATCAGGAGATGACAGTAAAGATTTAGTGGTATCCAAAGGTATGTTCGTAAAAAAACGCTCGAATTCTTTAGCTACATCAAGGTCCGAGCTTACTAGAGTACCATCAACTTGCAGGCTGTAGTGAGGGTCTCTAATTCTAGTTCTACCAGTTTCAGTGTTAATAACATTCCAGATGGTTTTAACCTTGTTGTCAGAGTTACAAATTTTATTCGAAAAATACAAGGATTTCGCGGAAGCACAAATCTTCTTAAATTCCTTAGAATAACTTTTGACGTACTCTAGAAACTCAGGCCTATGATCAACAGCTCTTGTAGCATACAGCTCATACAATCTGTACCTCCTTTCATGAATGTCTGGTGTAGCCCAATCACTAAACTTTGTACCTTGCTTGGCTTTTACCCTTTTCAAACCAAAGCAGGCATCAAATTCCTTAATAATACAATTAAATAATGAAGTACATAAACTGTCCGGATCTTCTCTAGTACACGTCATATAATTCAGTTGTTTGGTGACCTTCGTATTAAATAATTCTAATCGTTTTTCGGAAATTGTCAAGACTATAATCATAGCTGTAACCCTTAGACCTCAAATGCGTTGTCTAACTTGAAGACTAAGGTTAGTTTGAATGCCTCTACGCTGGTATTTTCACCGGTTGTCATATGTGTGTAAATAGTGTGTGTACACAAATACCCCTTTTCCATTGGTGACCCCCACTAACAATTGTTAACTAGTGTTTACCAGTCTGAATTTGTTTTTTTTTCAGTCTCTATTGTGGGGGCCTCTCTTATGTGGAAGCCCCGGGGCTATAGTCCCGGTTGCTCTCCACTAAATCCGGCCCTAGTCTGAGTCTTTAAAATTAAATAAATACTTTGATCTCTATACCCCCGTAAGGCCTGATGAAAAAATTTGAACTTAGTCTTTTGTCATAATTATGAAGTTCAATATAGTCCCTACAGTCACCCTTTGTGTGAAAGGTGCAACAAAACAAGGTTTAATTCAAGAATAAGAGTCTCAGGGAGGAATACTTGAGTAACCTCAAAAGTGAATGCGGTGCTGGCACGCCCATTGTCTAGTGAAGCTATTTTAATTATCAAATTTATTAAGCATTCCTTTAATGCCAGAGATTCTCGCTCTGGAGGGAGTACCCCATGACTTTTTCTTATATTAATCTCCTTATGTGGCTGACATAGTCACGTATGTGTACTAAAACCTCCATAAAATATAAGAAAAAAAAAAGGTCATAATAAATTTTACAGAAGGTCTTTTAAAAGGCCTTTGGGCGTTACGAGGATTTTAGATAGATTTGACAAAGCGAGACACAGTTGTCATCGAAATGACGTTGGGAACATATTCATCTTAAAAGGCCCTTCAACACTGTGTCAAATTTCTACAAAAGACGTCACTCACACACCGATGACAGCTTAAAACCAGAGCAAATGCCAACCTTGCCCAACCATGATGGAAATATCCGTCAATGGCATTGAACCAGTGGTGCAGATATAGGGTAAACCACCCAGAAGTCGGCCAGAGACCTGTAGTCGGCCTTACATGAGTGTGACGAATGGAAAATATATATTTTGTACTCTTCCCACTCATACAAAGAATACACAGAAGCCGACTACAGGTCTCTGGACGACTACTGGGTGGTTTACCCTATCCGTCAATGGCATTGAATACGTTAAAACATAATACTCACTATTCCATGCTATAGTCACCAGAACTCTTGTCAATGCAGTTGGCGTACTGGTTGAACTCACTGAGGCAGGAGCGCTTCACCTTACGGAAGAACTCCAAAGTGCATGCAGTAACTGCCTTACCCTCCTCGATGCACTTTCGGGGGTCATTCTCTTCAAAGCGACAGAGCATAAACTCCTGTAATCATTGGAAAATTTACATTTAATATGATAAACTTTCATTTGCGTGGTGTTAAAATTAATCAAAAATGTGTTATACCATTAAACGTTTTAACCTAAGTAACTCCTGTGTGAAGAACAAAATTATTAAAAATATTTTGAACTAAAGTCAGTAGTCAGGTCTGAACTTCTATCATTAATTTGTACAAGAACCCAGTGTTTCAATTTAAATATATTTTAATTCCGGTTCTGTTGTTTGGGCATAAATTATCAATTTTGAAATTGTATATCTGTGGAAAAGATATTTATATGAAACATTATATTGTTTACAAATATCACCCTTTATAGAAGTGCTTGCTGTGTATCTAAATACTTGTCAAGTTATGGGATATATATGCAAATTGCCTCTAAATACAAATTATAATATTGGCAAATCAGATCAAAACATAACCTATTTTCTGTGGTTATGCAATCATAAAACATCCCAAACCAATAAATCTTGCTTGAATGATTAATTAAGAATATGATTAACTTCTCAGTACATTAAAAAGATTCCTTACATTATTAACTTGTTCACAATATTTTCCGAGATGGAAAGAAGCTGCCGTCAAAGTAGAACCCGATAAATTGATCTCTTGTACGGTCAATTCTGACTCTTCAGGCAAATGGACGTCCGCAGTTAACACCATATTGTTTGTTTCAAGTTTCACGGGTAATTTAAATGATAATTATCGAAAAATATTGCGTTATTTCTTCCACCAAGTCCTCGGAAGAAATCTGAGGGAGTAATATGACAAAATTATATGGAACTTGAGAATTTCTGTGAGCAAGACAAAGTATCAATTTTAAAACAAGTTCGACAGAGTGAGAAATAGTATTCATTAGAAAAATCATGACTTCTTAATTTGTTAGAGTTATTTTTGACGTTGTCATTGCAGATCTCACGTTCCGTTCAACGCTCTTCGTTCTTGCTTTCGAGTTTTGGTATGTATGTATACTAAATAATAAATAACATTTTGTACATTAAAGTTTTTTATTATTTTAATAATTAAAAAAACCGGGCAAGAGCATCTCGGACCATGCTCAGTGTATGGTTCCGAAGTCGTTAAGTTCTACAAACATAAAAATCAACAATTAATAGCAAAATTTTCCATTTAAAGTCAATTGGTGCCGTCTTAGATGATTTTAGTAGTATAAACACTTTAATTGCCTGTATCTCAAGAACCAATGATATTGTCTACTTAATCGTGATAGTTTTGCTTTAAAATTCCTTAAATGCTCTTTCATTTAAGATTTTTTTCAGTTTTTTGTACTTATTTGTAGTTTGGGGGAGGAGGGGGTGGGACGACGACGACACTTGAGTGTAACAAAAATTAGCGCTTTAACGCTTAATATTTCATAAACGGATTGCTTAATCGAAAAACTGTGTACACAAACCCGTCAAATTTTGGTCCTACCTAACGACACCCCGCATTATAGGGTAGACGAGAAAAAAAAATACATCCCCACATTACGTGTAGGGGAAATACTCTAGTATTTTTTTTTTACGTTTCATTGTACCACTTTGTTGACGTGACTTATATGCATAGGTATTCATGCCAAATTACAGCTTTCTAGCACTAAGTTTCTCTGCGCTAGGCTGCGGACGGACGGACATGGCGAAACTATAAGAGTTCATAGTTTGACCACGGAACCCTATAAATGATAGTGTTTTCGGCCCAGATTATATTTTTCACTTCTCATGCTCGTAAAGTCCTTCTTTATGCTGGGTATAGGCAGCATAAACTCGCATCACTAAGACAATTTAGTCCTACAGCCAGACGACGAGGTGACTGCTCTTTGAAAGAAATTTTGAAGAGAGAGGCTCATTGACGTGATGACGTCACTGGAGACCGAAGAGCGGGCAGTTTCTTTGTTCAACGCATTAGTTTAAATATTTAATTAGGAAATGCTGCCAGCAATTCAATAATACTGCAGTTTCGGTGCAAGCCACAGAGGGGAGGGTCCTTTTTAGACTTAGCTATTTAGTTCTAATTTTCATTTGTAAATTTTAGCTTAGTTTTAATTTTCATTTGTTATTTTGAGTTTGGTAGTACTGTTACGCGATGGGCTTGCATTCTGTCACTAATACACTAGTAAACAGAATTCATACAAGTCTTTTTGGGGTTGCTGGTATTTCTGTAGCTCTGCCTACCCCACTCTGGGAATGAAGGCGAATGTATTTTGAGTTTACCTACTGATAATTTACTTAAACAGGGGTGTATGAAATAAATAAAATAGAATAAGCTGCATAATTTTATTCAATCAATCAATTGCTAATAATGTTAGTAAGAAGCAAATATAATATATTTCCCGTTTTGTAAATTTTAAAACGGCATCTTCAGAACAATAGTGACCTAATTCAGAAATTTTATTTTCGAGTTAGGTCTCTATTATAAAAAAAATATGAGTTGAAGTTAGCTGAAATGTTGAATTGGGTCACTATTGTTCTGAAGGTGCGAAATTGTCTTTGTTACAAGCTTTAAGGTATATTATCATTATTTCTTCATGTTTTCCAATTGGTTACTGTAATAAGTTTCCATCTGCTCATGATTAATACTTGGCTGGCTTTCGTCTGCAATAAAAGACAATAAAAAAATAACTTGATCTAAGAAATAGGCTTCGAAGTTTCGAAGGACCATATTGCAACTTACAAATAGGTAAATAGAATAAATATCACGGGACAATGCCACTCAAATTGACTTTACTCCCAAACTAAGCTCTAGGCTTGTACTGGGTACTAGACAACGATTAACTTACTTATATAGAGAAATGTATACGTGAATACATAAAAACATCCAAGACTCAGGAACAAATACTCGTGCTCATCACACAAATATCTGCCCCTACCGGGATTTGAACCCAGGACCGCTACCTTCGTAGGCAGTGTCATTACCAACTTGGCCAACATGTTGTCAAAAGGTATTAGAAAGATACTTAGGTACTTATTAATTAATTCTTATTACTGACCCCCATAATACTCAATGTTTTCCGCAGGTAATTGATACAACTTTGGAATGTCGTAACGATTTTGCTGAAAAGAAACGGAAAAATATTATTATCAGTCTGTATTGTTTGCATTAATGGAGCCATTTATAAATCATCGGTTCTTTCTTGATTATTCGTTATTTGTAACGACACAATTATTCGTTAGGTTCAGGCTTTTAAGGTACTCTATTTTACTTGGTTAAACTTACTTTTTATACAGAAAAAATTGAACAGTTCCCGAGGGAATAGCGATAAACGAGGTATTTGACGTGATACAGACGACATTATCACATACCTGGGATAACTCGGGGCATCTATACGAAAGTGATGTTGCAAAATATTTTATCGACAAAAAATATATCGATGTTACTGCCAAAATCTAAATGTTATTCGACATAAATAAATATTACTTATTTTCTCCTCATAATTAAAAAATAAACACATTATAACGTGTATTTATATGGTTATTTTTAAATCATTTTCATACTATAGGTACGATCGATAGTTTTTCCATATTCGTCAGTATTAATGATTGTCGTCGAGATTAAAATATCCACTTTGAACTGCTAAACGTTCTCTCAACGTCCAAAGTGGTCAACGGGGCATTCTCATTCATGTTGATTATTGAAATTTCCTCACCTTTTATAACACTGTTTACTTTTTTCATGGTGTCATAAACAGTATTTAATTACATCGATATCAAATCCCTAGAACTTGCCCCAATTAAGTTATCCCAGGTATGTATATAATATTGTGATTTAATAGTGTCGTCTACATACACATAGGGCGAGGAGCGGAAAACTTATTTTACGCGTACAAAGTCGCGGGCGTCTTCTAGTCCAAACTAAAGCTCTAGGCTTGAACTAGGGTAGGCAAACATTAACATAGGTACTTGTATGTATAGAGAAATGTATTATACACTGCATAGATAACATTTAAGATTTAGAAACCAATACTCCCCTCAGCTAGATGGCGCTACGCTCCCAGTCTGCTCCGACTTTAAGTACCTCGGTTCGCTTATACAGTGTGATGTGATGGTGATATCGACCGTGATGTAAAAAACCGAATGAGCGCTGGGTGGATGAAATGGCGACAGGTCTCCGGGACAATATGCGATGGCACAACGCCTCTTCGGTTGAAGGGAAAAATCTATAAGACCATTGTGAGACCTGTCGTCATGTATGGATCTGAATGTTGGGCCTTAAAGGTGACGGATGAAAAGAGACTGCATGTTACGGAGAGATGGATGTGTGGTGTGAATAAAATAAGAAATGAGTATTATTAGAGGAAGCCTGAAAGTAGCACCTATCATCGACAAGGTGAGATCCCATCGCCTTGCGTGGTATGGGCACAATATGCGGAGGGATGACAGTCATGTGACCAAAAAAGTATTGGGTGTGAAAGAGGAGGGATGGAAGAGACGAGGTAGGCCAAGGAAAAGGTGGATGGAATGTGTGAGAGACGATATGAAGAGGAAGGAAGTAAGTGAGGAGATGACGAGTGACAGGGAGGTGTGGAAGAAAAAGACTTGCTGCGCCGACCCCAAGTAAATGAGATAAGGGCGAGAAAACGATGAAACAAATACGGGGAGTATTCATCAAACAATTATTTTGGCTTCACCAGGAATCGAACCCGGGCAGCTACGGCTGGGTCACAACGCACGAACTGGGCAGACCGCGTTATTATAGAACCTTGCCCTAATGATTAGACTAAACGTGCATAATTAATACCATAAACCCAGCGATCGCCGCGAGTATCGATACTCGCTACTGGGTAAAATATACCACATAGTATTCGAATTTGAACTTTAAAACTACATTAATAAGCAAAGGGCGGACGATGGATGCAATATGGTGACGAAAGCATAATATGGATAAGACTTATTAAATTTCGAGTAATATTTATGTATAAAAATATACGAAGTTTTAGTTATACATATATCAGTAAGTGCACTAATTAATAAACATATTAATTAATATATTAAGAAAGTACTGGCCACTTGTAACTTTTCTCTATATAAAACCGCGTCCGCTGCGCCGTGTTTTCGATGTTTTCAAAACATCTAACGTGTTATTCGAACCAAAAAGGGGTGTGGCCAAATTTTTTTTTGTTTATCTACACAGAAACATGTTTTCCGTCACGGATGGAAAACATACCCCGCGTTCTTCAGCGCGGGGGGGGGTCATGCTTTTACTTTTGAAAGTTTTGTGTTCATAGGGCATTAATTATTAATTATAGGAACTCATTTTGACTATTTTTGACACCTTTGAATATAAATAAATATCCTACAATGGTACTGGGAGTAGGTATAAAAAAAAGTGAAATGTTATGACAAACAATACATTGTTCACTCTTAAGTTGCAATGGACGTGCAGTTGTACATAAACATCTTTTGATAACATGTTTTGTTAGTTTTTTGGCGCAGCGGACACGCCTTAAGGATAGAGGACCATAAAAGGAATGGACTGAAAATATGTTAAATGGAAAATATTTTGACTATTTACTACAACATTGAATTTATGTAACAATTTTGCAATTATGTTCTCATTTTTAACCTAATTGTAGTCGTATACGTATTACGTATATCGTTTGACATGATTTTGACGTAATTTGCATCCGTCGTTCGCCCATTTTTAATAAGATCACAGCAAAATATGCCGAATTCCTAGCGAGTACCGCCGGGCTAGTCATTAATTTTTGCTACAAAGTCCTATAGAGAGTCTAATGTCCGTTATTTTACAAAAACTTACCGAGTCATAGTTCCTCCTTCCCATACGCGGTATGTTCTTAGCCGGAATCGTCTTGATGACGTAACCCATTGAGCTCTGATCAAGGGCGAAGGGACCATCCGCTTCATTGCTTCTCCCGACCCTCGGAATGTTCTTACCCTTAATAAACGACCCTTGAGTTTCAATCAAAAAATAAAACAGGCAAAAAACCACGATGCCGAAGCTTAACTTGAAATGCATTTTAAAAAAGTAAGCTGTCAAAAATTTGCCGGGAACTTTTGTTCTAAGTCTGTCGAGTGTCGGACTGCTAAAAAGTGTGTGATGTTGTTTGAAAGTTGTGGTGAAGTTTTATACTGAGCTGTTTCGATCTCTCCCGCATTACCTAGTTAACGATTTTATATTGTTCAGTGCTTTGATCAGAATTTTAAGCAGAATTATCTTACATCAATAGGGGGTTGTTAACTGATACATATCAAATACCTACATTCACGGTTAGCGACTTTTTTGTGGCTTTATTGATTGCCCGTTCCGGTAGGCCTTAGTCAATAGATTTTTTTCAACTACCTATAAAGCTAACATCAGTGGCTTTAATCGCAGTCAGTGCCCAGATGCGTAGCTTATCATATCATAACAACCCGTTTATGAGTTTTTAGTTCCATACATACATACATAACATCACGCATTCATTCCCAGAGTGGGGTAGGCAGAGCTACAGTAATACCAAAAAAACTAAAAAGACGTTTACATACATAACATCACGCCATCATTCCCAGAGTGGGGTAGGCAGAGCTACAGAAATACCAACAACTCTAAAGACTTATTGATATTTCTGTAACCACATTTTGCACAAACAGACTAAGAGATTTACTAGTGTATTAGTGACAGGTTGCAAGCCCATAGCCTAACAGTACTACAAGCCCTTATTCGCCTCTTACGACATCCACCGGAAGACGTGGAGTGGCATTATTCTAACCCGGCAACCACACGGGGCAAATACCAATTGGTATAATAATAGTACCAATGGTCCATAAATAATAAATAGTACGTAGTCGGGACTTAATTGGCTCAGATATTTAATTGTCAAATGGCCTTTAACATTGGTAGAACGCCCCTGCTGCCTTGGTTTTTAATTTGTAAACGATGAATTTGAAATTGTCTTTCCGAAAATAATGGTTAAACTCCTTCTTGTATCGGAATAAGGAGCTTCAAACGACGATTCCAAAAATTTAAAATGGGTATTGTAGTAAATATATACTTACTTACAAGATGATGATATTTATCAAAGTAAAATTTCAGGCAAAATAACCTTTGGCTGACATTGGTTGGTGGTTAATTGTTTTTTTTTACTTTGCTTACGACGGCGCTTGAATCACAAAATAATACTAATTAACTCTAAAAAACTTGTTGATAATTCTGTTACCACATTTTTCACAATCAGGCTAAGATACCAGTGTATAAGTGACAGGTAATTAAACATGACTACAAATCATAAATCATTTATTAACAAATATTTCGTCAACTATGTTATCTACTATTTTGTCAGTTAATACCGTGTGGTATGAACACTTGGTACTTGGGAGTATTGCCGCCCTTTTCTATCACAGCACAAGCGAGCGAGAAAGGGTCCAACTTCTTCTTCACTACTAGAAACCTGCAACGGATAAAATAATTTTAATAGCATGGAGAACGCACACGAGCACACATACCACCTGACGGTAAGTGGAACAAGACCCATAGAATGCAATCTAAAGACTACAGTCTCAAGATTGTAATCCTAACACTGCAAATGCATTGCCGACCCTGAGGACAGACGGATTCTACTCATTTCACTGGTTGTCTGATCCTGTTCAGTTTTGTCATCATTTAAGTGGTTATTTCAAGATTTATTGTGGTAACATTAAGTTTCTTATCCTCATGTCGCTGGCAACAATTTGTTTTCCCACACCAAAAGTCCGTTACATGTTAGGTCATGTTACATCTTGTATTGCATTAAATACCTATCGGGAGGCTACATAAAAAACCGGGCAAGAGCATGTCGGTCCATGCTCAGGGTTCCGAAGCCGTAAAGTACTACAAACATAAAAAAACAACAAGTAATAACTAATTTTCTATTTAAAGTAATTTGGTGCCGTCTTAGATGATTTTAGTAGGTATAAACACTTTAATCGCCTGTATCTCAAGAACCAATGATGTCTACTTAGTCGTGATAACCTTTTCAATACGTTATATGCGGTTTTATTGAAGATATTTTTCTGATTTTTAGTATTTGTAGTTATGGCTGTAAGTGTCCCCCACATTTGGCTTAGTTGGGAGTGACCCTGCCTCCGAAGCCGGCGGTCCCGAATTCAAATCATAGTACAAGCCTAGAGCTTAGTTTGGGACTAGGTCAATTTGTGTAAGATTGTCCCGTGATATTTATTTATTTATTTTTATTTTTAATAATGTTCTTTTGAGTATTTCCATTAGCTTGGTAGGTGTGAGCATTATGAAATGCGATTTTATGCATCCTATATAGCATAAAGATGAACTTAACGAGCATGAGAAGAGAAAATAAATAAATATAAACCTTTACTTGAGCCCTCACAAGCATCAGTTCCTCACCTGTCCTCATTGCTCCCGTAGCTCTTCGAGGCCAGGCCGATCTTCTGCGCGATCTGATGCAGTGTGGCCCTCTCCTCCTTGGAGAAGTCCCGGCAGAAGACCAGGTCGACGTCGAGCGTGTCCGAGGCCAGGTAGCGCCGCATGAGGGCGCCCGCGGAGCGCCGCAGGTCCTGCGTGCCGCTCGCCGTGCTGCCCAACCCTTGCCTGTTCACCTGGAGGAATACCTTCATGTGGGTACGAATTAGAGCAGCCTCGGGTTGCACGTCTCACCTATTTTGCTCTAATTCGTACGCGCTCACGCGCTGTGCGCGAGCAGCGGGGTGTTTTATCGTACTCAAAGGCGCCTCGGTGTGCGCCTCGCGTAATTTGGACGTGTATCCGAGCGTGCCGCGGGCTGAACGACCAGTTCTAAATTGTCTGTGGGCGAGGCGCGTAAAAATTTGCGAAAGTTGCTGAGCCGTTCCACCACCAAGGCGATAAACGCAGCCGCAGGTTGTCAAACGATATGTTTGTGAAATGAATTATTTGTAAAATGTCGGTTATGAAATGACAGGATCCCGCAAAATAGACCCAAGTATCTATGAGGTCAGGTCAGGTTGACATAAGCTTTGGTTTTAAGCTGTCATTGGCGTGTGAGTGACGTCTTCTGTATATCACATAGCGTTGATTAATATGGCATACACCTACCATTTGCAGATGCGGTTTGATCGGCTCCTCGATGCCCTGCGCGTCGGCGCCCAGGCCTCCGCCCTTCCAACCCATCATCTGCATCATCCTGACAACAAACACTTGATCATCATTATGATAACGTAGACACTATAAACATTAATTTATAATCTACGACATATGTTATCGCCACCCTTGAAATAGGTATCGTTGACGAGTTCCGGTGGCCATCAAATGTCTTCATCATCAGTTCTACTTCACGAAATGATACTTTTTGAATGAAAATGCTAGATGTGTCACAGTAAATACTAAAATCGACATATGTATTCCTATAATATTATTCCTATCAGATTTTTATTTTTTTTTATTTTAAGGAGAACGCACACGAGCACTCAGGCCACCTGATGGTAAGTGGAATCTGAGACTCATAGACATTTGAATTCTCAAGACTATAATCCCAAGAGCTCAAATGCGTTGCCAACCCTGAGGACTAAGATGGAATGCCTCTATGCTAGTAATTTCACCGGTTGTCTTATCCCCACACCTGAACACAACAATGCGAATGCTGCTTGGCGGGTGGTTAATGGATAAGATGGTGGTAGCGATCCGGACGGACCCTGCACAGGCTCCTACCACCACTTAAAATATTCATAATAATAATCACAATATATATTGACATGTAAATCAAATCAAATCAAATCAAATCATTTATTGCATATCACATTACATAGGTTGATGGAATTGTAAGTAGGTATACATGTGACGCCCTGCAAGGGCACAGCAACATGAGAGGGTCAGCTTAACAATTATTCTCTTTGTTAACAATAGGTAAGTAATTTCCTGGCGATCTAGAGCTATCGGAGTACAAATTAACTATAAATTGTCCGGATTGTCCTGATTTATTGGGCAGTTTCTTTTAATATTCCCACTAGGAGTGTGCGGTATTTTCGTCCTATTTCGGTTTCCCTAGCTTCTACTAATTATAGGAAAAATAGTTTTTTGTGCAGAGCTGGTCGGAGTTTGAATAGTGTGTTAAGGAGTATTGATTTTGTCATTTTTGCAAGTAGTATTAATTCTATAAAGAATAAATTAATTCAATATTTTGTGAACAATCTTCATATATGATAAATTTTTCGGGTGTGCGTGCAGGTGCTGGTTGGCATAGTTATTGCGTACAGTAAAATTTGGTGGCCTGTAGGTAGTAGTTGTTATTAATTAATTATATTTTCCTCTCTCTCACTGTTTAAACGTTTAACTTAGGCTTATTCTTTTTCATATTACTTAATTGCTATATGTGAGAACCTGTAATTGGCTATGTTTTGTTACTCTAGTTTCTAATTTCTTTTGTAAAGCTGTTGTTTTTCCATGGATTAATAAATAAATAAATAAATAAATATCTAGTATTGAAATATTCACTTAAGCTGTAGAAAGATTTAATTATTAAGAATGTTTTTAGTTGTTTGTTGAGTAGAATTGGTTTTTCAATGCTTTTTATAGAATTCGGGAGGTGATTATATATTTTAATTAACATGTGATGTGGGCTGGATGTTACATGTGATGTGGCTTGGATGTAGCGTTCGCCTCATAATCTTTTCGCTTAGATACATAGCGTCGCCTTGTATCGCGCCGCATTGGCAAGAGCCGCCTTTTGCCACAGGATGCCGCCGCTTAAACAAAGAATGCGAGCGGTGTACTCGCAAGTGAATTTGGCAGTTTACAATAGCCACAAGTGCGTGCGGATGTGGCAACATTTGTGCATTTGAGTTGTCAAAACTCTCGAATTAAAAAGTAAAAAACAAAAAAGATGTCGTGTTGCCAGTGGCAATAAAGACCAATACGAACTTTTCCAACTAAACACGATTTCGTATGATTATGCACTACTTGTAATAAGTGTTTATACGAGCTGTGACAACGATCATCCTAGATCGAGTCGGACATAGTTGATTGTACGAACTTGGTAGCGACGCTGGTTTCCACGGGCGTGCCGAACTCGTCAGCGCGCCGGCTTTGGCCTGAGACCTCGTCGACGGTGATCGTGGAGCCCTGCGCAATCCACGCCTCCTTCACGAGCACGGTTATCACTTCCTCCCGAAGTATCTGGAACAAACAATGGCGGATTATCAGTGGTTGACTCAACTAATAGTTCACACTTGCCTGAACAATTTAGTATATTTGTTGAAATCCAAGCATCCCCAAAAAACTAGGTAGATGTTATTTATTTTGCAATGTTAAAAAGGACACATGGCAACACTCTACATTTATTAAAAAATAATAATTAAAAAGATGAATCACTCCTGTGCGTATGTGATGAATAAAAAAGTTTATTCGACATAAAGTTAATATAAGTACGGATCACCCATGACCACCACTCTAGGCTAAGTTTGTCTTGTGGGGTGGGGTTGCAACATTTACCAAGTATAAAAATATACACCATAGCAGTTTCCGAGACTCCATCTGCATAGAAGTCGTTTATCGCTATTTCCATAGGAAACATCCTATTTTTCAGAATAAAATTACCCTATGTCCTTTCTTGGGACTCAAACTATCTCTATGCCAAAATTTCATCTTAATCGGTTCTGTACATCCAGAGATTACTCCCAACAACCTCATAAACTCACAAACTTTACCTCTTTATAATATTAGTATAGAAGTATTGATATGTACAATGCACTTACATTCCATGCAAGTTCTCCCATAATACTCTTGGCTTCATTCTTGGGGGTACCTGAGACCTCCGCCAGCACTATTCCACTCACAACCAGACGCGATACTCCTTTCTCAAACGAGCATGAGAATGGCACTCCACACACTCGGCAACTGGCTGTAACAAACATGAATGTTTAACAAGTTTTTTTTTATGGCATGTAAGAGAAATGAACACACATAGAAGTTTGATAGTGGGCCACCGCCCCTGCCCCCCTTCCTTTAGTCCGCTACTGCCCAGTTGTCTTATTCCAACACTGGAACAACAAATGCTGCTTTGCGGTAAGTTGGTTAAGATGGTAGTAGCAATCCAGATGGACCGTGCACAAGATAGAGAAAGATGAGAAAACGTATTTGAGTCTAAATCATGTCAGTCAACCAATTTGAATCCTGGGCCAATATGGACTATGTCAACATGACATTGTAAACCAAATCATAAGAAGTTGCTTATGTTTTGGTTGAATATGTCACTTTAACATAGCCCAAAGTGGCCTAGGAACCAAAATTGGTTGACTGTACAATTGGGGATGCCAGATTTAGGTTTACTTTTCCTGGTCATTATTGATTCACCTTTTGACTGCTACAGTTATCTACTTATGACAGCCAATGGCAAGGCTCACACACCATCGTCATCAATACATGACCAACATTCAACTGGAAATAAATCCTTCTAACGCAAAATTAATTTATTTATTTGCCTGTTGTGGCGCATGCAGTTTGTATTTATAAAATAACATCAGAATAAGTCAAGAGTTTATCTGAGTTTAAATGTAAATAGTGTAGCAAGTACAGTAGTGTCATACAGTTATAACCTTGTAAGTTTTGCATGGGAACTTTAATCTACCAGCAACTAAAGTTCAATTCCCTTTGCTTGCTCTTAAACACCATTTTCAATTATGAAACAAAAAAATAATTTTATCCCTGTTACAATGTAAATTATATTAATTTGCATTACTCTGTATATTCCACAATTTGGTGGCCCAAGGTCGAACCAAAATCACCAACTGCCCAAATCTCGTGAAAAACCAACTGTCATCAAAGGTCTTTGGGTCCAAACACTGCATTGCTGTCAACTCCTTCAAATATTCACTAGTATCTTGAGTTTGTGATGACTTTATATCCTCATTTGATTTACTGCTATTTGGAACTACAATTTCTTCTTCCTTAACTGGACTGTTTTCTATAATCTGTCCTGGCTTAACAAACTGTATGCGACTTGATTTCGCCGCAGGCGCATCAACAACGATACCACTTTCACGCTTAGTGCCCTTTGCACGATCCTCTGCAGCGTCGGAAGCAGATACAAACGTTCGTTTGAGCTTGTGTTTTCTAGACTGTCTATAGTCTTTTGCTACCTGAAACATTGAACATATCCATTTAAATACGATATTTAAGACTGGCAAACAATGACGACAATTTTTTGTACATCAGGTTACCTCTTGAGACAGCCTTGCGACGTCTTGCATGACTTCCGAAGGGTATCTGCAACCCATAAACTCAATGTTTGAGAAGACTTTAGCCAGACAAATTAGTCTTTCTTCCGAATAATCTTGTTTCCATCGTTCGATGAATGCTTTTCGTAATTCCCAGTGTTCTTCGCATTCATGGTCTTCCCGGTATTTATCAACATCCCAATTGACATCTATAGACATTTTATTAGTTAATTAACTTAACAGTAACGTGATGTTTATTAGAAATTCGCGAAATTTCTAATTAATTATAATTATATTGTTATGTTTATACATCGTGTACATTATGCTTGTTATGAATGAACTCAACTCAACTGACAGCTTTTTGCTTATCCCAAGGAGATAGGCCAAGGAACCCTGTGCCCATACTGCCAAACATTGACCACACTACTAAAATACAGATAGTATAGTTGCCAGCCTCCGAGCCGTTTAATCACATTCTCCAATAATGCGCATGCGTCTTGTTTCATCGTTCATCACTGCGTAACCCTTATAGTTCTGCCACGTCCGTCTGTCGGCGGTTTAACTCTGAAACAAAGACTATTGTAATGTATAGGAGACTCTGAAAGTATTGATACAATAAAGCTGTAATTTGGCATAGATATACATTTAAATTACGCCGAAAAAGTAGTCTTTAAAAAAACCTCTTAGTAAAGCATAGGTAATTTTTCTTTTTTAGGGTTCCGTACCCAAAGGGTAAAAATTGGGTCCTATTAGTAAGACTTCGCTGTCTGTCCGTCCGTCTGTCTGTCACCAGGTTGTATCTCAAGAACCGCGATAGCTAGGCAGTTGAATTTTTCACAAACTATGTATTTCTGTTGCCACTATAACAAAAAATACTAAAAACAAAATAAAATAAATATTTAAGCGGGGCTCCCATACAACAAACGTGTTTTTTGTTGTCGTTTATTTCTCGATATTAATAACGGCAACAGGTAGACAAAGGGTCGGAGTTGTTTCGCTTATGTCCACCCCAGTCCAAGACTATTTCATAATAAATGCTCTGGAATTATCGATGTAGGTTATGGCGTAATTTTTACTAGAGGGTACCTAGCTTGTAACAAATTTGAAAATCGTGTTTCAGAAGCTTAATAAACGATATGAACCTAATAACATTTTGAAAATCTGGTGTGTGGTAGCGCTACCTGTGAAACAGACTGAAAATTTATGATAACCTGCTGAAAACGCTTTTAACAGAACCAAAATCATGATTAAAACCGTGCAAGAGCATGTTGGACCATGCTCAGTGTAGGATGCTTTTGTTTTCAATGTACTACTGATTACTACTACCCTTTGTAGTGATCAGTAGTCGAAATAGCATATAAAAATCCATGAAACCTAAATAATAACAGAAAATAGGCCAGGGGAACGGCGGGAAGCCACCCCTATTTTTCTCAAAACGTTGTTAATGGGCATTTCTTAGAAAGTTTGTACCTAGTTAAGGATTAAAATTAAGAAACGTTAACTTTTCCACTGAGTTACGAAAGTTAGTTGTACATTTATACACTCTCAACGCCAATTAGCAGTACCTAACTCAAATTCAATAAATGAACCAGATTCAACCCTCACTCGTTAGTAATATGATTGCACTTGCTACAGGAGTTTTGTCCGAGATATCACCATATGTCTTATAACAATATATAGCAAATTTTCGTAACTCAGCGGAAAAGTTAACGTTACCTAATTTATTCCTTAACTAGGTACAAACTTTCTAAGAAATGCCCTAATATACATCCTACAGCTTTGCCCCGAAATATTTTTTCAGAGTGTTTAAGATAGTTTTAATGTCATAAGTACAGTTAGGTGGTCTCCGAATGAAAAAAACCCTGAAAATATTGGGTGCGTTTGAAACACTTTTTAGGGTTTCGTAGCTAAACTAGGAACCCTTATAGTTTCGCCATCTCCGTCCGTCCGGTCGCAGCCTAGCGCAGAGACGCTTAGTACTAGAAAGCTGTAATTTGCCATGAATATGCATATTAGTCACGCCAACAAAATGGTACGATAAAATGTAAAATATTATTTTTTACGTTTCCTCTCCTACTCGTAACGTGGGGATGTATTTTTTTTTTCTCGTCTACCCTATAGTGTGTGGTGTCGTTGGCTAGGTCTTTCAAAAATATTTCGGGTAAGTGCGAACATTTTTCTGATTAAGTAATTCGTTTATTAAATATTAAGCTTTAAAGCGCTAATTTTTGTTAGACTAAAAATCAGACAAAAATCTTAAATGAAAGAGCATATATAACGAATTTTAAAGGAAAACTATCACGACTCAGTAGACTTCATTGGTTCTTGAGATATAGGCGATTAAAGTGTTTATACCTACTAAAATCATCTAAGACGGCACCAATTGACTTTAAATAGAAAATCAGTTAGTTGCTCCCCAAGAATAGTGACACAAAGCTTTATAGGTTATTTTTTTGCCATTAGTAAAGATAGATTTAAAATAATGTTTAAAATCGATCTGTATCAATAGCATAAAAATATCCTATTTTACTTTGTGTCAATCTTCTTGGGAAGCAGCGAGTTATTACTTGTTGATTTTTATATTTGTAGTACTTAACTGCTACACTGAACATGGTCCGACATGCTCTTGCTTGCCCGGTTTTTCTGATAAGTGATAACTTATAGCGCCTGCGTAAAAAATAGATCATGCGAATTGAAGTAGCAAAGCTAAACGAAATATAACAGGCGTATTAACGGTATCAAATCAAAACGAAGGTCCTTGTTTACTTGTCATTCGCAGTGCAGAAGTATTGGAGTTTATTGAACTACTTACATTAAGAACAGTTTAGAACAAAATTGTTCGCTTCGACAAACTCTTATTTCTCCGTATAGACTAGACGTTTCAAGGACCTTTTAGTGATAATGTTGTGGTCGCACGATGACACCACCTTACCTTCTTGTGATAAGACGCTTGTTGGGGATTATTATGTTCATGGCAACAGCGTAGGTACCTATTAGTTAGTCTTGTATTGTTCGCGCGGCGGTATGACGGGAGTAACCGCTCACGACGTTCTAAAATTCTAATAAATTTATATTTAAAAATATCGAATCGCGTCGCGTCAGTGTTTTGTTTCGCACTTTCGTTCGTCACAATGAGTCAGCAGTCGAATAGAAAGATACAATATTTGGCGGGGCTATGCGGTGAGTTGGCGGGAAATTTAAGATGCATTCAATAATTTGATTTTGTGTTTTTATTATTTGTGTGAATTCGTATTTACGGTCGATTAACTTAATTCATGGTTCGTGCGTTCTTGTGTTTGCATCCTCATGTTCTATGGTTTAATTGTGTAAACTTAACTTTTGTATTTTACGCACAAAATATTGTCTTTTTGAATATACTTGTAATCTATGTCTATATAAATACATTAATAAAGGTTGTATACAGGGTGGCCCGTGTAGACCGGTCAGTATAGATAAGTAAAATATAAAAAAATAAAAATAAAAATGTAAAGTTGAAAATATAACTTTCATTTCAAATAAATTATGTTCTAAAACGCTCTAATACGATTTTCCGCAGTTGTCTTGCTTTGAATGTAAGGTTGTAGGTTATTTATAACTTTGTTAAGAAGATAGAAAATTTACATAAATAATGTACGCCAACGCCCTTAACTTCGTTACTAAAAAAATAAATGTACTTATTTCTTTCTTTCTTTCTAATGAAAGAAGTACGAAGTCAATCCCTGGTAACAACAAATATTTGTGTATTTTTTTTAATGAGCATCAGTTTTTTTTTCTGCATCTGTGTTTAAGTGTTTATATCTCTGTATAAATATGTTTATCGTTGTCTAGTGATTAGCATAGTACGAGGTACAAGCGTAGAGCTTAGTTTGGAACTAGGTAAATTTATGTTAGATGTCCTTTGATTTATACGAGGTCGTTTACGGCTTTAACCTTTATAATGTTTTTGTAGGCTTAAAAACTGCTCAGTGTGTGTTGGAATATGTGTAATTTAACATTTTCAACTCTTTTTCAAATATTATCGTTTCCAAAAAGTGAGTTCAATTGTGGCAATTGTGTGCGTTTTTATAACAAAATTCCGAGAGATGTATAGGGTTTGTCATTAAATAAATTTAAGTTGTTTATAAAAAAAAACATTTAGTTCGCAAGGCCTACTACTTACACGATTAACGATTTTATAAATCACGTTAAATGACTTATTTTTTTATATACATAAAAACAATAAAAAAAAAACTCTGTGTACGACATGCATAATTATTCTGATTTTGTTTTTTTTAAATATAATCCTGACATATTTTTTCTCCCTATTTTCTAATTATATTTTTTGTTTTAAATTTTGACTTATTTTTACACGCTATTGACTTTGTAAATTAACATGTGCCTAATTGTAAATGATCTTTGATATTCAAAAAGTGTTCTGTATGAATCTTCTTCTTCTTCTTCTTTTTTAATGGCGCTCCACACAGTGATTTCGCCAATGTCAAGTGAATAGAGCAAATCAGTGAACAGAATAAATCAATATTAAAAGCCGGGCATTTTTCAATCGACCATCTTCCCTCCCCGAAAGTTACTGGCAATCAATTCCCTGTATGAATCTATATTGAATAAAATAATTGAATTTATTAAAGACGTTTGTCACATGCTAATGACTAGCGAATGTCAACCTTGCCTCATAGACTAGGTCTATTTTATGCTGGATGACGGATATATCCGTCGTTGGCGTTGAACCAGTGGTGCGGATATACCTGTAACCAGCGTCGCCAAGGTTTAGCGATGAGGAATTATCGTTTTATTATCGACTCGGATTAGCGTGATCGTTTTGGTTTATACCATGCAATCCTATTGTTATTAGTTAAACTCATTACCAACGGAACTGTCATTATAACAAATATTCATGCATTTAATGATGAATTGATGTATATCAACTTATTTAAATATAAATAATAGTAACGCTTGCAATGCTTGGTAAATACCAAGCATACCTGCTCGTTTGTATCTATGAATTGTATGATGCAAAACTTTGAAAAGGGATATTGCATTTCTAATGAAGGAAAAGTGCTATCATGTTATAAATTAACAAATAATCTTTTAATATGATGTTAAAAAATCCCGTAGCGAAAAAAAACGATGTCCATTTAATATAAGTTTACATTAAATAATGCACTTTTCCTTCATTAGAAATTCAATTTCTCTTTTCAAAGTTTTGTGGGATAGGGGTCCCGTCGATAACAGCATTTGCAGTTGTCAAACTGGTCTAACGAATTATTTATTTTATCACATTTATTTATTTGTGTATACAGTGACTAGTGGTGTGTAGATATTTCTGATGTCTTAAAAACATGCATGCACAATTTCCAATTCCAGTGCAAGGATTAAAATTAATTAACTCAATTTATTTTTAACCCTTTACACGTTATTGACGGATATATCCGTGCCACAGGTTCACCGCAAACAATCGATTTATCCGTCACAGTTGACAGTATATCTTATATTATTCGCGATGCTTTAAAATTACCATTAGTGTGAAAATGAAGACATAAAAGTCTTCATTTTCACGCTTGGAAATGGCATTTCTTAGGTTAACGAGTTTGAAACTTCAATCCACGACAAGGATTTTAAATTCAATTTTGCAAAAATAAATTCCAGTCTCCTCAAACTTCATGTTCACTGGCGCTACAATATCTTGGTCTTCGCCCGCCATTGCGAAGTTCAAAAGTGGAGAAGCTAATGTGAAAATTAACGAGGTGAGTCAGTGGTGTCATTTTTTTTAACCGTTCAATTTAGAGACCTTTATTTGGAGCTAATGTTCGACATCAGATAGCAAGGTATACTGGCCAGTGGTTTGTAGTAACAAGTTGAGATCAAATGTATACCTACTGGTCCATCGTTTGTACCAACCAGTAATTTAATGTAACTGTAGTGGTAGCTATGTTCATTGTATATCGAAGTAGATTGGCTTTAGCCGGGTTTATAGGGCGGACAGTCTTGGCCCTATACTGAAATAACTTTCAATAACATGTTTAGGCCATTAATTGGTAGTGACCCTGCCTATAAAGCTTGCAGTCTCGAGTACAATCCATGATAAAGGAAAATATTTGTGTCACTATACTCGTATCAAATTGTTTGAAGTGCCCTTTTTTTGTTTCAGTATCAAATATCATGGATCGCGTCCTTATTTGCCATTGGTGCTATAATAGGGTGCTTTTGCGGCCATTCTGTGGTGGACCGAGCGGGGCGCCGCATGGCGGTGTGCATTGGGACCCTGCCAGGAATAGTAGGTGCGGTATGTGAATAATGTATACTGTACTGTATAGTGATGAATTTCCCAATTTAGTAAAAAAAAACGGAAACTGTCAGGTTTTTTTTAAATATATATATAGGGTCAGGAAACAACTTGATCTCGTGTCTATTTCACCAGAAAGTATGTACCTGGAGGCCAGGACAAGATGCCTAACGCTAACGTTAGTGACTTGAAAATTTACTAAATGTCGATGTAGTTGACGATCGATCGCGTCGGCCGCTTATGTCAAAAATAGCGCTATGCGTATTATCTAGGACCCCTTTTAAGTTGTACTAGCTTGGGTTCTTTTATACCTATACTAATCGTTGGATAATTAAAAAGGTACACAATTTTATCGACTTTCCAAGCTCATATCATATCTCACCACATTCGACACGTGATAAAACTATGTCTAAGCAAGTGTATTAATATGAATTGTGGCTTTCAGGCAATCATCATGGTCTCGAAAACACTCGGGCTTATGTATTTTTCAAGGATTATGAGCGGAATTTCACTGGGGATGAATGCTGTGGTGAGTCAGCGTATTTCGTATAATGGCGATTTGACTTTTCCAAAATCTAGCCTAGTATTTAGCTCAGGCTAGGTAAGGCACTTCAATATCAAATAATGTAAGAGAAATGAAAAATGAAAATAATAATTAATACTTCAAAATATTATGTATCTTTACAAATTGCTCATGATTCTTGGTGGTAGGACCCTGTGCAGGGTCCGTCCTGATCGCTACCACCATCTTATCCATTAACCACCCGCCAAGCAATGGTGTTCGCATTGTTGTGTTCCGGTGTGGGGATAAGACAACCGGTGAAATTACTAGCATAGAGGCATTCCATCTTAGTCCTCAGGGTTGGCAACGCATTTGAGGTCTTAGGATTATAGTCTTGACAATTCAAATGTCTATGGGTCTCAGATTCCACTTACCATCAGGTGGCCTGAGTGCTCGTGTGCCTTCTCCTTGTCATTGTTAAAGCGTATTTACTATGATGGACTAAACAGAAGCACATAGAGTTAGCTCAACGTGCTTCTGTCGAGTCCCGATGTATGATTGTGGATGCGTTCACTTTGAATATACGCCACTTGACACAACTTAGTGAAATGTTGTTTTTCAGGTGGTAATGATTTACATCACAGAAATAGCAGACAAAGAAATCCGTGGAGCTCTCGGCATGTCTGTTCAAGTGACCAACAACCTAGGAAGCCTCATAGTGTACGCCATTGGCCCCTTTGTCTCCTATAACACTCTAAACGCTCTGGTGTTGACTATACCTGTAGTGAACCTCTTGCTGTGTCTATGGATACCTGAATCACCGTATTACCACATGAAAGATGGCAGAATAGACGCAGCTAGGAAGGAGTTTATGAGGATAAAGGGAAGCAATGATGAACAGGTATAGTTTTATTATTCACTTGGAATTATTTTTAAAGTTTTAAATGTTCCGCTAGCAGGGAAGTACACACAAGCAGTATCAAAATAATACAGGGATATTTTTGATTCTAGAACTTTTTAGTGTATAGCATGACAAAAAGTCAGACAAATGGACTTCTGGGCCACTAAGGAACTGTGTCAAATTGACTATCAATGAAATCCTAAGAAACTTTACAGGATTTGACTTAGTCCGTTACGCACTGTCTGTTATGCACTGGTACAAATCCATTTGTTTGACTAATCTTATAACTAGAATACGGGACGCAAGTTTTTCACAAAGCCCTTTCAATACTTGACGGATATATCCGCACAACAGGTTCGCCGTTCACGACAGATTAATCCGTCACGTTAGACAGCTCATAATATGCCTTGATATTTTGTGTTCAACTGTCATTAGCGTGTAAGTCCCGACTGTCTCGAGTATTGTATTTAAATGAAGTTAGGTATATTGATACTTATATTTGAAACAGCAGTTAATAACACTTAGGGCTGTCGTATTAATAAATTGATCTCGACTGTAATACTCGTCTCAATATGCGTCAAAAATGACAGGTTTCTATGGCTTGACGTTTACTTTGACGTATCTTGTGACCGCACCTTATCCAAGGTGAGTTTATTACGGCCCTTAGAAGTATATCCAGGACACAACACGATAGATGTTTTTTTATATAGACGCATACATTACGTATAAGCATTTTTAATAATTTATTTAATTAAAATATTACTAACAGTGTATGCAATTAGTAGCGATTAAATGTTTGTATATACAAACTTTATCTACCCTACATATTTAGGTTAGATAATTATCACTGAAACTTTTACTTTCGCTTGTGTATGAGTAAGCCAAAATTATGGATTGTAAACTGTAAAGGGGGCTGTTTACCCAATTCTTATCGGGGAGAAGTCAGTTTGTGTTAATTGTGACAATCAATGTCAATAATAATGAACCTAACCCTATTTTGTAGCTCAGTAAAATATTTACCGTTTCAAAAAGGTAGCACGTCACTATAAAATATTCATTTTGTTAAATATTTCAGTGGATAGACGAACAGATGGGTATGATACGGGCCCACGTCAGAGAAAGCATGGAGAACAAGACCACACTATGGGAGTTGCTGTCCAATAAGAAATATAGGAAAGCGTTATACATTGTAGCAGGTAAGTAGGCAAGAACGTGGGAAGAGGTATAGGGGAAGGGTGAGAACCTTAAGCTGGGTTCTCTGCGCTTGCTTTACAAACAAAACTACAGCAAACAAAATCCAGTTGGGGCATCTACCTGATCGTCCTGCGGAACGACGGTGGACAAAGTTATCCGACTACAGCTGTAAGGGAGGTGGTACACGGTGACTTTTTGTAGCAATTCATGTCGCGTTTGCAACTCGAGAAGGACGCGATCGAGTCACGCTTTTTAAATTTAGCATCGCGAATCGCGACTTACCCCCGGTGGTTTCAACGGGTATAGAAAGAGAAGGGGGAGGATGCGGCAACGCGGCCTTTTAGCGATTGCATCGCTACTGTATCGCTATAAAAAGTCACCGTGGGCCACCTCCCTAAATTATAATTATGGCAGGTCTGAAAATGCTGCAGTACATGACTGGGGGCATCGCCATCCAGGCGTACCTCGAGGCGATCTTCTTTGAGAGCGTTGCCATCTCCGGCCCTCTAGTCAGCATCGTCTATGGATTCGTGCAATTGCTTACAGGTGAGATTTAACGTGTTAGTCATCATCATACGGTTAGCCTAGTGGCTGTGTATGAAGCTAGCAGTCCCGGGTTCGATAGCTGGTTATCTCCTTTTTTCTGATTCTCACTCATGTATAGAAGCTTGTTTATCGTTGTGTAGTGCCTATTACAAGCTGAGATAAGTAGGTGAAAAGAAGCGAAACGAAATAATTTATTCAGTAAATTGGCCACATTGGCTCTTTTACTCGTCGGTAATAGAGAGTGAATCCACCAGCAGGGGATCGGCAGGAATACAAATAAAAAAAATAACATTGCAAGCCTAACTTGAACTTTTCTATTCCAGGGGTCGGAGGGGCTATACTAGCCGGCTACTTCAGCCGACGTATCCTCATGTTTGTTTCAAGCTTAGGAGTTGCTATCTCTCTCACAGCTCTAGGAATCTATTTCTACCTTCAGAAAACCCTCGAGTTTTCTCGCGACATCCTCGTGACTCTCGCTTTCTTACCTTTAATAGGCGTGTTCGGTTTCAACATATTCTATTCCGTTGGTATAGGGATGTTGCCGTATGTAATGCAGGCAGAGCTTTTCCCTATCAACGTGAAAACTGCTGCATCTAGCTCAGCCACAATCATGGCTTGTGCCATGAATTTTGCCATAACGAAATTTTACTATGAAGTTAGGGAGAAGTTGGGACACTCGGCTGTGTTCTGGTCTTTTGCGAGCGTTGGGTATTTGGGGCTGTTCTTCATTTACTTCTTTGTACCGGAGACGAAGGACATGACGTTGGAGGAGGTCCAAGATAACATGGCTGAGCAGGATCAGGAGGCTTCTGCTCTGAAAGACAGTATTCAGCACGACACAAATTATAGATAGCATTAAAGCCTGGAGCTTTGGATGTTGTAAGTAGAACGGAGATTTTTTTAAGGTGCTTATGTATATGTAAACTTGGCGAGCTTTAACTATCGTGCTCTCATGTTCTGCTTCGATTTGAGGACGCGTTAGCCTTGGTAGTGATCCTGCCTACGAAGCTAGCGGTCCCAGGTTTGATTCCTGGAATGCGCAAATGTTTGTGTGCTGAGTGCGAGTATGTGTTCTGAGTTTTAGATGTTTATACTCTGTATATAAGTAGGTATGTATTTATTTACATAAGTATGTTTATTGTTGTGTCTAGTCTGGGACGAGGTCAATTAGTATGAAATTATCCCCTGATATTTATTTATTGGCCGACGAACTATATAAAGTAGTTTCATTGTTTACATTTAGATAAGTACCTAAACAAATAAAGTATAATTTACACGTATCAAGATAAATTGTCAACCTTTTGTGAATTGAGACGTGTCACCTTCCGTTGACCTTTCCAACTTTGCCGGCGGATATATCCGCACCACCGGTTCAACGCCAACGACGGATTAATCCGTTACTGATAACAGCGAGAAAAGACCTACAGCATGTTGCTATAAGGTTTAAATTAGCACTTATTCAATTCTCATGCTAAAAATGACTTTTGTAGGTATTTGTTACGGGTTAACGTAAAATAGGAAAAATAGACGAAA
Organism: Acleris holmiana; assembly: GCA_949316455.1. Classification (NCBI taxonomy): domain Eukaryota; kingdom Metazoa; phylum Arthropoda; class Insecta; order Lepidoptera; family Tortricidae; genus Acleris; species Acleris holmiana. Next base: position 7,837,468 of record OX438788.1, read on the forward strand.
TTTAATTTATACTGACGATCTCCATAATTTTAAGCTTCGTTTGTACGATGATCACTGGTCCGGGAACACTTCACATTCATTTGTCCGAATTTTCTTTTTTCTGAAAGCTATGTTACGTTGGAGCTTTTTAGGGTTCCGTAGCCAAATGGCAAAAAACGGAACCCTTCGATTCGTCATGTTTGTCTGTCTGTCCGTCCGTATGTCACAGTCACTTTTTTCCGAAACTATAAGAACTACACTGTTGAAACTTGGTAAGTAGATGTATTCTGTGAACCGCATTAAGATTTTCACACAAAAATAGAAAAAAAAAACATAAATTTTGGGGGTTCCCCATACTTAGAACTGAAACTCAATTTCAAAGTGTTGAAATGTGTCCCCCCCCCCCCCCTGTAACTTCTAAAATAAGAGAATGATAGAACTAAAACAAATATATGATGTACATTACCATGCAAACTTCCACCGAAAATTGGTTTGAACGAGATCTAGTAAGTAGTTTTTTTTAATACGTCATAAAAACATTGATCAAAGCTACAACGAACTTTTATATTATTTTACTTGCTGCTGCGGAACCCTTCATGGGCGAGTCCGACTCGCACTTGGCCGCTTTTTTTTTTAATTAAATAAAATGCATTATTTAGTTCCTATACGTAGGTTAGGTTAGATTTGATAAATAAGCGATATCAAAAAAGTCTTCTTTAAAAAAATGCGTTAGGAATTTTGATCAATTCGGAATTATGTAGTGTACCCCATTGATCTGTGTACAATGTTGGATGGTCCACAAGCACAGCCTCCCATACAAAATGTGACATCCTGATAGGAATCCAATTTCATGTTATCAAAACTGCGGTACGGTCAAGGGCTTTAAGTTTTATGCCACTATGGAACCTAAGGTCTAGGGAATTCAAATAACCGGTTAAAACCGGTTATTAACCGTCTATTTCATACTAATTTCGGTTATTAACCGGTTATTTGCATTCCCTGCTAAGGTCCCACCATACAAAGACATTAGTCAGTTGAACATGTTACCAATTGTAAAGAAAATAAAGTAAATTTTCTTATTTGTCCATGTGGTTTCCTTTGCATCAAATGGCCTTTTTAAGTATTTTTTTTTGTACAAGGGGAGGATGGGGAGGATAGGGTATTTTTTACACTGGAAATGAAATTGTTGCTGAGGGAATAGCGATTTTGACGATGCGTTTAGCCTAGTTGAGTGACCCTGTGCAGGGTCCGTCCGGATCGCTACCACCATCTTATCCATTAACCACCCGCCAAGCAACAGTGCTCGGATTGTTGTGTTCCGGTGTGGGGATAAGACAACCGGTGAAATTACTAGCATAGAGGCATTCCATCTTAGTCCTCAGAGTTGGCAACGCTTTTGAGGTCTTAGGATTATAGTCTTGAGAATTCAAATGTCTATGGGTCTCAGATTCCACTTACCAACAGGTGGCCTGAGTGCTCGGGTACCTTCTCCTTAACATAAAAAAAAAACCTACAAAGCTAGCTGTCCCAAGTTCGATTCTTGATATGGGGAAATATTTGTGTGATGTGTACGACTATGTGCTTCCGAGTCATGGATGTGTCCAAGATTCTTTGTAGGTATTTAGGTATGTGTTTCTCTAATATAAATAATGTTTATCATTGTCTAACTAGTACCCATAGTACAAGCCTAGAGTTTAGTTTAGGAATCATTTCCATTATGTGAGGTTATCCCATGATATTTATTAATTAATTTGCTTAATTAATTAACTTCTGCGCGGTCATTTGCGGGCGAATGCAAGTTAGTAGTAATTTTATTTTGGTATCATTGGGTGCTTTATCAAGACAGATGGTTGTCTAATGAAATGAATTCTAAGAATGCCAATTTTATTACCGTCAAAGATAAGATTAGATGTTATAGTTTAATAACTGTGTTACTGTTTATTACAATTACGTACCTACTTTAAAAGGTATATAGGTAGTATAATATGTTAAGACAAATAGACCCCTGTTTATTTAATTTTAGACGCAGTTGCTGCCGTAATACGAAAGAAGGGGGTTAACTGCCTCGTATTAGAACAAGCATTTTAAATTTAATGTGGTTGCCAATAGAGTATATAATGCTTCGACTACTACAATGCTGTAAGCCACCTTTGGTATCAGGGGTGTGTTTTCAAGGTTAAGTACATACATACATAACAACACGCCTTGATTCCTAGAGTGGAGCAGGCCGAGCTACAGAATTTTGCACAATTAGTCTAAGATGTTTACCAGTGTATTTGTGACAGGTTGCAAGCCTAACATAACAGTACTAAAAGCCTTATTCCCTTAGTCACCTCTTACGACATCCACGGGAAGACATGGAGTGGCACTATTTAACCCGGCAACCACACCGGCTTGGTTAAGTATTTGTGAAAAATCAAAGAAACATAACGTTACACCATCTAACGGGCTGGGGATCATCCTAGATTTCATTGAACGAACTACAATAGAAATAGCCCTATGTAATATTGATAATACCGCCTTACTGAGACTAATTGCACTGCCCTCCCAAGCCAATAAACAGTATGTCAGATACGATTGCCAAAGCAGATACAATCCTCTTCTCTCAGTAATAAGGTTGTGATTGCTACAATAGTTTTACTTCAGATGCCGCTTATGGTCTTAACAGGGCAGCGCAGCATCATCACTACATAGTATAAAACAAAGTCGCTTGCCGCTGTCTGTCCCTATGTATGCTTAGATCTTGAAAACTACGCAACGGATTTTGATGCGGTTTTTTTTAATACATACATAGAGTGATGCAAGAGGAAGGTTTATAAATATAATACTTTAACCCGGAGCGAAGCGAGGGCGGGTCGCTAGTCTCAAATAAAACTCGTGTAGCAATCACAACCTCATCAGTCTCATCACATCAGTAAGCGAAAAGGATAGAATCTACTTTGCCAATTGAATCTGAGATACTGTTTATTGGCCTCGGTGGACAGAATATACACGGTGAATTTGTGTCAGCATGCAGGAATCAAGTTTTCTCACTACCTACACAAAATAAAAGTTTAACTACGCTTGTGTTGTTGTAATTACTTTATCCCCGAATTATTTAATTGGACACAAAAAAAAACTTAAAAAGAAAATTAGCTAATTATTATGGTGACCCATTACTATATAAATTTTATTAAAAAAAATAGTTTATTTTTGGAATTTGTTTTTACTGGGCCACTATTCTACTGCGTTATAACGATATAACGTTTGACGAGATTTTGAATAGTTTATGTCACAGTCGCCATTATTGTAAATGACATAAGAATTATCAAAACGTTGACAATACGGAAACACGTCAAAGACGATATCGTTATTACCGTGTAGAATCCCAGCCCTGGTCGTTTTCATACAAAACAAAGGAATTCTGGGCCTATCGTACTATTAAATAATTCAAAAATAGTACATTTTGATGCAAGTGCGGAAAGTAAGTATGTAATTTTCCACAAGTCCGGAGGTGTCTTGGCCCCAATTGAAAATGATAGTCCGCTCGTGTATCAAACGACGTTTTTAATACATTTGCAAAAAAAACAGAAATTAAAAGATGTACCTACAGGGTATTTTTTTAATAGGTGCACACATTGTTTGTAATGTCTAAACAGAATTCTACCTAAGGGTGGGGATGACAGACCACATATATGATGGACTGTACCTACCTATTTTAAATTGTAAGTAGGTAGTTGGGGGGCGATTTTGTGTATTGGAAAAGAAAACACTAAAGGCCGTTAACAAGATGGCTACCATGGGCCAGCAGGGCATTTACACCTTAGAGCTAGCAACATATTCTTCTAGCTCACTCTTGCGTATTACTCTGTCCTTTACGTTGGCCATAGGGCCATGATGGTCAGGCATGGTATAAGTAGTGTAAGCGGCTTTAACAATAATAGTAATAATCCAGTGCCGTAGACAGAGTATCACCTAGACAAGTTTCTCGCGTATACTGTTTGAGATAGCAATACTGACCACCCGACTAAATCACATTATCACCTTTTGAAAAAAGCTTATATAGTATCATTGAGTGCCAACCTTATTATGGCGGTTTATCATGAGAAATTGTTACCGGTGCAAGGTGACCTATGTTTTCATCTGTTCGAGCACTGTGGCTTTTGCAACCTTCAATACAAAAATTCGCATTACAGATGTATACGAAACACTCATACTTAAACACAAAAAAAACACACAAACATAGGTACATACATACATGGTAACTCATAATTTTATCAAATTTTACTTCATCGAACGTATCATTTTATCGAACGCTGTTTTCTGCTGAAACGATAGCTGCTGAAATGTTTTCAGGGTAGGTATCGTAAATATTAATTACGTAGGTTAGGTTAGATGTTCTAGAGTTTAAGGCCCCCCACAGACCTGAGACCCCCAAAATGTTTGCGTAATCGTATTTTTGTACAATCAGATTGAAGGTTCTGCCCTACACGTGTCAATTGATTAAGTCAATCATCAATCATGATGATCTATGGTCTATGATCAATTAAAAATGAAAACTAGAGATATCAGACTAAACGACACGTGAAAAAAACAACTATATTGAGATAATTAAGAAAGATGCCTGATGACAAGGAATTGTCTGCAATTGCGTTGATAATTTAATTAAATTAGAAAAAAACGAAACAGGAAATTCAGCAATCACTACTAAAGATTACACAATCACACGTAATGGCTCAAACCGTAAAACTTATCTAAAAAGATTGGACAAACATCAATCATAGCCATAGACGATCAAAAAGTTTGGGCAATCAGACCAGTGTGATTGCACAAATAATTTGATCATCTGTGGGGTGCCTAAGATACCCCGAAAACATTGTGGTTTCAGCAGAAAATAGCGATCAATGAAAAGAAATTCGATGAAATGCTACATTCGATTAAAGGTGTTTCGATAAAATGATAGACACCTTACATATAACATCACGCCTTCATTCCCAGAGTGGGGTAGGTAGAGATACAGAAATACCAAAAACTCTAAAAATAATAGTTTATAATTCAGTAACCACATTTTGCACAATCATCAGGCTAAGAAGTTTACACAACACAAGACACAAGAAACAATAAAATAGTGCAAAGCAACAGTTCACTTTATGTTGTATGCGTGGAGTGAGACAGAAAGTAAAAATACCGTGTTCTTTATTAATGTCTTTCCGTGCTTCTTTTTTTCTCGTTGTATTATCTCTTTCGTGTCCAATCTAGGTAGTACTCTACTTACGTCCGGTAGGCTTGACGGGCGTCTATTACTATACATATACTTATAGTCTGAGACTGTGAGCTTAACCTCAATATGACAAAGGCACAGTCAATGACTATGGACACCAGCACGGCTAGCACATGATGGCACGCGAGTTATAGACATACCTTCTAATCTGTGCGAGTTAAGTCGCCCGCGAGATAGTCTACCTGTCTTTTTCTGACCGTTCTATTTAGTCATTGACGGGTACATTACAAAAAAAAAGTGTACAACGGCGCTAAAGATGTTTTCACTTAAAAAATCGGTGCACTTTCTGACTAATGCTGTTGGTTGGCAGTTTATTTAATATCTCAAATAGTGCGAAAAATAGTTACGTTTTGTTATTGCACTGAATTCACTCAGCGATGCTCGACCGCATGCCTTCCCCTCTTTTCCTCCAATCGTAGACTATAGTACTGGTACATAATCTATTTTTAAAAGTATCTTGTGCTCTACTGTATGTTACAAAAACTGCAATCAAATTTTGAATGCTTTACGTTTTTAAACAAAACGCTAACCTCTAAAATTTAAAAAAAAATCTTTCTGACGTTTTAAGGTGCCGTTTGTTGTTGTGCGTTTCAGTTCAGAAAAATAAACATTTCACGTATCCAGTCCAATTTAGTCCTTGTTTTCACTAGCACAATGAATATTTAACTTTAGTGCATTGTAGGTTATCTTTCGTTATTCCTTTTGTACTGTGGGTAGATTACCACACCAGATGGGTAGTAGATTTTCCGGGGAATTACTATATAAAAGTAGGTATAACTCATGTTTTGGTAGCGATTGTCGAGGCATAATTTCAGGCCTTGTAAGTCACCGTAACTTATTTATTACTTACAAGTAACAGATTTTTCATAATAAAAATGAATACAAGCATGGTAGCACCGAAAGATCTGATGGATTTCGACAAAGCTTTAAAGCACCTGGGCCGCATGCAAGTAACAGAATACCTGTACAAGATCTCGGATTTTTTAAAAAAGAACATTCGTGAATTATTTTTCCCGAACATTTCGATGCTTGACGAGGGGTTCCTGGTCAATTTGGTGAAAGATAACAGGAATTTGAGTAACACCTCGATGAACCAAGACCCTGAGAATAGGGAACTGGTTTTGGACATTATAGAAACTTTGGAAATGAATAGGGATGTCTATAGATGGTCCTATATGTATGAAAATGGAAAACCAAACAAAAAGTAAGGATAATTTATTTATGTCATGATCTTAAAACTTGTTTTTATTAGTTCATCATTGAGCATTGTTATTTTAATTGGCACAAGCCCAAATATTAACCCCTTGTATGCGGGAAGTAAAAAAATTCCAAGTTCTAGCTTGATTACAATATAGTCCATAAAAATACAAAAGTTATCTAAATTTTGAGCATGGATCCGTGTCTCAGCATACGAGGGGTTATGTTTAGCAGGCATTACTATCTAAATTTTCATAGAGATTGTATGTTTAAGATTAATTCCATTTCCACATTATTCTGGATTGGTTAGATTCTTTCAATGTGGTTTTAGACGTGTTTAATTTTGGCCATTTTATTGTTTGGACACATTCTATTTCCACCAGAAATGTTTTCATTATGTTATTTTAAAATCACTTAACCCATCAGACGCTTAAACACAGATCCATACTCAAAATTTGGATATTGTTTTGTATTTTTTTAAGCTTAGTTTTATGGACTACATCGTAATCAGAAGAAAGTAGAACTTGGTAGTTCTTTGACCTCCCGCTTATGAGGGGTTAATAAATAAAATGAAATATTTTATCACATACTAACAACCTGCCCTCGCTTTGCTTAGGTTTATAATGTGTTTCTGTAACACCTGTATATAAACCAGAATTTATTATACACACAAAAGCCTTATGTGAAAAATTTAATATGTGATGATTAAAACTGCATGGAAATATGTTTAAATAATAACATCTTCATCATTCCGGTTGAAATATAATGTGTTAATATCTCCATCATTCTGCTGCAAATATAATCTTTTCAAACATCATACTAAGTGAACACATCACACATCAGTGTCAACAGCCTGTCCAAAATAAAATAATAATAATAATAATATAAACAGGGACATGTACAACATGGAATGCATTCAGTCCTTGTGTTATATTACTTAAAGCTTTTGCCCGCAACTCTGTCTGCATTGAAAAAAAAAACATAGTCTAAGTTATAATGTGGTGATCATTTTTGAAATCAGTCCAGTTGTTTTTGAGTTTATTTGTTACGCACATACAAAAATACATATATTTTCTCTTTATAATAATAGTGTAGACAACTAAAGCGGTCCTTCTCACTTCTTTTTGGTTTATACAATATTAAAAATATATTATACTAGCGACCCGCCAGCGGCTTCGCCCGCTGCAATTTTTTTAGACGTGCACGCCCCACTCCTGTATTTCAGTGCCCCCTCCACCCCGCCCGCCGCGATGCCCGGCGCGCTTTTCAGACTGCATCGCAAACAACGGCCACGGTGCTATGGCGGTTTTGTTTACTGTTTAAATTTTTTAATTCGTAATATCTTTTGAATGGAAAGTCCAATTTAAATAATTTAAAAACTATTTTATAGGTAGTTAAATGGTCTTGACCATAAAATAATTTATTTGGATAAGGATTAATATAAACACATAAATAGCATGGTTTGAATTTGGTTAGCATTTTCATTAATGTTTAAAATGAAAAAAGTTGTTGTAGTGACATAACTACAATAGTTGGACATATGCTACCGCGGAGTTTTTTGTAGACATTATGATGTTCTTCAATATTGTTGTACATTATTTTGTTCTATCGCTAATAGTTTCGGCAGCGCATTCGACGAAAGACATTTTAAGACTCATTTTTCTACACCTTCGGTTACATTGTTCAAATTTTACCAAGGATCCCTAATTTTTTTCAAAATGAAATGTAGCCTATGTCAAATTGGAAGAATGTAGCATTCTATTGGTGAAAGAATTTTTTAAATCGGCCCAGTACTTTTTGAGCCTATTCATTACAAACATACAAACATACAAAAATAGGTACAAATCTTTCCTCTTTATAATATTACTAGCGGCCCGCCAGCGGCTTCGCCCCGCTGCAAATTTCTGACTTTCCCGGAAATTATTCGAATTTTTCTCGCCGTAAAAACCATCCTTGGACTTCGACGAACATTTAAAAAAAAGAATTGGTAAAATTGGTCCAGGCATTGTTGAGTTATGCGCTTACCAACACATTTTGCGATTCATTTTTATTTTATAGATAGTGTAGATAATCCCATCTATAACTCATGCTTTGTTAGTAAAAGATTTTTTTAAAACGGTTCTGGTGTTTTAAAAATGACGCCCGTACAAACCAACGCAATTTAGCCTCTTTATAATATTAGTGTAGGTATACCAAATCATATTTAGAAGTTTTAACCTTTTGAAAGCCACAGTCGGCAACTTTACGTGCCCCAGACGCCAACGACGTCATATGCCGCAACCGCGCCGATAGAACTGTATGGAACATACCGAACGCTCGGCGTCCCCGGCACGAAAATCCGATGACGTTATTTGCCCGGCTTTGCCGTTGAAAAGCTTAAGAAATCCTTTTAGTTTATTGTTAATAAAATAATAGGTATGGGGGCGCCACTGTAATTGTTTTCACAAACCTATAATATTTTTGGAAGACCTATCCAACGACACACTATAATAGGGACGACGAGAAAAAAAATACATCCCCACGTTACGTGTAGGGGAGGTACCGTTTTTTTTTTTACCTTTTATTGTACCTCTGTTGTCGTGACTAATATGCATATTCATGCCAAATTACAGCTTTCGAGTACTAAGAGTCTCTGCGCTAAGCTGCGTATGGACGGACGGACGGACGGACGGGCATGGCGAAACTATAAGGGTTTGACTATGGAACCCTAAAAAGCGTACTACTTTACTAAAGCCATGGTTTTTCTCATTTCAGTGTCAAAGTTAGCAGTTTAATTTTGGTGTACAAGAAGATATATACCAATGTAATAAATAAGAAACCTGCAGAGTTCAAGAAGCCAAGGTAAGAATGTCATACATCTACCTTCATTTATCTTATTATTAGCTTTATTAGCAAAAAAACCGGGCAAGAACATGTCAGACCATGCTCAGTATGCTGTTAAGTACTTACTACAAACATAAAAACCAACAAGTAATAACTAAATTAAAATTTAAAATTAATCTATTTAAAGTCATTTGGTGCCGTCTTAGGTGATTAGTAGGTATAAACACTTAAATCGCCTGTATCTTAAGACCACTGATGTCCACTTTACAATGATTTTTAGTATTTGTAGTTTTGGCTGTAGTGGGGGTTTGGTGGTAACACTTGACTCTGAGAAAAATTAGCCCTTTAAAGCTTAATATTTCATAAATGGATCGAAAAATTGTTTTCACAAACCTACGATACCCCACACTATGGGGAAGACAAGAAAAAAAATACATGCCAAAGTTATGTCTAGCGGAGGTACCTACCTAAATTTTTTTTTTTCATTTTATTGTAAGTACCACTTTGTTGGCGTGACTAATATGCGTACGCTCTGCCGTAATACAAAAAAGCGGCCAAGTGCGAGTCGGACTCGCCCATGAAGGGTTCCGTAGCAGCAAGTAACATAATATAAAAGTTTGTTGTAGCTTTGATCAATGTTTTTATGACGTATTAAAAAAAACTACTTACTAGATCTCGTTCAAACCAATTTTCGGTGGAAGTTTGCATGGTAATGTACATCATATATTTGGGACACACATTTCAACACTTTGGAAGTGTCTCTCGCGCAAACTGTTCAGTTTAGAAAAAAATGATGTTAGTAACCTCAATATCATTTTTGAAGACCTATCCATAGATACCCCACACGTATGGGTTTGATGAAAAAAATATATTTGAGTTTCAGTTCTAAGTATGGGGAACCCCATGTTTTTTTTTTTCTATTTTTGTGTGAAAATCTTAATGCGGTTCACAGAATACATCTACTTACCAAGTTTCAACAGTGTAGTTCTTATAGTTTCGGAAAAAAGTGACTGTGACATACGGACGGACAGACAGACAGACATGACGAATCTATAAGGGTTCCGTTTTTTGCCATTTGGCTACGGAACCCTAAAAAGCCTAACTGCATAGTAATATACGGATTTTGAATTTAATATGGTTACAAAAAGAGTATAGAATGCTTTGACTATTAGGTACATCGGAGTTAGCCGCCTTTCTTTTGTATTACGGCAACGCTGACCTCTTTATGAACGGCGACACACAGATGGCGTGAGCGGGTTTGGCGCGGCGCGAGTCCATGCCAGGAGAGCTAGCACAAGTGGTCCGCGACTTGTTTGTCGCTCGGATCTCCCTATCTATCTAGTCTGTATACGGAAGCACTGAGCGACAAGCGAGAAAATACGACTTGTGCTAAGCGTACAGAAACGAACCGACCCGCGCCCGCGTTCAGTGTGTTATTTAGGGCATTTGTCAGGAATTTAGAACTAAGAATTGCATAGGATTTGAATGTTTTAGTTTTTAATTTTTGGTCTCCCGTAATATCAAAAAGGCGGCTATTTGCATAAAAATAGTTTAAGCATTTTGAATTTAACGTGGTTACCAGTATTGGAGGCATTCTATAGCCTCGAATACTATTAGTTAGCTGCTTTCTTTGGTGTTACGGCAGAATTGTGTGGTCTTTCTGCCTGCGCTATGCTTTTTTATATCGAGCTATGCACTGCTTAATCATTTCCAGCTTTTTTATCCAAAAAATATGTGCCACCTAGTTTTGAAAGAGTATGACGACATTGAAGTGTGCAAATTCCAATGTAATCAATAAATCTAGTTGATACCAGACCACCTCTTGTTCCTTGCCATAATTCTCACCATAATAATAAAAGACAAGCTTGTTTTTCATCATGTCAGCCCTATACCAAGTCCCCTATTTTAATGACAGCGAATAGGTGTCAATTTTGTGTACATTGCGTAGCTTGGATATAGCGCAGTGATGTGGGAACTCGTCCACTTTGCAATGTATACCGATTGTCACATGTCACTGCCGGATTTTTTAAATAGAATGCTGGTTGTCATTCCACCTATCCATATTGAACTTAGGTCACCATTCGAGAGGTTTACTCTCAAAATTCCCTTTTCGCCAAAGAACCATTTCAGCTAGATGGCATAAGAGTAAAATACACAGTCAGCAAAGAGTCAATTCAGCTGAATGACATGAAAGTAGAATACTCAGTCAGCAAAGTGTCAATTTAGCAGGACGTCACAGAATTGAAATGAACAAGTAGCCAAACGTTTGGAAATATAAATAGTCCATGTGATTAGAATACCTAATTAACCGAAAGTAAAAATAGTTGATTGACGTGAACATAGAAGGAGTTATTAGCAAAACGTCTGGAAATTAAAATAGTCCGTATAATTAGAATATTTAATTCGTCGAAAGCAAAATTAGTTGACTGTCATGACCACAGAACGAGTGCCAGGATTTAAATAATGTGTCATATCAACACTTGCCGTTAAAAGATCCAGACGGTTTGCGAACGGGCTATTTGGCGTTCATGTCTATTTAGTAATTACTTAAGACATTTTGAGATACAAACATTTTGCTACCGGGCCATTCAACTTTTATGTCTATTAAGTAATAAAGACATTTCTAAGAGGAAGGCGTTTCGCTACTAGTGTATTTTTAATTGTAACATTCTAAGATCCAGACGTTTTGCTAAAGATACATTTAGCGCTCATGTCTATTTTCCAACAAAGACATTTCACAATCCAGACGTTTGAGCTATATTGTCATTTGGCGAAAAGGGAATTTTGAGAGTAACCCATTCGAGAGGGACTGGGACTTTGTAAATCATAAATTGAAACATTCCATATAATCCGAGTGTTTTAACACGGTTTTTATTTCTAATGATATAAATCGGGAGCTCGGGACGGTCGCGTCATTATTACTTCATTACATCCTGTTACCAATACATCTAGACCTTAAAATGATTTTTTAACATAATACCGAAATACGGAAATACATGATTATTTTTCTCAAAACACCGGACTAGGGAATGCAAATAACCGGTTGATTACCGAATTTAGTATGTAAAAGACGGTTAATAACCGGTTTTAACCGGTTATTTGCATTCCGTACACCGGACCCCTAGCATGACTAAAATTCGCAACACCTTATTGCCAAAACGCCTGAAATTCAAAATTACCTGATCCCAATAAGCCTGAAAATGTATTGTTATAATTTCAGGTTTTTTGGGATTAGGATTTGTGGGGGATCATCTTGTGATGATTAATGATCGGCCACTGGCAGCATTTTAGGTCACTTTGATGACGAAAGTATTACATGGATACAATACAATACAATACAAATTCTCTTTATTGAACACCAAAAAAAAAAACAGAACACGGAACAGTACATTGAAATCATAGATATACAACAGGCGGTCTTACCGCTAAATAGCGATCTCTTCCAGACAACCTTGTAAGAGAAATAACTGAGGACACAAATTCATGGCAGGCGGTGTAAACTCGCTGGTTTAGAACTCAAACTAAATAACTACAAGAAACAATTAAATTATTTGAAATTTGAAATTGGACATGATTCTATTTAATATTCAATCTTTGGTTTCAAACAAAAATTGCGCAATAGTTTACTCCTAATTCAATCTAGAACCGGATGACTCACTGAAAGATGTGTGTATTTTATTTATTTTTAATTTATTTTATACACAATAAGTATACTTCTTTCATTTATTTCCGCACTAAAGTCGGTTATAAATCTATTTAGTTTTCAATGTATATATATATATATATATATATATATATATGTATAGATTGTTATTTCTGTAATTAAGGGTAATCCATATTTATTTATTTATTTATTTCTATTCCTAGATTACGATGCCACACTTTTTTTACGCATGTTTTTAGTGAACCTGAATATTTCGCACTTCCCCCGTTTTTTTGGAGGTGCTGGCAGAATAACAGCGTTGTGATCTCGTGTCACAACACATGCTGAGCCAGAACCTATTCATCCGCACACATTGCTGGGCTCCAGTGCACACTCGCGTGTGCTCTGCTTGGTAACTGCCAAGATTGTATTGTACTGTATTTGTTATATAACTATGTCGTAAAATATTGTTACTTTCGCTCTGTGTGCTTGAATAAATTGTTTTCTTTCTTTCTTTCTTTCTTTCTTTCTTTCTTAATATCCTTTTAATATCGTGCACAATTCATATACCTATTAAAAATGTATGATGTTTTATCGAGTCTTATTAACGAGGTTTTAACATTTCTATTATGATATGATAACAACTCTCAACAAATGAAATGTCAGTTTACAACTATTCACCTCTCACATCTGTTGATGTGGAACTGTCACTGTTCTTCATTTACATGGATCAACAATGTTAAAAGAAATTGATTCACAATATCCAACATAAAAAAATGATAATTTACCATAGCAAATTTAACAATGTGTGGTTTTATTTTGAACAACATTGACTTATCCATGTTAGTCATTACGTTAGACGTCAAAGGGACATAAAATGCTACCGGTGGCCATCACTAGTCTTTATTTATTTTTCGGACATTATGGTTTTCAGATGCTTTGGATTTAAGCCATTCTATGATTCAGTCGTATCTGAATTCAGTTGTTTTGGGAATGAGCCGTTTTGGATCAGTCATTATGTTACGAAATTTCGGGTATTTTGAGAATGAGGCAATTTGACACCCATATCAAAATCATACAAATATCGTTTCTGAAGTCATAACTTCTGCTTAAGTAATTGCTTTTCTTGTCTATACATACGGGTGTCAGAAGAAGGTGAAATTGAGTCGTATTGAAACTTGCTCAACTTTTGCTGGAAATTGACCGACGAGATTCCAATTCTCATCTCGCAGAGGAAAACATCAAGTTTTAAATTTGTTACAAGTTCACTAGTAACATATTTTATGGATCCTAACATATGCATGAACCTACTTTACAGCAGGATATCCCAGCGCTTGGTTCACGCCCAGGCCACCCCACCACCCATCCAAGCTAAAACCCAGAACTCAACTCTTCAACCCTTCAGCAAGATCCAACTGCTCAACATGACTCTTCGCTTTATAAAGAACGATAGAGAACATACTTTACACTATCCAGAAATGCCTTTGTCCGATGCTCAGTATTTATATTCTTTGCTAGTCAATCCTAAGGGGAACTTAAGCGTTGGCTTTGGGTATAAGTCGTTGAGTGCTCCCTTGTTTGAAGCGATGGAGGCGCTTGGGGATGACTATGAATTTAGAATCATGTTAGTCGAGACTGGTAAATGTGACACCGCGTAAGTTTTTTTTCGCTTTTTTTAAATCGTCTCATACTTAACGCATTCGCTGTTAGGTAAGGTGTTTAATGTTCAAAATTCGCGAATACACTGCCAAAATTACACGGCGTGGAACTTGTCGGTTTTTCTCATAATACCTCGTCGAATCGGCCTCAGGTGTTCCCAAGTTTCGCATTTTTAGGTTTTTTTATGAAGCTCGCATACACGCTTCCAAGTTGTAAGTAGGATAAGGCTCATATCGTCCCTTTACTTTCTCAACCTCGTATCTGATCGAATAGTTTGATACAACTCTTTATTCTACTTTAACACAATAGTGCTTTTCCTACCAATTAATTAGTTACGATACGAGGTTGAGAAAGTAAAGGGGCGTTGCCGGCAGAGAATGCGTTAATTATGTTAATCCTTGTTTATTTCATGCCTATTATAGCTTTGGCTTGCAGCTTTTTATCTATACTATAACTCTTCTCTTGTTATTTCCTTGGAAGTTACAAAAAAATCCAGAGAAAAAAGTAACATAATTATGCTTTGGGGTAGTTCTACCAGCGTTTCAACCGCTTTGACTTCGGTGTCGCATTTTTAACCATTTCCCTGTACGAGTAGGATAACCATTTTCGGTTATTTTGAAGAATGCCTGGACTCCTAGAAAATAACCGAAAATGGTTATCCTACTCGTACAGGGAAATGGTTAAAAATGCGACACCGAAGTCAAAGCGGTTGAAACGCTGGTAGAACTACCCTTTGTTAATAGTTTACTTAATAATTATAACTATTATAAGTGGAAAGTTTGTGAGGATATTTGGATGTTCGTCCTCCAGTCACCTGTGGCTGAAGGGTGTGGATAAAATTCAGCACATAGATGTCCCAAGTCTTGGATTAGCAATTAGGACACTGTTGGTCAAAATAGGGAACATGCATTTTTTTACTTAGGCTCTAGAAAGTGCTAAGAAGGAGAGGAATAACTGTATACGAGAAATAATTGTCGTGTAATTTTTTCATAAGATATGAAGCTTCAAAAGTCGTAGTTCAGATCCCATGCAAAAACACTCTATACAAAATCGACGATAGGAATGATGTCACAGCTGTTGTTGCATGTTTAAAATATTCCTACGACATTATTAAATCACAATTTGATAGTGTCGTCTATATTATGTGAAATACCTCGCTTATCGTTATTCCCCCGGGAACTGTTAAATTTTTCCGGGATAATAATCCTATGTCCTACCCGGGACCTTAGCTATCTCCATACCAAATTTCATCTAAATCGGTTCAGTAGTTCCTGAGATAAGCGCGTTCAAGCAAACAAACACATAAACTCTTCAGCTTTATTAGTATAGACTACATTGTGATCGTCAGAAATTATAATTAGTGATTAATTATAACATATCTTAAAAAATAATCACTACATAGTATAAAACAATGTCGCTCCCCGCTGTCTGTCCCTATGTATGCTTAGATCTTGAAAACTACGCAACGGATTTTGATGCGGTTTTTTTAATACATAGAGTGATTCAAGAGGAAGGTTTATATATATAATACTTTAACCCGGAGCGAAGCGAGGGCGGGTCGCTAGTAATTGAATAAATTAATTTAAGCACAGAAAACGCAAACCAGAATTGATTTAAATGGCAACCTTCTTTGAAAAATTATGTAACTGAAGGCAAAAACCGCATCGAAATCAATTGCATTGTGTAGGAGAAGTTAGAAAGCATTTAAGTATGGACGTCGACTACTGTGCATGGGCATCCTCTAAGATCGCCTCATGGACCCGCAGCCTAAATCGACTTATAGTGATTTTTATTGAAAAGTCAAAACCAATAGTCTGTATGAAGATAAGAAAACTGTTTGACGTCATAATTAAATAGTAATTTTAATTAAATAATAAATTGTTTTAAAAAACAAAATTGTTAATGTAAGAAGTTAATTCTTGCCTTTTTGAAGGCGTTTTTTTATAAACATTTATTTTAGTTTTTACTTTTTAGGGATCAATGTGATCATAATATACTGTTATGTAGTCCCACATCTACATTAATAAGAAATTATCGTGGACGAACATACATACGGGTCAAACTGAGAACCCAGCGTAGTGTAATGTTTCCCTTGTACTCGTTGGAATGGAACCAAGAGCTAGGTGCGGTCTGAAAACCAGTGCTGTGCAGCTGGCCAAGCTCGTAGCATGCTGTGCTGACACACGAGCCTGTTATCGCAGAACAATGTAGACCTATACAGGGTAATTTTTTAATAGGTGCACAAATTTCAATATTTGCTTCGCTGTTGTTAATCAATGACACATGTTGTGTTATTTTTACTCTAACTTAAAAAATATTAGAGATATTGCCGAATCAATGATTCCACTAACTTAACGATATTCATGGACCCTCTAATGCAGGGGTGCGAGGAGAGGGGAGTGTTGTTAAGTAAGTTAATAAATGAAATTTCAAATTTAGAACATCAGTAGGAGAGGGGCTTGCTGTCTGATAAGCTGTACATGAAATAACAAATTTCGAATATCAATACAGTGTATCGCATACCTACAGCTTGACAACCCATGTCAACGTTTCTAGTGTGACTTTGTGTCCACACGAGAAGGTAAAAGAGAGATAATTTGCAACAAAAAAATATATTTTGAACTCGTTTTATTGTCGTAATATATTATATTAACGATACAAAATCATATGTTAAATTTTTGTGCACTGATAAAAAAAATACCCTGTATACCTATACTGTGTGGTAACGCCGTGTATTTTTCTTTTATGTGACAATACATATTTTTTTAATTATTTAGTTACTTATTATTTAAAAATTTGTGTTGAATATTTCAGCGGTCTGAAATTGGAAAAGATCCCAAGAAAAATCGCAAACAATGCTACCATGGATGACACTTCTGAGGCGTAAGTATATTGTAATGTTACTACTGTTACGTACGTGGGGGTAGGTAACTGATAGAAATGCACGAACACACCGATAATTAAGAGCAGACTTTAATTAACAAAATCACTTAATCGTTACAAACAATTATCGCACAATAAACTTAGATGGTCGCTCGGTTCACTCGTACGCATTGTTCGCTCTCCATGTAAGGAATGATTCGCCGCACGCGCGCCTCGTCTTTTATACACCCAATCGCCGAACGTTCCAGAATGCCTTCTCGAATGACCGATGGATCTTGACCCGCCGGGGACGTTCGATAATGGAAGGTTCTACTGATTGCGGCCTTGTATTACCGTCAAAACACTAACCCAAAAACCAAGAAGTAATACGAATTAGGTATTTTTATTATTGAGTTTATTACATACATACATACATAACATCACGCCTTCATTCCCAGAGGGGTAGGCAGAGCTACAGAAATACCAACAACTCAAAAAAGACTTGTTAATAATTCTGTAACCACATTGTGCACAATCAGGCCAAGAAGTGTACTGTATTAGTGACAGGTTGCAAGCCCATCGCCTAACAGTACTACAAGCCCTTGTTCCCTTAGTCGCCTTTTACGACATCCGCGGTAAGACATGGAGTGGCACTATTCTAACTAGGGCATCCACACGGTCATTAAGATTATTATCATTTTATTAAACATATATTTACTAGCTGTTTTACACAACTAACAACGTTATGTAAGTAATTTTCAATGGATACGATTTTGGGACTAGGTCAATTTGTGTGACATTGTCCTCTGATATTTATTTATTTATTTAATTAAGGTAGTTGCTCGAAAAATTAGAAAATCCTTATGAATGCATTTGTTTTAAACGATTTTTGCATCGCGCTTTCTGTCAATGGCGCCAACTGTCAAACGACTGACAGTTAAGTTTTGGGGTTATTTATTTATTTATTTATTATACCATTTGTATTAAATAAGACAGGGCAACGTCTGTCGGAGGTATCCTATCGCAAACACAAAACGTTTGCCAGCTTTTTCATTTGCCATTTTATTCTGAACCCAATTTTTAATGAAATATACCTACTTACAGAACGTGTAGGTTAGGTAGGTTTATTTTATAACAATTCAGTAAAGTTAAACGGTTTCAGAGAAAAATAACTTTCGGACAAATTAAAATTATTGCAAATGAAACAGCTGGCAAAGGTTTTTAGTGTTTCAGATAGGTAACCTCTGTCGGGTCATAATGTATTAAACTTTAACAAATTATAAAAAAATACAATGTAATCTTTTGGTGTTATTTAAATGAGTGAGTATGAATATGACTAAAGTTTTAATTTTAATATCGACTCCATTATTTTCGTTCGTCTTACCGCGCGATGAAAAACCCCTGGTTACTATGCTGAAAGATAACGATGTGTCATTATGCCCTCGCTTGTCTCCCGCAGAAGCTCCTCAGCATCATCCACCAGGGTGAACAGGCAACGCCGCGGCCAGAAGGTGATGCTTGACGGAGTCTCCATCGCGTTCGTAAAGAGATCGCTAAAAATGCTCCTGAAGTTCACGGGCGACCAGAAAAGGGAGAGCGTCCAGTTCGACTGCCTGGCGCCGGAGGAGATGGCGTTCATCAGGGGGGTGAAGGTGCTGGCTGGTAAGTGATCCGCAGCGACAGAAGGGTACAGTTATCCATGACTAAAGGGCGGCTGACGGATGCAATATAGTGACGAAAGCATAAGATGGATAAGACTTATTCAATTTAGAGTACCTACTAAATATTTAAATATTAATTAATTCATTCATAATGATTTATTTGCAAAAAAGAGTAATCTATGTTACACTAGAAGTTATTCCACCTTTTCTGCTGTTTGCAAACGGCATGCAAATTTGTTCAATGGGTCACCAGATACAACATTAAATTAATATTTAAAATACATTATTTATAACAAAAATAAAATACGTACTGTTAATAAGAAAAAACCATTATAAAACAATATTAAAAATGAAAAATATTTCGTTATTTCGTGCCAATCGTGAAAATCATAAAATCTTTAACGCTATAAAAACAGTTATGAACAATGCTCATGTTGGAAGCATTTTCTTTTATAAAATTCAGTTTTACAGCGTGGCCGATGCATGAGATCTTTATAATGCACTCTTGGATTAGCTGAAAACACATCCGAACGCTTCCAAAATATTTCGGATATGTCTTAACAAAATTACATATCTTCAAAAATGTACATACAAGCCAAAGGTAAATAGTTTAATGTTCAATAGTTTAAAAGTGGGTGTACAGCTGCACAATATCTGAGCATTTGTTATTGCACGGATTTTTTTTGTGCCATCTGAATTCTCTTTCCACCTCAACAGAGTTACCCCATAAAATTAGTCCATAATTGCAGAATGCACGACACGTGGCCGTGGTGGGCCGTGAGAGCGGCTTCAGAGCCGACACACATTCTAAGTCTCCGTAATGCGAACACGAAACGGTCTAATGTTAAGCATATGGAGTCTATGTGATTCTTCCAATTTGAGAAAGAATCTTTATTTAAACCTAAAGCTATAACACTTAACTTATACTTTTTTATTTTATTCTTCCTTTTGTAAAATGTAGTTGTTACCTCGTACGGTGAAACTGTGGAACGAACACTCTTCGGCGGTATTTCCAGCCAGTTTTGACATGGAAAGAGCTTTTATAACTCTACTCGAGTAGGTGTTCATGGGCGGTGGTGTTTACTTCCCATCAGGCAACACGCGTGCTCGTTTGCCTCCCTCTTTTATAAAAAAAAATCAGGTTATGATTTTATAAGAAGTTTGACTGATCGTGCAGCATTTTCGTAGAAAATACGACTTGTGTCAGTGAGTGATGAGAAGTGATCGGTAATTTGGATTCTCTTTCGCGGGATATCTAGTTGAAAAGTTAATATAGATACGACAATACAATACAATACAATACAAATACTCTTTATTGAACACCAAAAAAAAAAACAACAGAACACGGAACAGTACATTGAAATCATAGGTATAGGCGGTCTTACCGCTAAATAGCTTCCAGCTCTACGCGGACGGAGCTGCGGGCAACAGCTAGTCTAGTATAATAGTTGTTTGATGACACGTTAGACTAGTTGGTAGTGACCCTGCCTACGAAGCTAGCGGTCCCGGGCTCAAATCCCAGTAAGGGATGATATTTGTGTGATAAGCGCGAGTATTTGGGACACAGATTTGATAGCGACTTTCCTGTGGACACGCCGGAAGTTAACGTCTTTAAGACCTAATTTTCTGGCTAAGCCTATTCCGGTATAAATGGCGCCAGGAATGTTTTAGACCTGTCATTCCTTTCGCGCAACAACTTAGTATCAAGAGACAGATAATAATAAATTCTCGTAATTAACTGATTTTGATCACTGAATAAAATCCATTTTCAAATATAGACAACCGAATTGCCCGGGTCTGAAAGGACTATAAAAAATAAATAAATGCACAAGCATGATCTATTGACCACAGGAAAGACAATTTTTTTTTAAGGGTGTTTATGACCCATTTGTTCCTGACTTTTGGATGTTTTCTATGTGTTTAAGTATTTAACCACGCACTCCTTAGGCCATTCTCATTGGAGCAAAAAATGTTAACTGAACTCCGTCAAAATCGGCTCAGTTTTGAAGATATTATCGGTTTCATGTGAACTATTTATTGTGATTACTAAACTCCTTTAAGCTTTTTTGATTGCGACGTTGCCACCGATGTTGCCAAGTTTCGTGTCGCTGTTCACGTTACATCAAAGTGACAGCTAACACTCACTAAATTCATCCTTTCTTGGAAAAATAACCGTTATTAAAAGGCATAATTTCCATATTCAATTTTTATTTACAAAAGCTGTTTTTTTTTGCTGAATTTGAATTAGCTTGATGTAATTTTTTTTGCTCATAATGAACTCTGGAATGTGTGGTAAAAATCTTTCGGATTCCTCAGGCCCACGGTGTATATTTCTCTATATAAGTATGTTTATCGTTGTCTAGTACCCATAGTAGAAGCCTAGAGCTTATTATGGAACTAGGTCAATTGGTGTGACATTGTCCCCTGATATATTAGCCTGACTGTGCAAAATGTGGTTACAGAATTATCAACAAGTTTAAAGTTGATGGTATTTCTGTAGCTCTGCCTACCCCACTCTGGGAATGAAGGCGTGACGTTATGTATGTGTGTAGGTCCCCTGATATTTATTTATGTATTTGCAGCCTCCTCGGAATCCTTCGGCGCGTTCTCTCAGTTCTACGAGGATCTCACGCAGCTGAACAATAACATCACCCTCGTGATGCAGACCTCCAAGATTCGGATCGAGGAGGGACAGCACAAGAAGTCCCAAGCCGGGTCAGTCTTGCACCTGATATGTCTTACCAGGTTTTCTTTGCATCACCTGCAACGATTGGGAGGGGAACACCTTAAAATTCCGAACCATGTTTTTCCGAATTTTATTTTTCCGAAAGCTATGTTACGTTATACGTAGGCTAGGTTAGGTTTGATTTATAAGCGATATCAAAAAAAAAGTCATCTATCAAAAAAATGCAATTTTGATCAGGGGGCGCCATGCCGGATCGGTCAATCGATCGATCGATCTACCCCTTATTTCACCATCCAGGTGATATTTCAGTGTACAGTCAGCGTCATATAGTACGCAGCAGTCAAGATCACTAAATAGTTGGAAACATCCAGAATGCTCATTAACATCGACGCACGCGGTAATAACGATATCGTCTTTGACCTGTTTACGTATTGTCAACGTTTTGATAACATGTCATTTACAATAATGGCGACTGTGACTTAAACGATTCTAAAACACGTCAAACGCGATATCGTTATAACGCAGTAGAATAGAGGCCCAGGTCATCCACAGTGCTCTAATATACCGGAGCACACACAACGGCCAATACTTGATTACATTGAAGACGCCGCTCGTACCGTGACAACCACACCGCCGCTGCTAGCTTGGCATCCGAAGTAACCAAAAGTACGCTCGGCGACGAATATTTAAGTGGTGTGAACCACAGTAACCCTGGGCACAACGTCCACACCACTCGAATATTACACGCGAGTGCTTTCAGTGGGGATGCTCCTGTAGTAAAGAGAGGACAATAGAGAGATCTCTCTCCAGGCGGGTGTTATGCCTGGGGACCGAAGTCCTTGGATGAAGTTGGAAGTGGTATATAAGTCAACCGACTGAAGAAACTTCGCTAGCGCGATGTAGCGCACTGTCAGATTTAGTTGCGCTGTCTGCCGCTGGTGGCGCTGGCGAGTTGTTTGTTACAAGTTGTCACTAGATGTCGCTAGGTCGCCACACTCCTTTACAATTGTATGTCTAGTTAACGTCGCACAACTGAAAAGTTTCATAGAAAATTTAATTGCGTGAGTTATCATGCCCTACTTTTTGGACTTTACCCATTTTTCATGTGTTATACATACCCTTGTGTAGTGTTATATTATTTTAAAAATGATTTTACAGGTTTATAAAGTTGAAAAAAGTTCCTCGAGACGCTGAGCCGGAGACGCTTCCTCCAAGGTATGTCTCTGAATACATGTATCAGTGTTAACCTCGTTTTCTCATCTGACAAAGTGAACAAAAGAGGTGCTACTCAAATATTTGGCAGGGCAATATTTAAATTTTGTCTAAATGAGATTGATTTTTGTAATGAAATAAATTGCGATAGTGACAATTCATATACCAAAGTACCCCGCAGCAAACATAGGGAAAAAGTGGTTTCAGTCAAATCTCACGAAATTTTAGTACGATGTTGATTCAAATCTCCTGAATATTTTTTTATAAGGGCACAACTCTCTCAGAAGTATACTTTCAGAAATAATCAATGTATCAATTTATCAATTTATTTACCTGTGGTTTAATATTTTACTGAGACTGAGACTTGACTCCACAGTCATTACACAAACATAGTTTTGTGGAGCGATTGTGTAAAGCAAATGTTTTGTATCTTTTTGCGATAATAAATGATTGAAGAATAAATAATAATAATACACGGGTTTAAACAGGCGGACATAACTGACAGTTGGTGACTGCATGAAGTCAGAACGTCAGTGTGTATCATTCCAATATATCGAGTTTAGAAAACACGTCGCTTAAATAGAAAAAATATACTTGATTATATCTGAAAGTATATATCTGAGAGAGTTGTGCCCTTATAAAAAAATAATCAGGAGATTTAAATCAACGTCATATTAAAATTTCGTGAGATTTTACTGAAACCACTTTTTCCCTATGTTTGCTGCGGGGTACTTTTGCATCCCCAAAAAAAAAGGGTTTTTTTTAAAAGTTTATCGCGTGTAAATCTGATTCAGATGTGGTTTTTTTTAAATATTTTTTTTACATTTACAATTTATTATGTTGCCTATGTCATTTACCCTATACATTGTGAATTCATTTGAACAAAACCACTCTTCGATTTCGAAGGAAATACTTAAGTACATATATATATTAGGAAACATGATAACAGTACTTAAGTCTGCGCTTCCGCCAGAGCTGTGTGAGGAAAAAAATCATTAATAGAATTCCTAGCCTCGCTCAGTGCAGCGCTCCTATTGGTGGATTTTTTAATTTAGTTTATTAGAAAACATAATAGAGAGGGCGCCACTGGGCGGTCGGCGTTTCGATGCAGTCTATAGTTCGCTGCTTTAATGCAATAGTGCCACAAATCAAAAACAAATACAATTTGATTTAAAATTTTAAGTAAATTGCGTTCCGAATTAAAATGCAACAATGACTCATTTTGATTTGTGGCACTATTGCACAAAAGCAGCGAGTTATCCTGGTGGTATTGTTTGAACTGAGATATTTATATTTATATCTGCACACGTATCATACGAGAAAGTCCTTTATAAAGCCTTCAGAACCCGTTGGCAATGACTAACATTCAGTTTTATCTGCGGTGGTGTGGTCGTGGTGGTGTGTGCTGGCGGCTGTAACGTAATGTTCTTATAACGATATCAAATATAATAAAGTTGAGTTTTAAATTTGGAATCTTCGAAAACCAACTCAAATTATATAGGCCCCAATTCTAGTGTATGAAACTTAGCTTTGCACCTATAGATATTGTTACGTACGTGGGGGTAGGTAACTGATAGAAATGCACGAACACACCGATAATTAAGAGCAGACTTTAATTAACACACTCACTTAATCGTTACAAACAATTATCGCACAATAAACTTAGATGATCGCTCGGTTCACTTGTAAGGAATGTATCGCCGCACGCGCGCCTCACCTTTTTATATACCCAATCGCCGAACGTTCCAGAATGCCTTTTCGAATGACCGATGGACCTTGACCAGCCGGGGACGTTCTCGATGGTTCGATAGTGGAAGGTTCTACTCATTGCGGCCTTGTATTACAATAGCGACGGCCTTGGCCTTGAACTCGATTGAACCCGTTAACAATAGAGGTGTCCTTGAGTCGGCGCGTCGATTCTAATCTACCTACCTACCTAACCATACCTACTCGTAACAATATGTTACCGGAAGCAATGCAGGTCATTTGCTTGCGGATTCTGAACCCTTCTTAGAGTACTTTTAATATGTGTGTAGATAAAATAATGTATGCAACTGTACGTAATTAGGCCTTAAAATACTTGTGAGATCTTATTATTAAACTCATCAACGGTTCCTTTCATAAAACTACACTCGTGTTTTAAGAACCCTCGTTATTATAGTACAGAGTTGAAGTAGCGAGTACAAGTTTAATATGGATAAGACACGAGTAAGTATTTATTTTTCACATCAACTGCACGAAGGTCATATTATTATATCGACACAAAGGATTTATGATGATACATAATGATAATAGATAATCAAACATTTTCCTAGGTTTTAATTTTTAATTTTGTGACAGTGACATTGTAGACAGGAACTATAAATAGGATCTATTATGTTTGAGCTGTATAAAACACCTTTAATTAGAATTATATATTTTTCTTTACATATAGTTTCTACCAAGAGTAACATTTATTTTATATCTATAAGATTGCATTGCGGTAATTAAGTAAGTAATAAGATAACTGTAATAGGTGTCTATCATTTCATTACATCGAAAGCTATTTTCTGCTGAAGCCAGAATGTTTTCGGGGTATCTTTAACATCTAACCTAACCTAACCTACGTAATGAAAGTTTTAGATATCCTGAAAACATTATGGTTTCAGCAGAAAATAGCGTTCGATGAAATTAATCAAGTGATGAGTTACCATCTATCTATCTATCTAACCAATCGCACGAGACATATCCATATTAAACTTGTAATCGCTACTTCAATTCCGCTCTCTACTCATTATATATCAGTTAGATACAGTACTAGTATTTGTTTGTAGCACTGCGGCGTCAGAGCGCCTACTGGCTTCAGTGACCAGAAGCCGGTCCGTGGCGTCCGCTGCGTCGGCGAGGGACCGGTCACGCAGTAAGACCAGCCAGTAAGTGTTGTGTAAAAGTTTCTCAATTCACTTGTTGGTATGAATAAATCTTACACATGACCTAGGAGGCGATTTTTGACTTTCGAGCGCTCGAAATCAAAGTCGAATGATAGAAAAAATTAGCACACGAGAATCTGTCATATAATTCGAAATGGTTCATGAACCGTTTCGAATTACATGTTTGGGAAATGGATCAGTTTGACAAAAATGCTTGTTGTAACGAAAGGCTCTCACTTTGGATATACTAAACTTGGTCATATTTCCTTGCGATTGTTAAACGTGAAAACAGGTTTTATTTTTGAACCCTCTTTGCTTTTACCTTCGAAATCCTACGATCTTTAACGATAACTTTTGGTTAAACCGTTTCTTAATCAAGGTGAATCATTTTTTTTAATGAGTTTTTTTTTTGTAGTTATTAGAATTTGACGCGGTCCCTTAATTGTGTCACGTGTTTCTTTTTTAAATGGAACTGGTCTCCGCGATGCAAGTTCAGAGTTCAGAGCTGAGGCCACCGTCTTTAACGATAAATTGTTTCCTTAACTAAATAGACAATGTAAATATGTTTAATTAATGTTGTTAGTAAATGAAGTTACGCTGTCATTCCCAGAGTGGGATAGGCTGAGCTACAGAAATACTAACAACTCAAAAAAGATTTGTTTATAATTTTGTATCCACATTCTCCACAATCAGGCCAAGAAGTTTACCAGTGTATTAGTGACAGGTTGCAAGCCCATCGCCTAACAGTACCACAAGCCCTTATTCGCTTAGTCGTCTCTTACGACATCCACGGGAAGACATGGAGTGGCACTATTCTAACCCGGCAACCACACCGATACAACAACCTATACTCAATATTCAAGTACTTCATATAAATTTTTTATAGGTACTTTTAAACTGTAAATTTATTTATTCAACAAAGCACAAAGAAATATTTTTTATAATTACAAGAAATTCAAGTACAAAAAATTCATTCACAACAAGCTTCGTCAAATAACTTCATATAAATATTTGTCCATACCGGAAATTGAACCAGGGACTGCGCTGAGCAAACATTTTTTTCATAAATACGTGTTTTAACCTATTATATTTCTTATAAGAATCGCGTTCAAAAGCGGCGGAAAGCTACTTCTCCCCAAAGACAATCCAGTGCTGCCCCAGCCTGACGGAACTGCCCAAACAACCGGAACAGAGACCAACGTGCCGAGACGGCGCTGCCGAAGCAACGAGCGGCTGGACAAGAGGAGGACGAAGCTGCTGGAGGACATGAACACGCCCTTAGAGAGCGATAAGGGGCGCAGGTAAACCAGAGATTGACGATTTGGCCAGACTGACCTGACTGACTAAACTGACTAGTGTCCAAAGTGACCTGACTGATCACAGCGCTGAGACAGCGATGCCGAAGCAACGAGTGGCTGGACACAAGGAACACGAAGCTGATGCAGGACATGAACAAGCCCTTAAAGAGCGATAAGGGGCGCAGGTATACCAGAGATTGACGAAAGTGGTCAGAGTGACCAGACTGACCTGACTGACTAAACTGACTAGTGTCCAAAGTGACCAGACTGATCAGAGCGCTGAGACAGCGATGCCGAAGCAACGAGCGACTGGACAAGAGGAGGACGAAGCTACTGGAGGACATGAACACGCCCATACAGAGCGATAAGGGAGGCATGTAAACCAGAGATTGACAAAGTGGCCAGGGTGACTAGACTGACCTGACTGACTAAACTGACGAGTGACCCAAGTGACTAAACTGATCACAGCGCTGAGACAGTGATGCCGAAGCAACGAGCTGCTGGACAAGAGGAGTACGAAGCTGATGGAGGACATGAACACGCCCTTAGAGAGCAATAAGGGGCGCAGGTAAACCAGAGATTGACCAGGGTGGCCAGAGTGACCAGACTGACCTGACTGATTAAACTGACGAGTGTCCAAAGTGACCAGACTGATCACAGCACCAAGACAGCGATGCCGAAGTAACGAGCGGCTGGACACGAGGAACACGAAGCTGATGGAGTACATGTCCATGCCCATAGAAAGCGATAAGAGGAATTCGTAAACCAGAGATTGCCCCAAGTGGCCAGAGTGACTAGACTGACCTGACTGACAAAACTGACGAGCGACCTAAGTGACCAGACTGATCAGAGCGCTGAGACAGCGATGCCGAAGCAACGAGCGACTGGACAAGAGGAGGACGAAGCTACTGGAGGACATGAACACGCCCATACAGAGTGATAAGGGACGCATGTAAACCAGAGATTGACAAAGTGGCCAGGGTGACTAGACTGACGTGACTGACAAAACTGACGAGCGACCTAAGTGACCAGACTGATCAGAGCGCTGAGACGGTGCTGCCGAAGCAACGAGCGACTGGACAAGAGGAGGACGAAGCTACTGGAGGACATGAACACGCCCTTAGAGAGCGATAAGGGGCGCAGGTAAACCAGAGATTGACGAGAGCGGCCAGAGTGATCTGACTGACTAAACTGACTAGTGTCCAAAGTGACCTGACTGATCACAGCGCTGAGACAGCGATGCCGAAGCATCGAGCGACTGGACAAGAGGAGGACGAAGCTACTGGAGGACATGAACACGCCCTTAGAGAGCGATAAGGGGCGCAGGTAAACCAGAGATTGACGAAAGCGGCCAGAGTGATCTGACTGACTAAACCGACGAGCGACCAAAGTGACCAGACTGATCACAGCGCTGAGAGAACGATGCCGAATCAACGAGCGGCAGGAAAGGAGGAACTCGAAGCTGATGCAGGACATGAACACGCCCTTAGAGAGCGATAAGGGGCGCAGGTATACCAGAGATTGACGAAAGTGGTCAGAGTGACTAGACTGACCAAACTGGCCAGACTGTCGACGTTTACTTTGATGTTTATTGAGTCGAGCAGATGCCCTCTAAGATTGATCTCTTCAGATTTCAATATACTTGGGAACGTGCTATGTCTCTATCTTATTATTTTACGAGCACATATCATTCATCCTCTCGCCCACCATATGTCTGTGGGTGTCTTGTTGTTTATCGACTTTTTTTTCACCGAATAGCTAATTTACGTAAGTTTGGTTACACAGGTCTTGCGCCTAGAAAAGCCAAAACAATGATCATTCTGCGAAGTGATACAATTTATGAAAGCGTTAACCGTGTCTCTCTGTCGCAGGATGATGATGCTAATGGGATGGAAAGGCGGCGCGTTAGGCGCGCGCGAGGACGGCATATTGGAACCCCTCGTGCCTACCATCGAACTGGTAACTATCTATTGGTCTTAAATGTTGTAGCTGATCAGCTAACCTTAACCTTTTCAACGTCATTGATGCATATTTCCGTCATGATTGACAGCGCGAAATAGACCTTAGTATCTATGAGGCAAAGTTGACATTCGCTCTGGTTTTGTATTTAACATAGCGTTGAAAAGGTTATTAAAAGGGGGTTTCTATATAAGTGAATAACGGGAGAAAGGAGGAAATGAGCTAAGAGGATTGTAAGCTGTTTTTTTCCATAAAAAATGAGAGAGTGTGTGAACACTCCTTAAACCTAGGCATATTTTTAAGATTTTAGAATACCCAAGATAATATTTGTTGAAGAGAAAAAATAACGGAATTGTACAAATCTAGTTTTAAGGGTTCCGTACCGGAAGGGTTCAAACGGAACCCGGGAATGTTTGACCTACCACATGAAATTGAGTGGATAGATAATGTATTGTTTTAGTCGGCTTATTTTTCCAAAATTTTGGTTCAATTAGTTTTTTAAGCTGCCATCAACCTATGTTGTGTGTTGTTTTACCAAAAAATGCCAATCAAAATCAAAATGTTTATTCAGTAAATAGGCCCCCATGGGGCTCTTTTACACGTCGGTAATATGAAGTGAATTTACTAGCGCTTCAGATAAGACCATCATTGCGGAGAAGAAGCGCCAAGAAACTCCAGCAGAAGGTCATTTTTTCAAACAAAAGTACAGAAATACTTAAAAGTAAGTTACATTACAAGTACTTAATAAAGTAATAAATAATAATGATTAAAGCTTTAACAAATAAAATCAATACAAATGTAAGGCTAATAACATTAAACTAAAAATAATAAGTCTAGGAGAACAACACGACGAGGTCTCTACGTCAAAAGCCATATCTAGAATAATAAACTGAAGAACCAGTCCTTGCAAACGTGAACAGACCGGACCCCACAAACAGCACCCGTTCACGAGTATGACGCGTATCTCAGCCATCGCCTCTCTCAACCATGTGTTCGGGAAAGTGAGAAATATATTGATAAATTAGATTTTGGTACGGAACCCTAAATGTGGAAAGTTCGACTCGCACTTGGACGGTATTTTTTTTTATAATAACTACAACAAATTCAAAAATCGAGGGAATCGGACTTTATTTAGGGGGTGGGAAACGTTATTGCCCGGAGCCACATTTGTATGAATTTTCTTTGACTGTTCAGCGATTTAACCTTTTCAACGCTATGTCAAATACGAATCCAGAGCGAATCTCAACTTTGTCTCATAGATACTAAGGTATATTTTGCTCTGTCAACCATGACGGAAATATCCTTCAATGGCGTGGAAATGGTTAAGCATTGCTTCACGATCCTCTTACGAAATAATGTGAGTGAGTGAAGTAAAGGAGGTAAGTGAATAATTATGAATGTATGTATGTAAACACTTTATTGTACAAAAGAAAAACCAAAACAATACAATGAATAATTAAAATAAATACAAAACACTTGCAATAAAAAAGTACAACGGCGAACTTATCCCTTTGAGGGATTTCTTTCAGGTAACTCTTGAAGAAATGGTATAAGAAGTACCCTAATGATAAACGGTCATGAATAAAAAAGAAAACCGATGATAAAATAATAAAATAAATAAAAAATAAATAAAGAAATAAATAAATTATACACATTTAAGTTAAGGATCACTTGCGAAGCGAATTATGTGGAGAGAGTGAAAGTCGTTCCCAACGGAAGACCACCAGGTGGTTTAACCCTTTTCCAGGCATAGTGCATGTCATCGACCGCATTCATGTCGCTCAAAATTGAACTTAACTACCTACATTTTATGACACAAATTTAATTGAATTTTCCTGAAATATGACTTCATGGATCTGTATTCTTCAGGAAGTTACCAATTCGTGGCTCTATTCCATTCCTTGATGGTGTCCTTACTTTAGCAAGACCTGTAAAAGGGTTAAGAGCCGGCACGTCATGCTGGGTTAGGACCGTTTCGCAACAACTGTCAAGTTTGTGTTACACGTTATATTTTATTTTTTGTTGTGTGTTGTTGTGAATAAATTATTTTCTTCGGGATATGAAAAGGGATAGTAAATAGAAGAATGGGGTTTCTTTAGTGGTGGTAGGACCCTGTGCAGGGTCCGTCCGGATCGCTACCACCACCTTATCCATTAACCACCCGCCAAGCAACAGTGTTCGCATTGTTGTGTTCCGGTGTGGGGATAAGACAACCGGTGAAATTACTAGCATAGAGGCATTCCATCTTAGTCCTCCTTAGGATTGTCGTCTTGAGAATTCAAATGTCTATGGGTCTCGGATTCCACTTACCATCAGGTGGCCTGAGTGCTCGTGTGCCTTCTCCTTAACATAAAAAAACAATACATTTAAATGTAAAAAGTACAAATGGTGGACTTAATGCCTGAAGGCATTCTTCACCAGTCACATGTTTAACAGAGAATAAACCGGTACAATTAGAGAGATTAACAGTATTAAAAACTAAGTTAAATCTGAATGGCTACTTAACATTAAAAATATACAGAGTGTTTTTTTTAAATGGGACAGTATGGGGAAATCCGAATCTAAAGGAAATAGAGGAAAAGTGTCCAAGGAGACATTAGGTGTTTTTTTATGTAAACAAATTTGGCTCATTAAAATTTTTGGTCAAGCGTGAGTTGTTCTTAAAAAATTATAAAGTTGGTAATTTTTTTTTTTGACGCGGGTCGACTCTGTTTCATGTAAGGATTATTTCATTGTATGGAAAGAAAAAAATCTGAACAGTAGAAGTTGGTCAAATTTAATGAAAACTAATCTTCATACAATTGCAGTATTCGCCTTTTAATATTGTCACTTTATGCTTCAAAATATCCCAATACGGCAATAGTTATGAACTCACTATTGACTATCGTCGGCCTTTTACGCTTAGGTTTGAAACAGCCTTCCTGTCTTAGGTTCTTTATTAAACTATCAAATATCTTGCGATTCGGTACTACACGGTCAGGATAGCGTTCTTGATACCACTTAAGTGCATTATCTCTACTGCGATAATTAAGAAAATACGCCTCAATCAAATCAACTTTATGTGAATTAGTTAACGCCATGATGAATAAAATTACAAGCATGAACTGATTGGAAACAAAATCACAGCTGCAGAAATAACTTACGTTCCAAATTTGAATTCTTTGCTGCAGAAATAACTTACGTTCCAAATTTGAATTCTTTTTTTTATAATTTCAAGACTATCGCGTGCCATGATGTTTACGAAGATTAAAAAAAAATTTCTTCTCTTGAATCATCTGGAGCTCTTATCGATTATCGAAATTTAAAAATGGAATAATTTTAAATATTTTTTTACACGCCTAGGCACTTGTGACAATATTAAAAGGCGAATACTGCAATTGTATGAAGATTAGTTTTCATTAAATTTGACCAACTTCTACTGTTCAGATTTTTTTCTTTCCATACAATGAAATAATCCTTACATGAAACAGAGTCGACCCGCGTCAAAAAAAAAAATTACCAACTTTATAATTTTTTAAGAACAACTCACGCTTGACCAAAAATTTTAATGAGCCAAATTTGTTTACATAAAAAAACACCTAATGTCTCCTTGGACACTTTTCCTCTATTTCCTTTAGATTCGGATTTCCCCATACTGTCCCATTTAAAAAAAACACTCTGTATAATACATACATACATAACATCACGCCTTAATTCCCAGAGTGGGGTAGGCAGAGCTAGAGAAATACCAACAACTCTAAAAAGACTTGTTGATAATTCTGTAACCACATTTTGCAGAAGTAGGCTGAGATGATTACCAGTGTATTAGTGACAGGTTGCAAGCCCATCGCCTAACAGTACTACAATACTTTAATCCATTAGTCGCCTCTTACGACATCCACGGGAAGACATGGATTGGCACTATTCTAACCCGGCAACCACACGGCAATATATAATACTTTTATGATATATATACATGCGTGTCAACTGTTAATCCCCCCTTTTTCCCCCTAGCCGGTAGGCGCAGGGCTCGGGCACGTCCCTCCCCCGAAGCCCGTGAAAGCTCCAAAACCCGCGAAACCCGCGAAACCCGCGAAAGTGTCGAAACCCCAGAAAGTTCCGAATTCCCTGGTCTGTACCAAGAACACGACTGAGTTCCGCACGGGCGTGCTCCACAACATCCTGGATCTGCTGCTGCACGAGACGACTACCAAGAGTGTTGATTACAAGGTCAGTATCGTCCGTTGATTTACACAACTAGATAGGGTGTGCGCCAGGGACCGGCCCGCTATCCCATTCAATGGGTTTCGAATGGGTTTTTATTCCACCTAATTTGCATAATGCCTAATTCACCAGTACTCCTAGATATCAAAAGGATTTAGTGTCAAAATACCTAAATCCCAGAATGCCTAACTTTTTCTCTCTTAACACCTTAATTTTAATACGGCTGAATTTTAAAATGTCTTATTCTCATAATGGACAAACGTCACCACAGCTTTATCGCAGGACACCGTATGTTCAAAACAACAAGGTGCCAGAATACCTAATTTCAAATAGGCTAATTAACCTTCATCTATAATTTGCTTTACTATTTTCTTTAGTGCTGGCCACTAACATTGAAGTACCAATTCTATAAAGATAATATTCGATTTGCTTTTAAAACCCGCTATCCTCTTCAAGGGGTTTCGAATGGATTTTATATATCTTTTACCGTTCTATATGCCTTTTAAAGCGCTATTTATAAGGGTTATTTGTGCTTTAGCTGTTAAGGTTTCCCTTATAGTGAATGGTTAGTTTAACAAATAACTTAGTCATATATTTCGTTTCAAGAGGATCTTTTAGGGGGTTTATTGAAAGGTTAGTCTTTCAAAGGCTTTTATCGGTAAATGGTTGGGCGCCTACGATCACATACGTATAATTGTACGCCAGCGTTGGCAAAACATGATACGATCTGTGGTAATTGTGGCACCTTTAATATACGCTTGTTTTTATGCAAATAGACTATCCATTCATTAATTCATTCATAATTTTAGAAATCGTAAGGTTCATATTACGGTCATTGAAAATTGAAATAAAGGATTTGTTTGATGATTTTCACAAGCATTTTGTCATATTAGCGGATCTTCATATCGCGTTCTTTCATAATCGTCAATTTTATATTCGCTTTTCTCCATGTAGCGACTTTATATATAATAATAATAATAAGCCTATTTTATTTCCTTATCAGTTTTGTACACATTAATTTCCTAATTACTAATATGAGTGTTAGTACTTTACTTATTTAAATTTTGTTAGTAGTAATAATTACTTACTAATTAACTAATATACTAATTAAGTGATACGAACCCCTTCTT
Source organism: Acleris holmiana (assembly GCA_949316455.1). Classification (NCBI taxonomy): domain Eukaryota; kingdom Metazoa; phylum Arthropoda; class Insecta; order Lepidoptera; family Tortricidae; genus Acleris; species Acleris holmiana. Next base: position 7,871,949 of record OX438788.1, read on the forward strand.
GGGTGTAGGCCTCCTCCAATTCGTTCCAGATTTCTCTGTCTTCCGCCTTGTATATCCATTGTTTTCCAGCTACTGCCACTATGTCGTCGCTCCAGCGTTTTCGTGGCCGTCCGCGGTTTCTCTTACCGCTAGGTCCTGACCATAGACTTTATATATAGCGTTCTTTAATGTTCGCGTGTATTTTAATCGCGTAAATTACCAGTAGATTAGTCGCATTTATTCTCATTCCAAAAATCCAATTTGTGAGGGTCGAGCGGAACTCCTGTACCTGGTTGTTTTGGCACTCCGGGCACTATGATGTAATTACTAAGAAAATTTGCGATGAGAAAAATGTGAACGGTAAAAATCACGAACATTAAATAACCAACCTAATGAGGATTTCACCATTAAAATTCACAGCTGCAGCAATACAACTAGCATAGGAATCTGTACATGCCCCGTTATCAAGAAGGTCGCACACACTAAATATCTGGGTGTTTTCATAGACCAGCGCCTCTCCTGGTATCCGCACCTCGAACATGTTTCTTTAAGACTAAGAAAATTGACCTGGATCTTCAAAATATTGAGAGACGTGGTACCCAGGACGAGCGCTGAATCAATGAACTCCGATAGGGATCTCTTAAAGGACATCTATATATCCTTAGTTCAATCCGTGTTGATATACTGCATACCTGTCTGGGGTGGGGCAGCAAAAACCAAGTATCTACAGGTAGAACGAGCTCAACGAGGCTTAATCAAGGTCATGCACTTTAAAAAACGAAGATTCTCCACTGTGGGATTGTACAGTTTGTCCAAACTCCTTACTGTTAGGCAGCTGTATATTAATTATTCTGTTCTGAGAGTACATAAGACCCTACCTTACGATTCACGCATAGAAAGTAGAAGAAGAAAAGATATTGTTATTAAGGCTTCTAAGACCAAAACCATATTTGCGAGCAGACAATTTCCCAGGCTGTCTAGCCATCTATATAATACATTAAATAGGCATTTAAATATTTACAGAAGTGATTACCATCACTGTAAAACAATTATTCCAAAGTGGCTTCAAGGAAAAACATATAATGAAACTGAGCGACTATTAGTTTATAACTAAAAATTGGCTCACAATCACTCCCACATACATACACATGCACACACTTTCACACACCCACTCACACGCACGCATGCATCCACACACACACACACACACACACACACACACACACACACACACACACACACACACACACACACACACACACACATACACCCAAGTTAATAACATGGTAAATTTAAATTTATTAAGCTAAGTATAATTTATGTCGATTGTAGGAAGAGCGAGGTGTCCCAACACAGGCTTTGTAAGCCTAAAGGGAGGCCTCATCAACTGTAAATCTACGAACTTGCTAAATAGTAATAAATACATTTTTTTTTTTTTTTTTTTAACGCTATTTAGAAAATCGCATGAAGAAATGCGATTGAGAAAAGTGACCATTATGAAAGAACGCGATGTGAAGATTCGCTACTATGACAAAATGCTTTTGTGGAAATCATCTAACAATCCGCTAACTGCATTGTATAGTGTCGAAGCATTCTATAATCTATTGGTAACTACATAAAAAATAAAATACCGATACCATTGCTATGTAGTAGCTTAGGTGGTTACTTTTGTTCTTCCATAGACGGAATTAACCAAGCGAGAGAGACGGTTCATCACCGTGACTCTGAAAGCCCTCAACGGCCGCCAGGCGCTGGGCTTGTGCTGGAAGGAGGCGACGGGGCTGGCGGCGCTCGCGCGCGACGAGATGCTGCGCCACCCCGGGGTGCTGCTCGCGGCTGACGTCGCCACGGACAGCAAGTTAGTACCCAGGGATTGTAAAACCGGTTTTATTCAATACCTGTATTTAAAGTGACAAATTGTTACCGCTAAATAAGTAATACCTATATTCGAATTAGAGGTATTATTGTCATTCCGCTTTTGTTTTTATCGCTATGTATACACTATTTACAGTATTCAATACCGCTATTCATTGCACCTGATAAGTAATATGTCAATTGGACTGTAATTAATTGTAATTTCAGACTTGTCTAAGGTGTGTCTGAGTTTTTTGTATTAACACCAAAAACATTTACAGAAACAAATAAACAAGTAGGTATTGACACTGACAGGTTAACTGGTTATGGTTTTTAGGGGTAAAGTATCAAAAAGAGGTATTGTTCTCAATTGGCTAAACCGATAATATACTTGAATACCGGTAGGTATTCATTATACCGCTAATCAGAGCTTTAGCGATATAAATAGCGAAATGCAATTATAACCTGTTATACCTCATTTAAAACCGGTAGTCAGAATACCGGTAACGATCCCTGTTAGTACCACAGAGCAGAGGGAACATATTTTTCTTTCTTACGCTCAAAGTTGAGGATTCATAAAAGACCCAATTAACCACTCTCGCTCTGTTTACGCCAAACGAGGCTAAGATAGCTATCTCTCTTACCCTCGTGTTTTCCGTATCAGTATTATCATTCATTAGAGAAACAAATAGGGAACATGCATTTTTTTTTCTTTGGCTCTCTGGATAGCGCTATGAAAGAGAGGAATAACTGTTGTACTGGAACACAGGTTCAAAATGAGCTTAGTTCCAGTGTAATGTTGTTCTTAGTGGCAAATAATCTACTGATAGTAAAAGTTATAGGAATAGCTTCAATTGACACCATCGTTTAGGGATACAATTATAATTAGACGAAGCTGCTGGCATTTTACTGTATGTTTTATAAATAAACAAACTTAATTAAGTTATATACGTAAGGATAAATTACAAGGATCGGAATGAGTTTGTGACATTCAGCGCGAGTATCGCATGACGTTTCAGTACATTTGCGGAAAGAATATCAAGGAGACGGCTTTGATTATAATTGACATAGACTCTGAGAATTGGAAATGGTTGTGCTATTCAGCCAAATTAAAAAACAAACAATTTTGCGAAGTAAATCAATGTCACATAGTGAATATTTAAACATCAAAAACAATAAATATTTATATTTGGGTTAGTAATAAATATTTGTTGTACGAAAAATAGTGGACGCTTTAAATATCCCATTAACCAGGCGTTTTTCTAAAGTTTTAAAATACTCTACTCTGTGAACACATAAAGGTGGACATGCACTCTGTTTTATTGAAGGTCTGAAAGGTATCACTTTAGAGTAACAACATTTAAAATTAAAAATTACAAGGTGGAAAGATTACACAATTTTTAGTAATAATAAACAAAATTTCAACTAAGTATGCATCGGATGTTAAAACTAATTTGAATCCCGAATTACAACAGTACAGATATCGTATTAGGGGCAAACATTGTAAACAGTGACCTCTTTGATTGACGTTGTGAACTATCTAAGATAACTAGTTAAGATAAATAATCAATCGATACAATAAATTCTAGTCGTGGTGTTGAGATGGCGTTGTTCTACATAATAAAGATATTCCCAGGCCAAAGGTTGTATGTACGTGTAACGGGTCTGCTATCAGAATATATCATTAATTTATGCATTATTGTTTATGAACAGAAATTAATAAAAAAAAAAAGAAGTTTTTTTTTCTATCAGATAGTTGCACAGATAACGATGATTTCACTTTTGCTTCTGTTACCAAAGTGAAGTTTCGGGGAGTCACCTAGATTCAACCGTATTTTAAAGGCTTTATATTGAATTACAAACTTTATTACCATGGAGTAATATTCATAATAAATGGTTAGATTTGAGTTGTAAGATAGTTCAGGAAATTGCCTTATAAGGAGCGATAACTGCACAGCAGACTGTGGAAAAAACATAAGATTTGCGAAATATACTCTGTATGAGGTGTGTAAGGATCAAAATGGTTTGCACGTAGGGCATGCAGTACCGGTATCGGTTCCAAGATTTCCATTTCCCGGTACTGGGCATCAGCAGTACCGGGAGTCCCGGTTCTCCCGGTTCTTAGTGTAAGCTGAACAAGTTGATGGTTTTTTTTAATAATTTATTTCTATGTTAAAAGAAATAAAACGATTGAAAAAGATTATTCATACATATTTATCATTTAGTAACATAAAAAAAATATCTATTACAAAATTATCTTAAAAATAAAATGATTTGTTGTTTCTTATAAAAAACAGGTAGAGATAATTTGTAAAAAGTTATAAGAATAAAATTTAACTAATTATATCACTTTTATTAATTGACTTAGTAAATCAGCCTTTAGATATGACAAAATTGACAAAGACCGAATACGGTTTATTTATTAATATCACACATCAATCTTAAAACATTTACAAAACGATAAAAAAATAAATTTTAACAATTTACAAATAAAAAAGTAATATAAACTATTTACATAAATGGAAATAACAGTTTTGGTTAAGACACACATTAGACTATATGACATTTTTAATATAGCTATCACAATCATATCACAATTCACAAGTAATTAAAATCATTTATAAATTTAAAAGAATAATCTGTAAAAATTATATCTTTTTTATTGCATTTTTTTCTTGGTAATAAGACCAAAGGAAACTAATTGCATCCAAGGTATGGTCGCGTAGCGAGGTTCGTAAACGATTGCAAATATAACCTGCTGATGAAAATATCCTCTCGGGTTCTATACTTGTCGGTGGAATAGTACTTAAATATTTATAAGCTAAAGAAAGGTATTTACCACGGTCACCACCATTCTCGTATAATACCATTTCAATTTTAATTTTTTCGAAATCATTCATGTAGTTTTGTCGTTATTCTAAATTTAGTTCTTCTGTTTTGCTCTTAATCGTAGTAGGAGCTGGGTTTCGAAGATTTTCACTATCAATTTCTAAAATCTCGTCTTCATTTTGTTGGTGTTCATTAATAGAACCCTCTTGAAAAGCCTGAGAGACAAGTTTAACTATGTTTCTGCACATCTCGTCTGAAGTAAGTCTGGGAAACGTTGCCGTATCTTCATTTCTGATGTCTTCAAAGTACTGGTTCGGATTTGTAAGGTAGTACAGTGTAGAAGCTTCTATAAGGCGACGTTTGCTGTATCTGTTTTTCAAGGAATTAATCATTTGCTTGCTAATACTGGTATTCATAGCCGTTAATTTTTTAATTGCAAATTTTATAGCAATATCGGCAGTTAACAATGAAGCATCACGACGAGACAAACCTTCCACAATAGTTTTTATTATGTCTAAGATTTCGTTTAGCTCTTCCAAAGTCTTCCAATCTTCTTGATTGAAACAGATGTCAATGTCGAGATCAATCAAAGCTTTTACGATACATACTTTAAGCTTCAGAAAGCGATTTAACATTTCTGACATACTGCTCCATCGCGTTTTTGCGTCTAAAACTAGAGGATACTCTTTCCCGAACTCTGCAAGTACATATTTTTGTAAAATATCATCATTTTTTGTAGGGGACATTTTAAACAACTTAACAATTTTTCTAACTTTAGATATCAAATCAAAGTAAGTTGATTGGTCTGTGATATTTCTATAGCTTATCTCATCTATAAATATAACTCCATCACAATCATTCGCGTCATCGACATCATCGTCGTTTTCTATATTCAAATCAGAACATTCATGAAAAATAGTGTCACTGTTAAATCCACGTCGCTTGACCAACTCAGCTAACGTTATATCTTCGTCTTCGTCTTCAAAAATGTTTGGCCTTTCCGATTCTATTGCCTCTGAGTCAATTTCCTCATCGTTTGTGGCAATTATAGCAGCTGTGGCAGGTTTATTGTAGAACACGTCCGACAAAGCCAGTTGAATACCATGAGCGATGCAAAGTTGATGCAAGGATTTACTGAGAAGTTTTCCAATTTTCACCATAACACTACAACCATCCGTGGTCTCTGCGATAATATCAGTCTCTAGAGATATTCCAAAAGTTTCAAGTTTTTTTCGAATCTGTTCTATAAATTTTTTGGCTGGCAATGAGCCATATACTCTTATAAGACCTAAATTTTTAAATTTGAAGGGACCGCTAAGTGACGGTGAATGTAAATTTAAACTTATGTATCTGCGGTTTTTGTTTGATGACCACTCATCGAATGAGATCGCAAACTTTTCATTTTTGTCCAATAGTATTCTAATTGCACTCTTTAGTTCATTTTGTTTTTCTTTGTGATGTTGGATAACGATTTCTCTTATTGTATTTGGGGATTTAGGAAGCTTATGTCCGGCCTTTTCGAAAACCTGTCTAATATCTTTAGAATTTGTTAGTGTACGAATAGGCATGCCATCTAATGCAATCATTCGAGATATTCTAGTTGCTGTGGAAGAATTTTCTTCCGATTCTTAGTAATCTGTCAGTTTTGCTTTCTTACTTGTGGATGGAAGAGACAAGTCAGTGTCTTTATTTTGGCAGTCTGAGCTTTTTGTTATTGGAGGAGTTTTTTCGACCTCTTCGTGATGCACATTCTTGAAATGTTTGTGTAGTCCACTCGTACTTCCTCCTACACATTTTAATATTTTATTGCACGTTTTACATTTAGCACTATTTTTATCTTTTGCTCGAAGAAAGTAACGCCAAATATGTGCTTTATCCACAGAAATTTCTTCAAACTCCATAATTATTCAAATCTGAAATAGAAACATTCATTTACGTTATTTACATAGTATTAGTAGTAGATACATTGCATAGTATTACATTTACATAGTTAATGAAGAACACTGAAGTTAAGATCAATTTATTCGCACTTTATAGATACGAATTAGGTAGGTACGAATAAATATAAAAAAAAACATTAGTGTATTTTATATTCCATCTACGGTAAAAGTCATGCAAATCTCTGGTGATTTTAATAACTATTAAACATTTACATTACTTGAATCTTTAATTTTGCACTTAAAAATAGTGGAAAATAACAAACAAGGCTAAAAAAGCACTTTGCTTACCTGATAAGATAACTAACTGATCCGAGGATTTCAATTCTGTGGATTTTATTTCACCTCAAAAGTCTCAGAACAGCCACAATCACAACACAATAATCCCTAAATGTATACTTACGAAAGTTACAACCAAGCACGTCAACGGTTCTGTTGTGACTAAAGCAATAGTTATGTCAACGTTGTCGGTTGCCGCTGCAAGTGCGAGCGAGATGAGTGCATTAGGGCGTGGGTTAGACAAGGAGAGGATATCATGTGACATCCTCACATATATATGTGACATGATATCCAATCCTTGTCTAACCCACGCCCTAATGCACTCATCTCGCTCGCACTTGCAGCGGCAACCGACATCATGTCATACACTGTCACGGAATACGCTACTCGCGAATTACAAATGCGACGTTGCCATACTTGCCATTTTGTTTTTACTGGAATGCATATTATTGGCTTGAATAAAATAAAGATAGGTAAGTAGAAAAAAATAAATTAATATTTGTTATTAAATTTTAAGGAAAGAACCGTGAGAACCGGGATGCAATCTCTAGTACCGGTTCTGCGGATACTATAAAATTCCCGGGATTTCCCGGGAATAACAACCGGGATTTCCCGGGAGCATGCCCTATTTGCACGTTTTTTGGATAGAACAAAATGGGGAAAGTACTGGAAAATGAAAAAGAACATGCGGGGGGGGCCTTCATGGCGTCGGGTCCCGGAGTCTATAAATACAGGTCAGACTGGGAAGAGCGCCTCTTTGCCTTCACATTTTCCTGGGTGCTGTACTGAGTAAGTCGAAGCCGCTATTCGAGGGTCGGAGACCATGTGCATTTGTTTTGTGTTTTTGTTTATTTATGTTTGCTGCTCTTATCGAGTTTATTATTTTAATAATGGTGTTAATATAATTTGAGTGGGATTAGGTAACCATTGGATACACTTCGTGATAACGATAAACGTGAAAAGTTGGGGTTAGGAATGGGGAGAGTGTTTAGTGTTGCCGAGTTTACAATTATTAGATCTTTGGGATTAGCTATAACAGTTCGTTCAGGTTGTGTTTGTTTGTGTGTTAGATAGTTGCGGTTTGTTTATTCCAAATATTAATATTGTGTTTGATTTCCAGATCTCAGTTCCGACACCCTAGTGGTAGTTAGTAAAGCTGAGACCCAGGCAGACGTTGATAACATTCATAAAACTACGCTTACATTTTGGTTACGGGAAAGAACTAGAAAGATTCTACTATCAGGAATCTGACGGTTTTATCTCACTAACCAAGTAAGTTGGGGTTTTCGCGTTCAAAAGGCTCTGACACCTTTTAAATCGGTATGTCAGCTGACGTTGGCTATAATCTGTAAGTTTACTCTATAGGGTCCCACGTAGAGGATCCGAGCCTAGGCAGTAGAGACGACTTATAGTGTATGGTTTGACGTTTGTCCCCTTATCTATATATTTATATATCAACCACCTTAGGTATCTATCCGACTTGGAAACCAACTTGAGGCTAGCTTGCACTATCTAGCCGGTGGAAAAGTCTTAGGACCACACACAGGAGACCTAGTTTCCGAAATCGTTGTTATGTTAGGTCTAGTTGGTCTAGCAGGGTATCTTTACACCGAGATATTCTGACATCACACCCACACAATTAACTGTAAATGTAAGAGCTATGCAATAGTCTCTTAGTTTTGATTTAAAACAGTAGCTGAATAGGGTTTTTTAGGATTCATTAGGTAGTTAGTAGTTCTCTCCTTAAACCGGGAGAGGCTTATAAACACATAATGTGCTTAGCTAGGTATATAAAGTGTCATGGGTTAATTTTCAATTGTCACTTTCGTTGTTCAGTACCTATGGTTTAATTTATAGGCATTTTAATAAACAAAGGTTAGCGAATAAAATATAATCTAAAACTATTAGGAAGCAAAAATTTATTTATCTTGTGGGTAAAACTAAAAATATTCCAATAAGTAAAAATATTTTAAATCTTTTGTTTTGCTAGGAAGGCTCATAGTTATAAAATTATAATATAAGAGAGTTGACGAATTACGAATCTGTGGTATAGGAAATATTTATAAACTTCAAAAGTAACTAGGAAGGGAAACGGTTTATTAAGATTTAGGATAAGAGTGTATGATCGTTTGCGGTACCAAGCATATTAATTTATAGGCTTACTTAAGATATGACGATAAGGTTCTAAGTTGTAGGGTTAATATTAAGTCTATAAGTTAAGTGAGTGGTCACAATTATCATGTGTATTAATTTATAGGTTTACTTACTATATTAAGATAAGGATTTAAGTTGTAGGGTGTATATTAAATCTATAAGTTAAGTTAGAGTGGTTACAATTATAAAACAAATAACTAAACAGTTAACTAATAGGATTTCATCTAGGTAGGTTAATTGATGCCAGAGCGTATCATAATTATCCTCTAAACTTCTCTGCGTTGACTTATACACATGGTCGTTGAGGAATGAGCAAAGTAGGTAAAGTTAAATATAAACTAAATACTTTTTACTTAAGTATACATAAATACTCTGATTGAGTTTAGCCTAAAGTGACTGGATTGATCACTGACTAAAGGCGCTTATGTGACTGGATTGATCTCTGACTGAGGCATTTGAGGCTAGACACACCTCAAGGATATTAGATATCCCTATACAAAGATAGACTTTCATATTGATAAAATTTCGAATGTAAACTATTTACCTTTTTCTTAAGTAGGTATACATAAATACTCTGGTAGAGTTTAGCCTAAAGTGACGGGGTTGATCACTGACTAAAGGCGCCTATGTGACTGGATTGATCACTGACTGAGGCATTTGAGGCTAGACACACCTCAAGGATATTAGATATCCCTATACAAAGATAGACTTTCATATTGATAAAGTTTAGGGCGATACTTACAAGTTGAACGGTCCTTCTGTCTTTCACAATCTACGGCTAATGATTGCAGTACAAACCGAGTTACGACTCTGCCGTCTAAGTCTAAGGACCACGGTTGGTTTCTGATGCTGTCAACTCATTAAGCCATTACCAAGGGAATACATATGAACAGTTGTTCTAGATTGACCAAGGACATTTCTTCTAGTGAAGTTACATTGGTAGTATTAGTCAGATAGTATCATGACTAGGAAGTTTTCTATAGTTAACCTATTAGGAATTATTAATTTTACATTTAATAGGCTAGGGTTTTTCGTATGGTATTTTATTGGGGTATCACTTCCAATTATTAAAGATATTAAAAGGTTTTCTTATTAAATTTTATTAAATTATATTTACTGTTGGTTCAGATTTGAATTGGCCCAGAAAATTATTTATCATAGAATGATTATTTCAGATAAAACATCTGTTTGGTATTACTTAATCTCTAAATTGAGAAATAAAGATAATTTCTTAATTATAAGGAGGTTGATCCAAGAATTTGTTTAACGTTTCTTCTTTTGGAGATCCTTTTGGAAATGTTGGTGACTTCAATTATAATATAAGACTTATTTGGTTTTAAATAACACTTGGTTTTGGTGTTATCTCAGAAATAGATTCAACAAAGAACTATTTTAGAATACTTAAAATACTTAACTTTCTAGAATACTGAAATAAGAGTTAAATATATAAAATTAGTATTTTGGTAGGATATTAGTGGGGGAACTTCATAGTAATGGCCGGAAGTACCGGTTGGGCGGGGAGGTGCCCACCCTTTACCACTAATATGTAGGGATTCACAAAGAACTATTAAATTTATAGAATACTCGAATAGAAGTCATACAAATAAAATTAGTATTTAGTAGAATATCGGTGGAGGGTCTACATAGCTATGACCGGAAGTACTGGAACAGTCAGAGAGGTACCTACCTTTACAACTGACATATTTTTTACAAATCTTAATTCATTTAATTTATATTTAGCCTTTTATTAGAAATCAAATTTATCTAGTAGTCTTGAAGGTTTCTTAGTCATTGGAATAAATGTTATTTATATCAGGTTTAATTTGTAACATAATTATAGGTGTATAATAAATTAGGTAGACCCTCATTTCATTACTCTTAATTAAGGAAATAGTTTGTGTTGTAGAGGTTGTTATTAATCTAGAGTAGGGGAAATATGTTATTTTAGGACTGGTTATATCATTCTCTTATTTCATTAAAGTACTTAGGTTACTAAAATAGGTTCACAACTTAGGTTCCTAGACATTAGACGATCACGTGGCCATTTCAACAATTTAGATTATAAGTTATTAATTTAGTTATTAGGCTAAACACCACCAACGCAGTTAATTTATCTTTTAGTCCAACAATCTAAAGAGTTTAAAAGTTATTAAGAGTCTTCAGTAATTTAGATAATATATATAAGCGGAGGAGAGTATATTAAGATAAAGGAAAGATAGGGGGTTGGGTACACTGTATACGCGAAATAATTGACGTGTAATTTTTTCATAAGATATAAGCTTACTTATACTCTATCTTACGTTCTTGCGTAAGCGCATAAAGCCTTTTCTTTTCATTCTTGTGTGGACGTGGCATCATAATATGTGGCTTTTGAAATGGTTAACCTATAAAAATAAAAGATAGGCTTGTACTACGAGTACTAGACAACGGCAAAAGACCATGCGTCATTTTGAGTCCACTTGTTTATTTATTTATTAATCTATTGAAAACCAACCGCTTTACAAAATTATAGAATCTAGACTAACAGCACATAGTCTATTACAGGTTCTCACATTTAACAATTATGTATTATGAAAAAGAATAAACTGAACTGCGGACTACAGACATTACAACATTACTCCAAATGGCTACGGACCAAGACTAAAAAAATAACAAGCTTTTAGTGCAGTTACATTTTTAGCTTTTTTTTTATAATACTATCGACCTGGGCCGTGAAATATAACTTCTGCTCGAAAATTTCGCCCAGATCTCTAATTTGTGTAACCTCCTCAAGCGCTGCTTCACTAACATGATGAGATGTAGAAATAGGAAAACATTTTATTAATTATTAATATTAACTATTCGCAGTCGAATTATCGTTTAATCATTTAATTTTAAATAACTATTTATTTTCAGAAAAGTGACCTTTAAAAAAACAACCGATAACTCGCCAAACCCAACACCAGAACACCAACCCCAAACACAAGCGAAAGTGAAACCAAAAACAAAAGGCGTAAGTAAAAAAGGTAAAGTAGCTGATCCTATTGTAATAAAACCGCCGCGTGACGACAACAAGGAAGTAAATGACGTCGTTCCTATAGTGATGACAGTTTTGAACACTAACAAGGAGTATGAGTTGATCAACGAGGACAGCATTGACAAGATAGTCACGCGAGTGATTCCAACGATCAGCACCGATTGCAAAACGCCGGCCGCCATCAGGGCTAGAGCGTTCAAGATACTGATTCTGATGAGGTTCACCGCTTTTGTGAAGAATGCCGAGAAGACGGAGAGGGAATTTCGGTGAGTAGCTTTGTTTTACTGATGAATAAACTTACTAGATCGCTTTTAGGGTTCCGTACCCAAAGGGTAAAAACGGGACCCTATTACTAAGACTCCTCTGTCTGTCCGTCCGCCTGTCTGTCACCAGCCTGTATCTCATGAACCGTGATAGCTAGAGAGTTGAGATTTTCACAGAGGATGTATTTCTGTTGCTGCTATAACAACAAACCTAAAAACGGTAATGGGTAGAAATATTGCTTGAAATAAAGCTTGAAATATGTACTGAATATTTAGTTGAATTCACTTTAAGAATAAATAATTATAATAAAATAGAATATATATTTAAGGGGGGCTCCCATACATAAAAGTGGTTTTTTTTTGTTGCCGTTTTTTTGCTCGATCTTAATAGAGACAACGTGGTTGTGTAGATAAGTACGGAAGCCTTCGTGCGCGAGTCCGACTCGCACTTGGCCGGTTTTTGTACCATCGTTAGATAATCATTAAAATAAGTCTTGATGTAGCGCCAAATTTTTTTTTTCAATAAAAAGTATCCCATGTTACTTCTAGTACGTTAGTAGTAAGTTTCATGATGATTCGTCAAGTAGTTTTTGCGTGAAAGCGTTACAAACATCCACGCTTTCACATCTACACTAATAATAATAATATTATAAAGAGGAAAGATTTGTACCTATTTTTGTATGTTTGTATGTTTGTAATGAATAGGCTCAAAAAGTACTGGGCCGATTTAAAAAATTCTTTCGCCAATAGAATGCTACATTCTTCCAATTTGACATAGGCTACATTTCATTTTGAAAAAAATTAGGGAATCTTGGTAAAATTTGAACAATGTAACCGAAGGTGTAGAAAAATGAGTCTTAAAATGTCTTTCGTCGAATGCGCTGCCGAAACTATTAGCGATAGAACAAAATAATGTACAACAATATTGAAGAACATCATAATAGTAGGGTATTATTGGGGATTCTGGATCATTTGTCCTCGCTGCGCTCGGATGATCCAGAATCCCCAATAATGATCCAGGATCCCCAATAGTTTCCATCGATCAGTGATTCAGAATTCCATAAACTCAACAGGTAGTGACCTAACGAATGACCTGTCAATCCTTCAATGGTAAATTTGCATATCCTCGCCTCGTTCATTCGACTGATACTGTCGAAATGTAGATACAAAAATGTCTATAACAAAATATTTTGTAAATAGAAGCAAAACCGGAGTGCCGTATAATTCAATTTTATATTACTTATATTTTTGTTTACGGCACTCCGGTTTATTTTTCATAAATTTATTTCTTTGTTTAGTCATCTTTGTTTATTCATCTTTGTTCCTGTTAACACTTTCCACACAACCATTGCTGTACTAATGTTATAGGATAGTCCCGCTAACAGTTTTCTGGAGTGGCCAATTCCATACTAATTGTTTAAGGACAAGGTGGTCTTTCGATACTAGAACGCTGATCTATATATGCGAGCGATCGTAAAAACTTTGATAGCACGATTTAAAATAAATTCTCCATGTTTGCTCTCTTTCAGCCATTTTCATGATATACTCGTATGTAGCCCCATTATCCTTCTTAACCTTACTTTTGGTTTGATTAAATTTTATTAAAATTGACATTAGTAATTGACGTTGTCGTAATTCAATAAGTAAATACTATTTGATTTGAGAACTCAGGGTTAATTACCTTTATAAGATAATAAATAAAAAGAATTTATAAAACATGTTTATTTAAACACCATTTTCTTAAACAAGTTACATTTCTTAGCGCGCATACAGTTGGATGATATATACAGTTAAACACATCACTTGACAATCTATATTCTTCGTACAAACTTAACAATTTAGGACAGTTCATATCTTCCAGGTTAATAACATCATTATGATCTAAAATAGTTTTAAGCCAGGTAACTTTTTCCAGACCCTTACATAAAATCGTCTTATCAATCAGAAACTCTTGGATATACATTAAATATTTTTCGTAAGGTATAAATCCATCATTCCAATTAATTTTTCTGTTTCTCTGTATCCACGATACTTGTTTACGTTCGGTTGGAGAGAGATTGTGCAGTGGGCAAGGTGGTAGAATAAGTAGGTGTAGTAATTGTTCATTAACAGCTATTGCAACTTCTTTGACAATGAATGAATTGTTGTCCGTTTTAAACCCCTGCACATCAACTATTGCTGTCGACATCATGTCAACTTTCTAACAATATTACTCAAAGGTCTGTACTCCACCAAACGATCGTTAATAATCAAACAGTAAGCACTAGTGTTATCCGGCAAATCCTTTTCTGTTTCGATTTCTAAACGAACGTCAACAGGTCCAGTTTTTAAATGCTCATTTTGCCTCGAACAATCAATCACATATAATGGAGCTTTTTCCTTAAATTGTATAAGATCAAGCAGCGGATCTATAGGAAGGTTATAATACGACTGACGAAATCTCGCATACATATCGTATAATATACTGTATTTGTACTCATCAAATTTCAAGTTAAGACTATCGTATGGATAATAGTATGAATTTAAAAATAAAGTCACATTTTTAAGATTACAATGATCAAATACAGCGCTATCGTTTAATTTGTTATTTTTTCTATTAGTTTGCAATCCAAAAATTACATATCGAGGCTTTTCTAGTTGCGAAGTGGTTTTTATAGACCATGTATGTTTGGTTGTTTTTGGTAATAATGGATATTCATATAAATCCCAATTTCTAAACGCTATTTGCATAGGTTTATCTTTTTCTAAATGTTTAAGCAATGCAAGCCTTTGATGATCTGAAACTTTAACATGCGGCATGCGCCATTGAACTTTATTTACCTTAACTTCCACTGAATCATCTTTTTCGGTTACAACACCATTAAGATTTGTACTACTTCTATTTAGTATTAGTTCATGTTTACTATTAATAACTATTTTCTTGTAATCCTCCGCAAAACCTAATAGTTTATTAAGTGGTAAAAGAATACTAAATCTTCCACTGTGATCATCAAATCCGTCCACGTTCCAACCCCACATTGCAGCAGCTTTACTTTCTCCACCATTCATTGAAACTAAAGATTTCATTGTAGTAGTGATTCCAACATTTCTAATTCGATCTATTTCAATCCCATTCATTTCATATCTAATATCTTGAAAAAGAAATGATATAGCGTTATTTGTCAACTTAACATTTTTCACTTTTTTTTACACCACTCACGTCTTTAGCTGTTATAGAAAAATATCCTTCTATGTATAACGCGCTAGCTGAAGGTAATACGTATATATCTTGCTGATGGATAGGTATTCGTATTTCATCATTTTCATTAAAACTGTTATTGTATGGGTTATAAGTATGGATTTCATAACTTTCAATTGAATTGTCGAATTGCGGATCGTCGGTTATATGGAGGATGCTCATATTTTTAATCCAAGAGCGCGAAGAAACTCTTTATTACTTTTTGTTATTGCTACAACCTTTTTGCGTCTAGTTCGTCTGACGTTGCGCTTGACAGTGGAGTTAGAACGACTTTGTCTTTGTATTTTGTTACAGATATCATCGTTAAAAATTATCATTTTGACTTTCGCAAGTGAAGACTTATATTAATATTTTCGTTATTAAAATTAATTAGATTTCCCTGTATATCTAATATTTTCACTGTAATTGACGAAATATGTTTCTTCTTTAGAGGAAAATATATTATATTTTTAGGTACTTCAATTACTTGATATCCGGGCGGACTGTTAAGCACGAATTCATGAATTATATGTGTAGGCAAACCGTTCGTATAGGAACCTTGGACAAGATCACATTCGATCCGTATCACAGACGCAGCAATAATGCATACAGGGTTGACTGATTCATGCCATTTATTTGGATCCAACATCTCTGAGAACCCTAATAATGCACCTACACTATTTTTTACCTTAAAATTAATCGGTTCGCTGCAAAAAATTGAACATTTAGAAGTATTGTTGTTAGGAACGATTTTAAACTGACAATTGTTCATATTACTTTTTAAATATTCATATAAATCAGACAGGTCATATGCGCCGCAAGGAATTTTAATATCCTTCTGTTTACCGTAAGCGAATACATTGTTGCTGTCAGTAATATTAGGTATTGAATTAAATGTTGAAAAATACAGTAAGCCGCACTCGTAATCGTCTTCTAATATTAAATGAGTATTTAATTCTGATCGAAGAATGGATTCATTTCCAGTGATTGTGAATGTAATAGACATTGTTATTGACTAAAATGTTTTTTGAAAGTGTAAGCTATTTATGAAGATCCCAAAATGAGTTTAAAAAGTCTATACACAAGTGGCCGCAAATGAAAGGATGAGATTTTTGCTTGTTAACGTAATTATAAAAAATATTTAAGCCAACATATTTTAAAAATTCTTCAGGTGGTTTTAAATTACCATAACTGTCGAAATATTCGATATAATTATTAAATTTTGCATAGGCTACCCAATGAGTGCCAGAATTCCGGGAACTATCAAGATTAATAATTCCACATTCTTTTTTTAATGGACGTTTTGGCAACTGATCTCGCATGAAAACTCCTCGAAAATTGGGAATTTCTTTGCAATATTCGAGAATGTCGATGTTAGTTAACGCTCGTTTAGGTAGCCTCTGCATTAGTTTTTTTTATTTTTAAAATAAATTCCTAATCCATTCTTGTGCTCTTTGAGATGCAACCCTCTTCCTAAATTTAATTCTTCCATTTTTTGATTGTGCCTCTTGAGTTCTTGAAAACGTTGTTTAGCAGACTTAATAGCTTCTACCGCTCTAGCAATACCAGCTGCGCCACCTGCTAAACCACCTGCAGCAGACAATCCGGCAAAAATGGGTATTAGGGGCAAAACTCCTCCAACTTTTGGCACAGGTATCACCCGGGGAATGTTTACTGAAGTATCTGAATCCCTCGTCAATTCTCGTGCAACAGCAACTGCTAACTCAATAGCCGCTCTTTTACATGTAGGTTTTAACTTTTTAATATGTTTTTTTGTAAGAGAAACAATATTTTTGAAAGTGTTTTTAAAACCAGCGCCAGACTTGGCTTTCTGTGAGGGAGTGAACACAATTTTTTTCTTGTTTTTTCCATTCGATTTAGGTTTTGACCCTACCATTTTTGTTGAATTGTAAATAAATTATTAATAAATAAGTTATTTTTTGTTTCGATGAAATACTCTGTCCAGTTTCAAGTGCGCAATTAAAATGCGCTTAAACTATGATGTTTGCTGCTTATAAGATTTCTGTTTTATCAATCCAACTATTTTCTTGCGAAGGTAGACCTAACCATTTTACATATAATTTTCGACCATTTTTCTTCAATACTTTTTCTACAAGATAAATGTTCTTATATTTAGGTTTTTGCAATTCGTGAGCATAAAATGATCCTAAGATGGGTCGATGTCTAGCATCTTCTATGATAAACGTTATTGGGTTTGTGTTTTGTACTTTCGTAATAGTAAATATTTCAGTTGACCAATTGGGAGTATATCCTTTTTCAAATGTTCCTTTATATTTGCTTATACGAACGGAATCTCCGACTGCAAATTTATTTTTTTCCTTTGTTGAACTCCTCTTTGATAAAAGCTTTTTATATTTCTGTAATACAGCATCCTTATTATTTTCACTGACTTCAATTGGTTTAAGAGCTATTGTTCTATGTATCGTATTATTATATTCATTAATTGCTTCCGAAAGTGTGTTTCCTATCCATTTATAGTTTCCTTTTAAACTAAATTGCTTGTACAATTTATTCTTAAAAGTCCTTATGAATCTTTCCACTATAGATGCTTTTTTAGTAGAGTATGTAGAGTAATGGTTTATTTTATGTAACTCAAGTAATGATTTTATTTTTTTATTATAGAATTCAGTTCCTAAATCAGTTTGCAAGTTTTTGGGTATTCGATTTTTTTGGAACAAATCACAAAAAGCTTGAGTTATATATTCCTTACTCTTTTTTTTTAATGGATATACCCACGCATACTTAGTAAAAGTATCAATAATGGCTAAAATATATTTAAACTGTAAATTATTGTTTGAAACAGATTGCATATCAATAAGATCAGCTTGCCATAAATCATCTATATCTTTCATCACTACATGTCTTCGAGGAAAGTTTTTCCGCGCTTGTTTATGTATTTCGTTTACTACGATTGCTTTACTCATTTCTTGTATTTGTTCTTAAATGAAACTGTTTCAATACTTTGTTGCAGGCTATTTACTTCTGTCTCTAGCTGAGCTAATGTTTGATTAATTAATTTTATTTTATTAAACAATTTATCTGCAGTATTGTCAACATACTGTTTTGTGGCGCAGTCCTCTGGATCGACAGGCTTTCCAATATGTTTAATTATCTTATTTTTTGCATCAAAACAATCGGTAACGTTTATGAAAGCCAAGGGAGGTTCATTAAAATTATTCATTTTATGCTTTTTTAACACATGGTGTCCAAACTTATCTACATTCATGTTCAACCAACACAATGAGACTGAATCAACAGTTGGTTCTGAAGTCTTTTTATTCCTTAATGATGTCTGCTTCTTTTAG
Organism: Acleris holmiana; assembly: GCA_949316455.1. Lineage (NCBI taxonomy): Eukaryota > Metazoa > Arthropoda > Insecta > Lepidoptera > Tortricidae > Acleris > Acleris holmiana. Next base: position 7,890,803 of record OX438788.1, read on the forward strand.
TTCTTCTATAATCGAAATTATTTCGTTATCATGGTTAGTGTTGCCAGCATCTTTAGAAGCAATTAAAATTTTTAAACGTTCAATCAACTCATTAGGATCATCCCAATATACAAAATCCGTATTTGAATTATATTTTTTTAAGGAAGGCAGATTACCACCTTGCTTTGCCGTGCTGGATTCTTGAAATAGGGGTTTAATAATTTGACAGTATTTCATTCCTGAATTACCTTGTATCTGACCTTGAGGACTAAAACCTCTCTTATGGACATTAGTGTGCACCAAAATATCTTTATAGGTTATTTTATCCTTTTCATTTATTTTGTCGCAATTCGGTTTACTTTGAAATAAAAGCTCTTTTAAACCCGGCGTTAGTTCATAACTTTTATCATTTACATTAATCGTAGATATTTTATTAGGAGAATTCTCCCCATAAGATTTAAGCGTTGCAGGTGAATTTCCTATCATAAGTGTTTCACCGTCATGTCTTACTCCAAAGGCAACATTAAAAGGTTTATTTGGGACTTGCAAATAAGAATCGACATCCTCAAAGCTTTTTACTTTTGCCACATTATTTTCCATTTTCGTAGGAGTTTTTATTTCAAGTATGTTGGGAATATTTATTTTATCCTTTTTGATACAATCCGCGTTTACATCATTTGATAATATATTTTTGTTATTATGCTTATTTTCATTATAAGATGTTATTTGCTTCGGAGAATTATGAAGAAACATCATGGTTTCTAGCGGATCGGTTAATGGTTTCAAAATCTTCTTATTTTTTAATTCTAAATCATCCTCCTCTTGCTGCATCTTCTTTAACTTATTTTTAATATTCTTTACAGATTTAATTAATTGTGTTTTTATGTCTGTCTCCATGGCAAATCAATAACGCGGTCTAAAAAGACCCCCGATGTTTCTTATTGTTATAAGTAAAGTGATTTTATTTTAGTCATCATTTATATTTATTCAAATTTTACAAAAACATCGAATGACTTTCTATATCGACCATTATTTAATTTACAATCTTTGTTAATTATAAGACACGCATGTGAATCTTTCCATATATTTGCGGCAAGCGATTTGAATTTTTCCCAACTAATGTCAGAATTTACGTGCTCACGATAAATATGTTTTAAATTGATATCGTCTTGTTTAAAAATTATCAAAAAATTAACATTGTCTCGTATTAATTGCTTTGGCACTTTAGAGTAAGTCTGCGTTAAATAAAAACAGTCTATTCCTTTATGTCTGCCCATACAAAAGTAATTACGAATATTAGTCTGGTTTTCGCAAGCTACGTCATCAAAGATAAATATTGAATTGGGCATCGCCTCATGAGGAGAGATTACCTCTTTTTCATCGTGGATCATAAACAGTTTAATTTCGGGTATTCTTTTAAGAACTTCCTCTAAAAATCTATATTTAGGTTGAAAAGTTGTTTTAGAGTAAATGTAGACATTTCGAAATTTTAACCCATTTTCATGAAGCAATAAAGTTAAAATTATATTTGTTTTTCCACAATTTGATGGTCCACATATAATACATCGTATAGAGTTGGGAAGAAGCATACTATGTCTGTTATTATAATTAGTGCAATGTGATCCATCACTTATTTTGCTGATTTCTATTGACACAGGCTGTTTAATAAATTTCATTTCGCCTTCTGTTCAGTAATTTAATATAATATCAAATAAATACTTGTAATAATATAATCATCCTAAATCAATGAATTATCTTTGTAAGTCTTTATCATTTCTCTAATTACACATTCCTGTCTTATATTAGGCGAAGAATATTATACACCGAGATCTAAATTGCTGCTACTCGAGCGTCAGTCGCAGTCGACATTTGTCTCGCTTCTAACGTGGGTCCCGCGTATTTAAAATATATAGGTAAGTAAATCTATTTTTTATTGCTTCATCCAGTTATGTTGGATTTATTGCCATTTTTATTAAATAAAAACTTATGACACTTTTATATTTCAGATAATTATGGAAGACAGCACGCAGAATGATCGACTTGATTTTGGCAGCATATATGATGTCAGCCCCGTTTTCCACGATGTGCCGGAGGATCATCCTTTTTATTATGCTCAAGACGTTGACGGTTACATGGAAAAAGTGGAAAAAAAGCGGCAAGAGCTTTTAGCCCGTAGAGAAAACATGTGTAACGCAACCGTAACGCGAGAGCCTGACGCTCCGCGGGACAAAAGGGAGTTGAAAGCATTAAATACCAAATCGGGTATTAATAAAAAGGATCGTAGTAGAAAAGGATCATCATTTGTAATTAAAAATAACATTCGCAATGGACGATATTTAATTAAAATAAACATTGAGACAATGGACGAGTGTTACAGTGATCGTTCAGTTAGTGCGCAATATCTCGTGTGTGATCCGTATGATGAAGTGTTGGACAGCACAGAAAATGTGTTAAAAAAAATTATGAAAAAACTTGAAAGTGATTAATTTCGGTGTTAGTTATATATGTATAATTGTGACTTATTTCTATTATATCTCCATGTTTATTTTATATTATAGTTCTGAATTATAAAATCAATTTATGCCAATTATATTGTTATTTACTTACTTTGTAGAGCCAATTAATATAAGTTATTGTCAACGAAGTTTGAAATAAGGAAGAAAAATAGTAATTATTATTATTTTTCTTCCGTAATGTAATTAATGTAGCGTTGTTTTAATTTTATCATAAATTTCTTTAATTTATGTTTATTTATAAATAATTTGGCGTTATAAATATGTTATTTTTTGTCTCATTAAGTGTAAATTAGTAAAGACAATGGTTTATAAGAAGTCTGCCTGCTATTTAATTATTATTGTTGTACTTTCACCTTATTAAGTTTAATATTATTATCAACCTTATTTTAATAAATGATGTTCATATAGAATGTGGAACTTATTTTACGTGCAACCAAAGTTAAATAAACAGAGATAACACGTTATAACATGTCATGATTTGTTTCCTCTGCAACAGTATTGTAGCGGAACTACAAACCGACATTATTTTTTTATTATTTAACTTGGGTCATACACTAAGAAGATAAAGTCGAATTGCGCGCACGCCGCGTCAGCAACTCTTTACGTAGCCACATTCCTACGCGCCGAGCCAAAGTTAAACAAGCAGGGACAACTCGTTTTAACATGTTATGACTTGTTTCTCTGCAACAGTATCAAATTCCTTGTCTGAATCTCAATTATAACGAAATAAAAGAATAGCAACTTTGTTTAATTAAATTCTTAAAGTTAATCAATATTTCAGCCACTCTATTGGTGACGTGGCTGGCTTAGTTGGTAGAGACCCTGCCTACGAAGCTAGCGGTCCCGGGTTCGATTCCCGCTCAGAGCAAATATCTGTGTAATGCATGCATGAGTATTTGTTTCTGAGTCTGGGGTGTTTTCTATGCATTTAAGTATTTATTTCTTTATATAAGCATGTTTATCGTTGTCTAGTACCCTAACACAATCCTAGAGCTTAGTTGGGACTGGGGTAAATTTGTGTGAGGTTGTCCCATTTAATAATTTTTATTAATGGCTCCTCACTCTATATTGTCTGATTGTTTCCCTGTTGCTAACGTATTATCAACGTTGTGATAGCTCTTATTGACTTGACAGTAGAAGCGATCGAGTCATGATAATACGATTGCAATAGGTGTAAAACCAGCGTAACTCAAAATAAAAAAGCCAACTTATTTTAAATCAAGAGTGCGTCTTGAAATATGGAAAGATTAATAGTTTTGAGTTAGGCGGGTTTATTACTAAGCACGTGATTAATTAGCTGGCGGAGGTAAATGAAAGAAAAACAATAGGCATACATTCATCATTTATTGTTTTTATAAAAATAATATAAATGTTACAATTCACACGTTTGCATTAAATTTCTATTACTTTACAGTGCTGCCACATTAAAATGCTAATTTGTAATGTCCCCAAGGCAAAGTCGAAACATTATCTTCTAATACACACCTTTTATCATCATCCCTTGTAAGAACTAGCTTATTGATTTTTTGCGTGAAAATTTTATGATTTTTTGATTTTATTACACACATATTATCTCTAAAACATTCATTTTGAAATAAAGCATTTTTGTATTTATTAATATTAAGTTTTTTTGTAACACACTTTTTTATTCCCTTTGCTTTCCTGATTGTTGAAATTTGGGTATCTATGCAATATAGTTTTGCTCTCAAACCTACAAATTCCTTCACGATCTCACCCCCCATTTCGTCTTTAAAATATCCTGGAATTTTACAGTTCACTAAGGGCATATTAAATATGTTGCTAGCATCAAAATTGCTAGTATCAAAATACTTTATGTGTGTTTTGATATCTTCATAGAAATCTTCTGTATGAATTAAATACAAAAGACTATCAGTGTCCGTATAACAAAGATGAATTTTATTTTTATAAACACGTTTCATCACATCATAATGAAAGCGATACAAATGACTTTTGGCTATTTCTAGAATAGAGAAACCCACGTATATGGGTCGATCTAAAACGATTTTTGTCTGTTGCAACTGAATTGCTACTAATGAATCAGATATAACTGCCAAGTTTTTGAAGTTGGGAGCACTTATGTATTTTTCCGCGCCGCAAAATTTATTTGTGTTATTTGAATGATCTTTCCAGATATTAACAAGTTTTACATCAACCTGTTTTCTTTTATTTTCAATCGTTTTGCCAAATATTGAATTGTTTTGCTTTTTGAAAAAATCCCTTTCATAATCTGAGCTAGCATTTTGTCTCAAGGTGGTATTTAAAGATATGTATGGTTCTAAAAAGTTACTTTGATCGAAAGCTAAAACTTTATATGTTTTTAACAAAACAAGACCATTTTTCAAACATTCTTTTAAATGCATGTAGTGAATAATGTATCTATGTTTGTCGTAGAGGCTAGCAATTAATTTTTTATTTTTGCTTCCTCTAGGAGCAAATTTTTCAGCTGCAAATGGCATATCTGAATGAGACTCATGAAGTTCAACAGGATAGTGAAGGTCGACTTCAAGTATAAAACCGGTATCAGAATCGCGTGACTGTTTTTCAACGTTAAAGTTTGCTAATTCATCATCGTTAAGATACCTGAAATTTCCTGTTGGCAGATGCTGCATCATTGCATATCCATATAAATTTACACAGTCTAAATAGGCTAAAAAGCTATTCGGCTCGTTAATGTTAAAATCTGGAAGATATTTATTATTCGCCTTTGCGTATCTATGTGAACATTGAGCAAGACCTCCTCTTATTCCGTTTTCCAGCATTTGATACATATCTATATCGGAGAGTAGATCCAATTTTACTTTTGTGTATAATAACATAGCATCCCAACTTAATGATGGTGACGATACGTAATAACAGGGATCAAGATTGTAGTATTTAAGGCTCATGCTTCGAAATTTTTCAAAAACGTCACATAGAAGAAGCACATCACATTTCAAGTATAAATCTGTATATTCTCCTAAGTTTTTAATAGCAAAAGTTTCCCAAACATGTAAGGCATGATTATAATCCTCAGAAGATACAGATTCTGATGAGAGTTTACTAAAAAAATTGGAAGCCTGAGGCAACTGGGTTTCTTCATAACGTTGCCAAGAGTTTATATAATCGTAACAATAGACACCCTTTCTTCGCACTATATCAAACTTGGCCCCATCTCCAAAAAATGATTTTAAATGTTGGAAATCATCTTTTTTCATTGTATTTACTAAATTGTCTAAACTTGAACTCAAAAAGTTGAAAGAATCAATAAATTTTAATTGAGCTACATTTTGCTGGTCTATTGGAATGAACTTCGTAAACGAAATATACTTTTCTTTATTTTTTGGGATAAGGTTTATTCGACCGCATACGTTTGTGAGTTCATTAATAAACAAATGGCAGTCATATCCGGAAAGGTTATGAAAAATTATTGGTATAAATGGGCAAGGTTTTGAATTTAAATTACAACTATTGTGAGCGGGCCCTCTATATCGACCTGTGAAGTGATCATGATCCTTTACAATGTTATCACTAGATGAAAACTTGTCTTTACAAATATGACAAGCAGTGCTAGTTTCAAATGATAGCTGTTCCTCTAGCGTAAGCGGAATCATAGGTTTGCTGACAGATAATATTGAGTACAATCGCTGCACATCATTACATATAGACTCCACAAACTTTTTCGAACAGTTGGGACCGCGATAAGAAACATAGTCGTTTAAATAAGGCTCGCTTCTACAACAAATGTAATATGCAAAGCAAGATGCCTCATGCAATTGAATATTTTCCACGTACATAGATTTACTTTTATCTGAATACTCTCGTAATAAGCTTTCGAAGTCACCATAGATCACAATAGGCACCTCCTGAGTTCTTTCAAAATTAGAAAAAAAAAGTTGTGTATTTGCCTCTGGTAAAACAGTTTGTACCCCTGCACAACTATGCTGAATTAATTTTTCCTCTGTTGAAAAATATAAAAAACAATCTTCACACAAATGTATCTTAGATTTATGTTTAGTTATTTGTTTGCGAACAAGTTTCTCAAAGTTTTTTATTAGGCAAAAGTGTGCCTTACTATTTTTAGTTATTAATAACAAGTTGATGTGCTGTAATTTACGATTAGCGGTTTTATATAAAGGGCCCATAACACTACCATTTTTTGTTAAACCATAGATGTTAAAACTAATATCAGTATTGTTGGCTTCGAACCACCTTATATCAGAGATGCTTGGTGGAAATGCCATGCCGGAAGTGTTTAAAACATTTTGGTATTTGGGATAAGATGAGACTCTGTTTGAGTTAACCTTGCTAGGATACAAGTGAGCCATTATAGACCATATAAAACAGTGATTATCCTCATTATTTATATTCAAACAAGCTTTTGTATTAGCAATATGTTTTGGTAATGGTATAAACGATCCAGCTCTCAAAGGATTGTATTTTACTATGTTTATCTCTAAGTGACTAACTGATTCGATTGTCCATCCTGATTCCGAGAGCTCAAATTCCGCACATTTAGTAATTAGTACATCAGCAAGTGATTTATATAATGATAAAACGTCTGTACTCTGCAAAACTATATCGTATTTAGTGTTAAATGACTTAATGGAACTTTCACTATTTTTTGGCAAACAATACTTTACGAAAAGTTCCAAATTAACTTTGAGTGAGACATGCTTTTGTAATGAATCTTTAATAAGTTGTTGTGCTATATCAGAGTTTTCACATAAAAATGAATCTGGGGTAATATTCGTATTTGAGGGATTGACTTTATAACTAACAATTCTACTCCGAAAAGCATTAGCTATTATATAAACGTTTTCAAGCCGCGTACTTAACAAACTATTAGACTTGTGGATATTAGTCTTTTTATGTGCTGCTAATTTTGGAACGGAAACATTACATACATCGCAAAAGAACATCTTATACTATTTTTGTTCTATGTAAGACGTGCTTTGTTTTGTAATAATTACATTTGTTGAAAACCGCAAAAGTTTTAAATTTGCCTTTAAACCGACTGTAAAGTAGCAGATTACAATAAACACATAACTAAAATTAGTTAAAAAGTATTTGACGGGTACAACACAGGCTGCACGCCTTTATACTCTTCTTTAGCAGCCTGAGCAACTTGTCTGACCGCTTTGAAAACTGGGCTATTATTATTTACAGCCCCTTTATATGTGAAAAAGGCATGTTTCCACCTGGTTGCTTCCGTCGCTACCGGCTCAAGCTCCCGCGTGGTGAAGACTCGGAGTTCGACGTAGTACTCCCCGCGCCGGCTGGGATCTCGTTGCAGCGTGTACCCGGAGCCCGTCCTTCTTGTCAAAAAATTACGTAGCGGAGCGGCCCTGATCGGTTCCTCTTCGTCACCCTGAAATTATTTAGCAACCTTATATTATTCACCTTTATAAATACAATTAATAAAATCACTTAAATTATTAAAAAAATCCAGCGACAAACTGTTATCATGACCTAGGTCAGTCCAACTGAAATCGGCTTAAAGTTGGGTAAAAACAGTTTTAATGAAATCATCATAATAATAAAATCAATCTTACACAAATTGACCTAGCCAATAGTTGAGAACAAATACTTGCGCTCATCACACAAATATCTGCCCATACCGGGAATCGAACCCCGGGACCGCTAGCTTCGTAGGCAGGGTCACTACCAACTAAGCTATCGTATCCTCGAAGTATGTTTTGATAAACAATCGCCCAAGATAGGCATCTTACCTCGGAATCAAGAAACACAGCGACTCGTCTCTTTTTCGGTTGAGCAGCTGATGCATTCGCGACGCTGTCCAGGTCTGAATCACAGCCGTGCAGTTCCGCCGCCTTCTTAGTTCTTCTCTGCTTCGCCTTTACCGTCTTAACTTTCGCTGCACTCGTAGAAGCGGTAGATGCAGTCTGTTGCTGGGCACAGCTAATCTCCTCATCGGAATCGAACGGATTGAACACTGCCGACCTATTTTTATTAAAAGTATTTGAATAAGCATCACTAACCAAACACAATCAACATAAATAATAAAAAATAAAAAATATTACGTACATACTTGCTGCTTCTTTTTAATTACTTGTCTCACTCACTGCACTGCCACTACCAATTGAATGCTCAAATAAATGGAAGCTCCATTTATAACCCTATAAACTAAGGCTGCATTTAGATGTTACCAATTAAAATTATTAGTAATATAATTTTATTTCAAATGAGATTGTCCAAACAAAATCAAACCTTAATTCTGCATTACAGACGTTCGTCTATTAGAAAATAAAATATAATTATTGTGAATCACTCCCAATCCTTTACACCTATAAGGCGCGGCGCCAGCTTGTTGCGTTAACCTGAAACCTTATTCGTATTTGGTAGCTGCATGTACTTTAATGCGTTTCTATGTACCGAATGTAGCCTAACTATGAAGACGATATGATGCGTTAGCCGAGTTGGTAGGGACCCTGCCTACGAAGCTAGCGGTCCCGGGTTCGATTCCCGGTATGGGCAGATATTTGTGTGATGAGCACGAGTATTTGTTCCTGAGTCTTGGATGTTTTCTATGTATTTAAGTATTTATTTCTCTATATAAGTATTTATATCGTTGTCTAGTACCCATAGTACAAGCCTAGATCTTAGTTTGGGACTAGGTCAATTTGTATGAGATTGTCCCCCTGATATTTATTATTAAAAAAAAAATAAAAAAATAAGGAAATATAAAACAGGCACTGGTTGGCTTGAAGACAGCAACGACTTACTATACTTATTGTTTAAATAACTTGTTTAACTCTCAGAATTTGTGAATCGGCTTTAGCTATAAAGAAGAAAGAAAAACACATATATTTGTTCGAATCATGTGAAGCATGAACATAAATTACTTACGCTTCCTATTATTTACATGTCATACAGCATGCTATGTAATGGCTCTCAAGGTTCGAAATTATTTTACTTTATTGCATTCATGCACACAATCTTAACATTGATTAACGAAGTTCTTAGTAAACAGTAAAAACATCGTGCTAGTTTCATATCGATTATTTGTATTAATAGCGCCATCTTAACATTGATTAACGAAGTTCTTGATTAGTAAACACAGCGCGGAGTTTCTTGTCAATCAGCAATAAAGTTGACACTTGATTTACCTAAATAGATGTCGTAACAATGTTCGAACTTTGATGTACATCGCGAGCGATTACAGTGTTGAGATAAACTTAATAGTTTCAGTCGATTTATTTATTAAAGTTTCAGTTCACCTACGAAATTTTTACTTTATTAAAGACCGCAGATTCATTTCACTGTATTATTCCATTCAAATAGCATTGTCAAATAGCGCCATCTTACGCTAACAATAACATTGAAAAGTTCTTAGTAACAGTAGCGCGTGAGTCACTTTATCGTCAGACTAGCAGATGTTAAGTACCTACCTTTTTAAATAGATGTCGTAACAATCTCTCATTACTTGAATAATACACAAATATTGGAATAATTAATGTATTTCACTTTAATCAACACTTTTAATAATGTGGTTTTTAATAACAACTGAAGATAGCTTGAAATCAAAAAAAGTTTGCAGTTTTTATTTTGATTTGACAGTAATAATTGAAAAAGACCTGAATCATGCTATCAAAGTTTTTACGATCGGTCGCATATATAGATCAGCGTTCTAGTATTATCTTGGTTGAGTAAATATCAGTACAGAGGAGGCGCCCCTTTGGAACGTATCGAAAGACCGCCTTGTCCTTAAACAATTAGTATGGAATTGGCCACTCCAGAAAACTGTTAGCGGGACTATCCTATAACATTAGTACAGCAATGGTTGTGTGGAAAGTGTTAACAGGGACAAAGATGAATAAACAAAGATGAATAAACAAAGTAATAAATTTATGAAAAATAAACCGGAGTGCCGTAAACAAAAATATAAGTAATATAAAATTGAATTATACGGCACTCCGGTTTTGCTTCTCTATACAAAATATTTTGTTATAGAAATTTATGAGGCGAGAATATGCAAATTTACCATTGAAGGATTGTCAGGTCATTCGTTTGCCTGTTGAGTTTATGGAATTCTGAATCACTGATCGATGGAAACTATTGAGGATCCTGGATCATCCGACTAGATCCCTGATCGATGGAAACTATTGGGGATCCTGGATCATCCGACTAGATCCCTGATCGATGGAAACTATTGGGGATCCTGGATCATTATTGGGGATTCTGGATCATCCGAGCGCAGCGAGGACAAATGATCCAGAATCCCCAATAATACCCTACTCATGTATATATTTATATTATTATATATTTTT